>JACEEZ010006222.1:47500-57500 GCA_016584305.1 Chionoecetes opilio | reverse complement strand
AAACCGGACATACGGCTTGAGGGCAGATCATTTCCCCCTTCAAAAACCCATCCCCCTTCCTTGGGGGGGGTTTGACGCGGGCCCTGCCCTTCCCCCAGCATGCCAGGAGAGTAGCTAAAAACTGGGCCCCTTGGAGACTCAGCTGGGGCCCGGGGGGGGCCATCTCCCCCCTTCTAGTTTTGGGCCAAGGGGGTTGAGGTTCTGTACAGGCTCAGATACGTCCCCAAAGGGAAATACTCCCCCATAGCAGGTTTTTCCTGCCCCCCCTCTTATTTTTGGCCACACTAGACCGCGTCCGGGGAGAAGAGCCCAGCGATTGGTTAGAAAAAAACTTTCCCCCACCACGCCGCTTACCCCTTTCCAACCCCCCAGAACCCCAGGGTTTGGGGCAGGTTTATTTTGTCATGCACAAGGCACAAAATCTCCAACCCCCCAAACCCTGGCACCCATCAAGCTCCCCAGGCACCCCCCCGCCCCTTCACTCCACCCTTTGTCCCCCCCCCACATAGACAGGAGCAAGTGCGGGCCCTTTTCTCCGGGGACGGGCCCACCACCACGTTCCTTCTTCCCCCACAGGGGCCGTCTGTGGAATCAGTTAGTTCACCAAACCGCCCCTCCCCCCACCACGCCTCGCTCAAGACTTTAAGGGGGGCGTGAACCCGCATTTTGGAGGGCCCCTGTTTTATTATTAAATAAAAAAATTTCTTTTTTATTTTATATGTAGCTATAGATACCCTTAGTGAAAACCCCCTTTAGAGCTTTAGCTATAATAACACCAAATGAAACTAACAGTTTAATAAAAAAAAAATAAAAAAAAAAGAGAGAGAGAGAAAGGGGAAGAGAAAAGGAGAGAGAGAGAGAGAGAGAGAGAGAGAGAGAGGGGAGAGGGGAAGAGAGAGGAGAGAGAGAGAGAGAGAGAGAGGGGAGGGGAGAGCGGGGAGAGCGAGGCGAGCGAGAGGGGGCAAAGCGAGCGAGAGCGAGAAGCGGGGCGGGGAGAGCAGAGGGGAGCGAGAGCGAGAGCGAGCGAGACCCGGGGAGCGAGCGAGAGCGGAGCGAGCGAGAGGGGGAGCGAGCGGAGGAGCGAGAGCGGAGCGGGGCAAAGAGCGGGGCGGGAGAGCGAGAGCGAGCGAGACCCCGGAGAGCGACCCGAGACCCGAGACGAGCGAGAGCGAGAGCGAGCGAGAGCAGGGGAGGAGGGGAGGGAGGAGAGGAGAGGGAGAGAGAGAAAAGAGAGAGAGAGAGAGGGGATGAGGGGGAGAGAGGAGAGGGAAAGAAGAGAGAGAGAGAAAGAGGGGAGAGGGGAGGAGAGGAGAGAGAGAAGGAAAGAGAGAGAGAGAGGAGAGAGAGAGAGAGAGGAGAGAGGGGAAGAGAGGGGGAAGAGAGAGAGAGAGGAGGAGAGGAAGAGAGAGGAGGGGAGAGAGAGAGAGAAAAGAACATACACATACACAACACGGGGGGGACTCCGTATTTTAAAGGGTTTCACGCCGGTCAAAAACCGAAAAGCCCCGGTTTGGATCCCCGGGCAGAGCGAACCCAGACGGGGCGGTCTTTTTAAAAACCCAAAAGCCCCTGCCCCAACCCAGCAGGAATGGGTACCGGTGTTGGGCCGGGGGTTTTTGACCCGCCCCCGGGGGGGGGGGCTTTAGCCCCCAATAAAATATATGAATGAGAAAAAAAAAATTTTTGAAAAGGGTTGAGGGGGCCCATACGAGCGTTGCTCTGGCCCTGTAAAATACAATAGAGAACACACCCCAAACACACACACAAACCACACCCCACACCCCACACACACACACACAAAACAAAACCCACCACCAAAACCCCAAAACACAAAAAACACCCCACACGCACAAACCCCAAACCCCCCAAATAAAGAAAAAGGAAACTTAAAAAAGAAACAAAAAAACAAGAATTTTAGAAAAAGAAAACCTGAAAAAAACCTACACACTCATACAAAATTAGGAAGCAAAAAAATGCAACACAGACCAGAAAAGAAAATAATAAAAAAGAAAATTAAAAGAGAAATTAAACCTCTATACATCCATAAACCCTCCTTTCCCCCAAATTTATACATACACCCCCGTCAACCAGTCAGCTATCCGGGCATGCCCCAGTCAACCACCATACTTGGGGCTCATACAAAAAACCAAAATCACGAGCCTGCCCCAATCCACCTAAAAACCCACCCAAGTCACCCAATCCATACCCCACAGTCAGTCAGCAAGATAACACCCCATACATAAAACCCCGTCAGCCATTTTAGCCACCCCATACATTACATACATCAAAGTTATTCACCACCCATACTACATACATCCAGTAACTAGTAAAAACCCATCCCTACAATTCTCCCCAAAGCCCCATTTCAGCCATCCAAGCAAAACATCCAGCGAGCCATTTTATTCATACAGTTAACCAATCTCCCAAAACCGGGTTAAGAAGTCATAAAGGGTATAGGAAGTAATCAAGGTATAGGGCAATCACAACGGTAACCCCCACCGCATGGGAAACCTCTCGGGGGTGAAATGGGGGAAAAAGATTTGGGGCGGTGGGCCGTTCGGGGAAGTAAATATTATTTTTTCCCCTCACAGTACGGGCTGCGGGGCCTTGGGGGGGAAAAAAAAATTTTGGCCCATTTTCCCGCCTTCGGGGGTTTGCGCGTCCCCCCTGCATCAGCTAAACGGGGGGCTTTAGAGCTCGGGAAAGGGGGGAAAATAACCCCCGTAGGAGAGGCTGACGGGGGCGAAAAAGGGAAATTGATAGAGTGGGGGAAGAACCAAGTTTTGGAAAAATGTGAGGGGAGGGTTGTAGGAGGTAACCCCGAAAGTTTAAAGCGAAAAAGGGGGAAAAGAGAGAGAGAGAAAAGAGAGAGGGGAGAGAGAGAGGGGAGAGAGAGGGGGGGGAGAGAGAGAGAGAGAGAGAGAGAGAGAGAGGGGAAGGGGAGAGGAGAAAAGGGGAGAGAAAAAAATAAGAAAAAAAAAAAAAAAAAAATTTTTGGGGCGGGTACCAACTACAAGGTTTTTGGGACTATAAAAGGCCCCCCTAACCTTTTTTGGACCAAATGAAAAGGGCCCTTTTACACTGGGGGCCGCGCGCTCTACCCCAGGCCCCCAACGGGTAGAAAGAGAGAGAGAGAGAGAGAGAGAGGAAGAGAGGGGGAAAAAAAGGGGGAGAGAAGAGAGAGAGAAAGAGAGAGGGGCGAGAGAAAAGAAAAAGGGGGAGAGAGGGGAGGGGGGAGGGGGAGAGAGGGGAAGAGAGAGAGGGGAGGGGGGGGGGGGGGTTTGTTTTGGCACACTGTTTCCCCAGAAAAAAAAAAAGAAGGCGTAGGACGTGGAAATAAAAGGGGGGAGGGGGGAGGAGGGGGAGGAGGGAGGGGGGGGGAAAGGAGGGGGGGAGGAGGAGGAGGAGGGGGAAAGGAGGAGGAGGGGGGAAGAGGAGGAGGGGGGGGGGAGGAGGAGGAGGGGGAAGGAGGGGGGGGTGGGGGAAAGGGAGGAGGAAAGGGGGGGGGGGGTTATTTTAAAAACCCAAAAGGATATTGCGGCGGGTTTTCGTGAAGACGAAGCGAGTTTGGAGGGGGGAAAAAAAGGGGAAAGGGGAGGGGTAAATAAAACGTAAAAAACGAGAGAGAGAGAGAGAGAGAGAGAGAAGGGGGCGGGGGGGGGCAAAAGAGAGAGGGAGAGAGGAGAGAGAGGAGAGAAAAGGAGAAAAGGAGAGAGAGAGAGAAGAGAGAGAGAGAGAAAAGGGGAGAGAGAGAGAGAGGAGAGAGAGGAGAGAGAGAGTAAAGGGGAAAAACACTCCCACAAAAAACATACACACATACATACCCACACCCACACACACAGAAAACCCCACACACACACAAAAACAAACACCACACAACAACACACACACAAAAAGAAACTTCCTAGGACCCCCTTTCTTGAAAACCTTTTGATTGTTTACGTGTTAAAGCTCCACTATTTACGGGGAAAAAGGAGGAGGGAAGGAGGAAGGAAAGGGGGGAAAAGGGGAAAAAGGGAAGGGAGGGTAGGATAATGGGAGGAAACAAACTTTTAAAAAAGGGTGTCAGAGAGGAAAGGTGGTGGAGGCATGAAAAACACTTATCTCTGGGTTGGAAAAAAAAAGATTTGGGGTCTAGCACTAAAAGGAGTTTTTAATGGGCGTATAACACTTTTAAGGGGGCTTCTAATTTCTAATGGGGGGGTTTTTTAGGGGATTTTTTCTGTGGGGATTTAAAATCGATTTTTACGTTTTGAACTCCTTCACGCCCAGATTTTTTTCCTTTTCTTATAAAATCGGCTGTGTTAGCCACAAAATTTCGAAAAAAAAAAAAAAATATCTACCAAATTAGCTAGTCGACAAGGATACTAAACATGCAGGTCATATATATATATATAAAAATTTGCCCTTTTATTAAATTTAAAAAAAGTCTAAAGGTAGCCAAATTTCAAAGGGAAATTTCGTTTTTGGATCTCAAGGGGTTTAAAATCGGTCTTAGTGTTAAAAGGTCACCTATAAGGATATTACTCGTATTTCACATGTGTTGGGTTTTTTTTGTTTGCCCTTTTTGTTGCTTCCCAAAAAAACAAAAATTTCCTTTTTAAACTTTAATAAAAAATAATTTTTCCCGGGGGAATTTAATGAGGAAAATTTGAGTAATGTTTTTGTGCTAATGTGTTTTCCCAATGGATATTTGTAAAGCAATTTCCCTTATTTCATTTTCATTTTTTACCATTTCTATTATCTATTTTTTAAAATTTATTTTAAAATACATGCTTACCCAAAAGAAAATTTTTTGAAATGATTTTCCCAATTTTGTGTATTTTAAAAAGGGGAATTTCGGTATCAAAAAATGTTTTTTATATGGAAAAACCTGCCCCCACCCACCCACTAAAAGAAGAGAGAGAGAGAGAGAGAGAAGAAAAAGGGGAGAGAGAGAAGGGGAGAGAGGAGAGAGAAAAGAAAAGAGGAGAGAGAAGGGGAGAAAAGAAGAGAGAGAGAAGGGAGAGAGAGAGGAGAGAGAAAAGAGAGAGAAAAAAAAAAATGGTGTGTACTCTTCTCCATACAACAGGAACACCCCCACAAAACCACACCCACAAAACAACACAACCCCACACACTCACACTCCCCACCACACTCACCACACTCCCCACTCACACATACACACACACACACACACACACCCCCACACCAAAACTCACAATCACACTCCAAAACCCCCACCCCACACTCACAATCCCCCTCACAAACAACACACACAACACACCACCACAAAACCAAAACCCACAACAACACACACCTTTAAACTCACACTCACACTTACCCTCAACACACAGGGCAAACACTTTAATCACGGGGGAAGGGAAAATTTTGCGAATGCCTTCAGGGCCCCCCCAAAAATAAAAAGGGGTTTCAAATGAAAAAAAGGAAAAGGCGGAGGGGAAAGAAGCAGGAGGAGGAGGGGGGAGGGGAGGAGGAGGGGAGGGGGAGGGGAGGGGGTTTAGGGGGGAGGAGGAGGAGGGGGAGGGAGGGGAGGGGGGGAGGGGGGAGGGGAGGAGGTGGAGGTAAATGGAAGATTTAAATGAGAAGGGGAAGAGGGGTGGAAAGAGAAATGGGGGGGGGGAATGGGGAGAGAGAGAGAGAGAGAGGGGGGGAGAGAGAGAGAGAGAAAGAGAGAGTAAAAGAGAGAGAGGAGAAAAGGGGAGAGAGAGAGAGGAG
The DNA here is from genome assembly GCA_016584305.1 of Chionoecetes opilio. Taxonomy (NCBI): domain Eukaryota; kingdom Metazoa; phylum Arthropoda; class Malacostraca; order Decapoda; family Majidae; genus Chionoecetes; species Chionoecetes opilio. The sequence goes on along the minus strand of JACEEZ010006222.1, from coordinate 51,782 downwards.
AGAAAAAGGAAAAGGAGAGAGAGGGGAGAAAAGAGGAGAGAGAGAAAAAGAGGGAGAAAGAGAGAGAGAGAGAGAGAAGAGAGGAGAGAGAGGAGAGAGAGAGAGAGAAGGGGAGAGGAGAGGAGGAGAGAGAGGAGAGAGAGGGAGAGGGGGAGAGAGAGAGAGAGAGAGAGAGGAGAGAGAGAGAGAGAGGAATGTGTGTGTGGGTGTGGGTTTTGTGGTGTGTTTTTTGTGTGTGTGTGTGTGTGTGCATGTGTGTGTGTGTGTGGTGTGTGGGGTGTGTGTGTTGGGGTATGTGGGGGGGTGGGTGAGTGAGTGGTTGGATTTTGGGGGTTGGTGGGGGGTTGGGTTTTTGGGGGGTGGGGTGTGTGGGGTGTGTGTGTGTGGGGGTGTGGTGTGTGTGGGTGTGTTGTTGTGGTGGGGTGTGTGTGGTGTGGGGGTTTTGTGGGGTGTGTGTGTGGGGTGGGGTGTGTGTGTGTTTGTTTGTTTTGGGGTTTTCATGAAAGAGTATCCAAATATGTATGTCTTTTTCTTAGGTCGGTCAGTTTTTTCTATTTCACTTTATATCTCCCTCTCTCTATCTCCCTCTCTCTCACCCCCCTCTCTCCCCCCCCCCTTTTGCACACACCCCCCCTGCCTGGGGATGTAGATAGGCTTGTTCATGATGAGCCAATCGCCCGGGCTCCCAGCAGCCCCGGGGGCTGGTGGGCCCGTCCCAGGTTTATGAGTGGGTGCGTGGGTGGGGAGGAGGCCGGCAAGCGATAAGTGGCGGATGGGCCATTTCCCGTGCTCGGTTTCATCACCTTGCCGAACCCAGACGACAGGATCCGGGGTATCGTCGTTCCCCTTCTCGCCAAACCGGGTTTAAAAGACCAAAAAAAAAACACCCCAAAAAAGATTTTGATTAGGAAAAAGGGAAGTAAAAATTATAGAAAATGGGTAGTAATACACTTACTCATATAGGGAATATCCCCGGGGATCAGTTAGATGGGAAAATCAAGGATATGAATGATTATATAAAATGAAGGGCTGTAGAATGTAAGAAAATGATTTATAATTTAAAACTAAAAAAAACAAGGCAAATAAAGTGGAATAATAGAAGTAGGGGAAAAAGTATGAGAAGGAGAAGGGGGAAGAAGAACAGGAGGGGGAAGAGAAGGAGAGAAGAAAGTTCAAAAAAAAAAGGGAGAAATAGAGAAGAGGGGAAAAAAGAGAGAAGGGGGGAGAAGAGGGGAAAGAGGGGAAAAGAGCGAAAAGAGAAAAAGGGGAGAAGGGGAAAAGAGAGAGAGAGAGGGGAGAGAGAGAGAGAGAGAGGAGAGAGGAGAGAGAGAGAGGGGAGAGAGAGAGGGGAGGGAGAAAAGAGAGAGAGAGAGGGGGAGAGAGAGAGAGAGAGAGAGGAGAGGGGGAGAAAAAGAGAAGAGAGAGAGAGAGAAGAGAGAGAGAGAGAGAGGAGAGAAAAAGAGAGAGAGAGAGGAGAGAGAGAGAGAGGGGAAAAGATTGATTGGGGGATATTGTAAAAAATTTTTGGCCTTAATATTATACAAGTTATTATACATGTTTTCAGAAATGTCAAAGCCTTTGTTTCCCTTTAGTCTAACTCTTTTATGGACTTTTTGTTATTATTTAAAAGGTCAGCAAAATGTAGGTGTTTTGACGGGCCCAATGCTAATTTACATATAAAAACTAAAATTTAAAATTAAAAAATTTAAAATTCCCTACTGAATATACTACTTTAAAATTTTTTTCAATAAAATAAAAAAAATGTAATAAGATATTTAAAAAAAAATACACAAAAAAGATTCATAAACCCCCTCAGGTTTCTCATACTAATTTGTACTTTATAACGAGAGCAATGATAATTATCATATTAATTATATAAATCACAATTAAAAATAATTTTAAAAAAAAAATTTTTAAAATTTTTCTTTTCAACTTTTTTTTTATTTTTCATTTTTAAAAAGGTTTAATTCGTATTCCCTTAAATCATCTGGGAAATTTGTTCCACAGTTTAGTTCCCCGGTTTAGAACACTTTTTTGAGCAGGGAAGTTCTACACAATGGAAGTTTGGGGATTATTGGTTCGTCTGGTTTGTATGCTATGCGTTGTGGTCTGAAAACCACTGTTTAATTTTGTATTATTCAAAAGCCCCTTTTAAACAAAGGGGTTTTTTTGTTGGAAAAGTCGATAATATCATGTAATTTTTGAAGTTTCAACTCACAAAAATTGGGGCCCTTTTGTGGTTTAAAACCCCATTACTATAGGAAAATTAGGCAACTTTAAACTTTTTTTTTTGATATACAAAAAAAGTTGATCAATAATGTGTTATAGGCCCCCCCCCAGATAGCTGAAAAAAAATACAATAAAATTTAAAATGCTAATGATTAAAAAAAATATGTCTTAAAACCCTTTAATATTTCAAAGGTTTGTATTCTATATATTACACCATTATTTTTGAAAAATTATTTATTACATTCTCTATGTTTGTTTTCCATCTTAAGCTTTCTATCAAAACAACCCCCAAGGAAAATTTTGCTTCTTGGGACCCCTTTAGTAAAAAAATTATCAAATTTTTTAATTTTTGCATTTTGTTTGTGTCATGTGGAATGTGGGCAGCACACCGTGAGTCTTATTGATATTTAATTTTAATTTGTTCTTTTTAAACCCAAAATTTAAAAACCATGTACTAATGCAGAGAAGAGAGAAAAAGAGAGAGAGAGAGAGAGAGAGAGAGAGGGGAGAGAGAGAGGAGAGAGGGGGGGAGAGAGAGAGAGGGGAGAGAGGAGAGAGGAGAGGGAGAGAGAGGAGAGAGAGAAAGGAGAGAGGGGAGAGAGAGAAAAGAGAGAGAGAGAGAGGAGAGAAGAGGAGGGGAAGAGGAGAGAGAGAGAGAGAGGGGGGAGAGAAAGAGAGAGGGGGAGAGAAAGAGAGAGAAGAGAGAGAGGAGAAAAGGGGAGAGAAGGAGAGAGAGAGAGAGGGGAGAGAAGAGAGAGGGGGGGGGAGAAAGGGAGAAGAGGAAAGGAAGGGGGGAGGGGAGGGGGGGGAAAGGGGGGGGAAGGAGAGAGGAGAGAGAGAGAGAGAGAGAGAGAGGGGAGGAGTGGGGATAAAATTTGATATGTTTGCCGTTATCATGCTCCCTGTTTACACACACACACACACACCCCCCACACACACACCCCACACACACACACACACACACACACACCCCCAAACACACGCACACGCACCGCCATGCACAACCCCAACAACACACACCCACACACTCAAACAGCACTTTTTTCCCCTAGGCAAATAAAGGTCGTAAACGAAGAAAAATAGGATGGGACAAAGGGAAAGAAGGAAGGGAAAGGGGAGGGGGAAGGGAGGAAATGGGGAAGGGGGAAAAGTAGAGGAAAAACTTTAGAATAATAAAAATAATAATAAAAAAGAAAATTTTCCACCGGCGGGGTTTTTCTTTTTAAAACATCAATTATTTTCAAGATTAAAAAACTACAAAATTTAAAATTATACAGTTTGCATTTTAAACAAAAAAAACTTTTAGAATTATAAAATTTGTAAAATAGAACAAAAATCGTATTAAAAATATATTACAGTAATTAAAAAAAGAAAAGGAATAAAAGATTATTAAAAGAAAACAAATATATGAGTAAAATCTTTAAAAAGGGGAAATATAGTTTTAAGAAATCCCTTTTTAATTAAAAAAAAAAAAAAAAAAAAAAATTTTATATACTAAATTCATTTCCATCACGAAGTACAAGTTTGATTTTAGTTTTGAAAGACTGTAGGGTGTTAGCATCTTTAACTAAAGAGGAGGGGGAGGAGGAGGAGGGGGGAGGAGGAATAAAAAGGGAATACAAAGGAAACACAAACAGCAACGGGCCCGATAGGTCCTTAAAGACGTTTGTTTAAAACTACACTACACTAATAGATAAAAAGAGAGAAAGGATAGGAAGTAGAAGGGTCCTCCCCCCCCCCCATCCCTCAGCCCAAGCTGGCCCGGGAAAAAAAGTGTCCAGCAAAATAGAAAAATGCAGGGAATTTTGAGGAAAGTTGAAAGCTGAATCTATGGCTAAATATATAGTTTTTTGGGGGAGGTTTAGTGCTTGATGATAGGTATGAGGGTTTTGTAATGGTGTGAAAAACAGTGGGAAGGTTCAAGGGTGGGGCGGCAGCCTTGCCTGGCGCTTTCTTGGGAGGCAGCAGTCAATCAGGCCCCAGCTCCGTTCAATCCACTGCGGATTGTGTATTTCCATGTAGGACGCCCTACATTTTAATGCCCCGCAGCAGT
>JACEEZ010006222.1:20000-40000 GCA_016584305.1 Chionoecetes opilio | reverse complement strand
TGATAGTGGTAGTGGTGGTGATAATAATAGTAGTGGTGATGATGGTAGTGGTGGTGATGATGGCAGTGGTGATAATGGTAGTGGTGATGGTAGTGGTGGTGATGATGAAGGTAGTGGTGATGATGGTAGTAGTGGTGGTGATGGTAGTGGTGGTGATGATGGTGGTAGTGGTGATGATGGTAGTGGTGGTGGTAGTGGTGGTGATGGTGGTAGTGGTGGTGATGGTGGTAGTGGTGGTGATAATAATAGTAGTGGTGATGATGGTAGTGGTGGTGATGATGGCAGTGGTGATAATGGTAGTGATGATGGTAGTGGTGGTGATGGTAGTAGTGGTGATGATGGTAGTAGTGGTGGTGGTGGTGATGCTGGTGCCTCTCTATTCCCTCTGCACATCCTCGCCTCACCACCAAGCTCTCCGCACCACACTGCCTAGATCTTCACTACTGCAGCGTCACCGTCAGCAGATTTTTCCCTGGCGATGTAGAAATATTCAGGCGCCGACGGTGTACCGGAAGGAGTTTTAGACGGAATGCAAATGCCTGAGCGTTGTGCATTGAGAGAGTTAGAGGGCGAGGGACGCGGTGGTTACAGGTTAAAGATGTGCGAGTTACAGGAATGTGTGTATTACAGGGGTGGAAGAGAAGGTATAGTAGAGAGATACAGGTAAAAGGAATATTTGTGCCACAGGAGGAGGAAGAGAAGTTATAGAGATATACAGGTAAAAGTAACGTGTGTGTGTCACAGGAGGAAGGAAGAGAGGTTATAGATGAGAGATACAGGGAACATGGGAACGTGATAAAAGGAACGTATGTGAATTACAGGAGTAGAAAGAGAAGTTACAGAAAGGAGTAATACATATGTTAGTTAACGGTTGAGATACAACAGATACAGTTAGATAATTATGTAGTTTACTATAAGAAAATGGTTAAATAAAGGAATATATTATGAGGTACAGGTAAAATTAGTGTAAACATTACAGGAAGAGATATAGAGAAGATAGGGAAGATATACAGAAAGAGAGGTATTATAATTAGAGGGATGCAGAGATTACTCTATAGGAATGTAGGGGATGTTACCGGTAATAAAAATAAAGAAACGTAAGAATTATGTACAGTATGAAAATATTGTAAGACAGTTAGATCAAAGGTGAAATAATAGTACTGCAGATAGGTGAAAGTATTGTGGGTGTGATGAAACAAGCATGGAATTTGATCCGCAGGTACTATGCCGCAAGTGGGTTTGATTTTTTTTTTTTAGATTAGGGCCATCTCAGATTCGACCTGTGAACAAAAAATATCGGATTTTCAAGATGGACGCCATCGCTTATTTGAAAGTTCTTTGATATTGTAGTTTAAATCAATTCTATGGGTGGGAATGGTTTTTCCTTTGTATTATTAAAATCATACATCAGTAATTTTACTGTTCCACATAACAGTTGAAATAGCAAATAAATTATAGTTCGAGCTAAAAATAAGAATGATAATTTTTAAGTCATGTTACGATTTAAAATCAGGGACCACTTCGTCAGTGCGTCAAACAACCCATAATTAGTTCTTCTGTTTTTGTAGGTGCAGAGGTACACACCAAGTTATTATAGTCTAATTGCAAGTCAAAAGGATGCAAAATTGTGTCCAAACAGTAATGAACTGTCTCTGTGAGGCCGCGTCACTCAGAGCACTATCACCGGACTGACAAAGAGCTGTACACTGAGGAGCCGCCTTTGGCATTTGCAGCGTCCTCTGCAGCCGCTGCAAGCCACATAGCAAGAGTTCCCTGCAAGCTTCTGATGTTTCTGGTAGGTCGCCAGGTTATAACTTCAGCCACCACCAGGCTCTTGTTCAGCCCAATTCACCTTGGTGACGGAAGCTCTGGAGCAGGGGTCATCATTTGGACCCAAACGTGGCCAGCTGGTAGACAGCTCCCTGGTGTATGGGATGAGTGCAGCTTGTGTAGGGGCGACCATCAATAGCTCTGCCTTTCTTGCTGAACACCTGTTTCCTTGCCTGGGTCACACCTCCTCTGTGCTGGTGCGATCGTACAGCAGGACCACACATCGCTCCAGTGTTGCATCCACGCGTCAATGCGCACGTGGGCTGGCATGGCATCCAAGGCGCAGAATGCTGGTAGTGACGTTCTCACATAGGTGGACCAGGTGTCCATGCAGCTTCTTGCCTGCCGCAAAACAGGACACCGGTCACATCCAGTGAAGGCGTGGAACATCGGCAAGGCCACACATCCGGTCAGGACCAGAGCTTTAGCGATCTCATGAGCAGCGTTAACCTGAAGCTCTTCCCAGCTCCCAAGGCAATCACAGTCAGAGATGTGAGGCGATTGGCTGATGCTATGGCCAGGACTACCACGTATATATCAACTGTAGCGTATTGACACTTTGCTGTACCCCTGTTGTACGGTATCATGAGGTGCAGGAGGATACGAGTGTCAGCCCCTCATGCGTGCATGGCGCTAGAGCGGACCACGTCCTGGCGACTGCAGCAAAGAACGCCAGTGCATTGTGTGGTGATGAGAGGTTTGTGGTGTCAAGTCCTGCAACGTTAGAAGCCAGGAAGGAGAAAAGCTCCGTCTTGTGTCGTTGATGCGGAGAAAACTCTTGCCAGTTTCCAGGAACTCACTTGATGGCTCGACTCGTCTCCTAGCTCCCTTACCTCTCTTGCTGCGAGTGTCCGCCTTCAAGCTGTCTGCCATGTACAGATCCCAGGACAATGTCTAGTATGTCTACATGCATGAAGCTTGGGATGTGACATAAGGCACGAAGACATCAGTGGCATAACCTTGGAATGTATTTGCAGTCCGGTGCAGCATGTTGATATGGCAAGCACACATTACAAGGTATGTTGACCTGTACTATGGGGGTGAGAGATCCTCTTTCACTGGAACAAGGTTTCCAGGCAGGGCATCAAGTTCAGACTAGGGTCAGTTCTCAGGCCCCCCATCTGAGACAGAGACGGTGAAAAAAGACTGGTTTCGTGCTGAAAAGAACTCGTTCCAATCACCATGGCGTATCTGGGAGCAATGTTACGCCGGAGAAGAGCGAAACAGTTCCGTTCTTCAGGGTATGAAATCTGTAGCTGTTTCCTTAACTTCTCTCGACTGGTGGGCGGCCTGAAAAGAGGGAGGTTGTTCGATTGATGGGATCTGTGATAGCATTGTATGGTCACAAGCTCGCTTCAACATATGTTCATACTGCTCGAGTCCAAGTGTATCCATCTGCCGCACTGTGTCTGCACTGCTGTGTCCACAAACGGCGCTGCTGTCCAGGACAAGGAGGATCATGCTGTATTCAGCGAACGGTTCCCATCTTCCATGGCTCGGCTCAGTGATCGCACATCTTGTGCAAATGCCTCTGTGCATGTCCTTTCTGTTCATGGTGACGTACAATCTGTGTCCTGCCTCTTCTCGGTTGGATCCCTCGAATCCTTGAATTAAACGAGCCATCTCGGGACAGATACCATCCAGCGACGAAGAGATGCAGGGTTCTCGTCAGGCCCACCAGCAACGCCGTCTCCGTTCACGGAAAGCATTGTTTGATCATGGCCTGGTCAATAGCAACAGCAGGAGAATGCCACGCTTTGACTTCTTGCCGACAAAGTTCCCTTCAGAAACTCTAGCATTAGACATCGGGATGGAGCTGCTTCGTGACCACCATGTTCGAGGTGGATCGGCAGCCATTCGAAGTAGTGTGTATGTCCAGGGCGAAGAACCCAAGGGACGATCTTAGACAGGCCTCTATGTTAGAGCAGAAGTCGGCCTTACGTATAGCTCCACGTATACCATCACAGCCAGCTCCAGCTGCAGGATGAAGTACAAGAATTCGGAATTGAGACATGATCGGACCTTGCATCACCCGTCTTAAATGGCACAATTCACTTCACTCAAGGTCTGGATGTATCCCTGTAGGCACTCTGCGAAGTAGATACAGGCTCAGGCTGTGACTTGTGAGCCCGTGTTGTGCGTGTCACTATGGGAATGCTTTATAGAAACTAATCTGCTGTGTCACTTGGTAGCAACACGGCCCTGAACGAGTGTTCTGTCAGCCGCTGCCCTCCAGAGATCTCAAGGACCTTGAGGGACGCCATCTCGATGGTAGGCCACCAAACATCCCTAGGAATCGATCCTCGCCATAACTTGTAGGCCCAGCTCCATTGGATCGCCTTACCAGAGGTAGAGTGGGCTGGTCACATGTGAGGACTAGGATCTGGCCATGGGTTCAGGACATTCAACTGCGTCTTCACGATGTAATCGAGTGGCGATCAGGGCTACGGATTTTGCCTCGTCATGAAAAGGGGTCGCCAAGGACGTGGAGAGCCCACATACAGTCTTCTGCGTGGTCGTTGCGCTTGCTGCTTGCATGGTATGCAGCCCAGGAGATCATCTCATCATCCTTCAGGGTGTCAGAGTTCCACCACATGCTTCAGGTGCTCCAGCCAGCTGCCAAAAGAGAAAATAACTTATATATTTAAATGTAAACGTATGTACATGTGGAATTTGTGCTTGATTTGTAATAAAGGGGGATAAATGTTTAATGAATAATGTTGAAACCTACCGATATTCCTCCGCAAGGCTTGAGGTATGAGTGACAGTTTGCTCGGTTTGGACCTTATGGCTTTGGCACACCGGTGGGTTGTTGCCTTGAAGAGCAACAGGAGGTACATTGGTGTAGCTCTTTCCGGGGAGAGATGCCTGACACTTCTTGCCACCAGCAGATCACGTGGTGTGCAACAGCACGGAGCTCCACTTGAAGTCGTTGTCTGGGTGAATTGGAACAGCGATATTCAGTCCATGGATGGAATGAGTCCAGCACTGGTTGAGCTGGGGTGTGGTCAATGTTATCAACTGCAGCAGTCGTGAGAGACCACCTTCAGCTCAGGAGGGACAAACTTCTTTCTCCATCTTGTAGTAATGCAGATCTTGTCGCCAAAGCTCAGTTGAGATGGCCAGCAGCCGGTTTCCCCAATTTTAGGAAATGCTCAGTCCAGAGCATACAAACGGTCCACCAGTCACGCTTGCGAGTCTTCGTTTGGACCATCACACCCAAGTAGATGGGAGAAGGTGTTTCCCTTCCTGTGGTGTGCCTGTGTACATGGGGCTGCTGTTTTCCCGACGTCGTACCATGCTGTTGGACATCAATCAATCAATCATGGGGGCATACGCCGGGGGGCGCGTTCGCCCTCGCCCACCTACGCGCCACTACCGGGGGTCACCACGCCGCGAGTTCCAGGCAGGATCCTTTCCATACCAAGCAGCGCCGACAAGAAAACATCAACTTGCCCGAGCCACGAGCCTGTGGGAGCCCCCTGGCCTCCTCCCACGCCCGGATTGTATCCTACAGATACAACCGATGGGAAGGATCGGTTTCAGAGTAGCGTGCCACAGGCCCCTATAGCCGAAGTTGGTCGCTGGCGGGGACGATGCAGGTAATCTAGGCCTCGATTCAGTCTCACGGTGCAATCGCTGATATGACACGTAATCATCCCAGCGATACCCCATGATTCTGGCGACCCGAAGAAACTTATTACCAAAGGCATTGATCGTTCCTCTTCAAGTCACTAATTTGGTCCATGCTCACAACCATAGAGTAAGCCAGGATCACCAAGCGACTGAAGATCGGATCTTTGTCCTCTGCCACAGGTTACCGAACACGCCAAATACTCCGCTGAGTGAGTCCTAACACCGCCGTGGGCTATGCCAATCCGCCGTAAGCTTTTCTTGACGGGACCCGCGTCATTATGGACTGCGCTACCAAGAGTATGTAACCTTTCCAAGATCTCAATGTCCTCGCCCACACGCATGAACAGACTGTTACTGCTTCATCTACGTAGGGCTCCAAAACACTGTGAAACTTGGTCTTGAGCCAGGAGACTGTAAGTCCAAAGGATTTGCCTCCTCGTGCAGCGCCTCGAGATCCATCACCAGGACCTCCAGCGACTCCGCCAAAGATTGCTGCATCATCGGCAAAAAAAAGATCAGTGATCTTGGTTGTTGCCGACGATGCTCCACCAATCACTTTGATCTACAACCGTGACCAATACCCAGTCCATACAAAGCATTGAAAAAGTGATGGGTAAGGACGCACCCCTGCCCACTCCTGTATTCACAGGAAAGAAAGCTGATACACCTGCCCCACACTTCACAGCAACTCTCAGTCCCAGAATACAGACCAGTGATCAAAACCAATAGTCCTTGTAGGAATCCCCTGAAGTCGCGAAGATCCCAGCGTGACTCACGATGCACGAGTCAAACGCCCTTCTTAGATTAACATAGGCTGCAAACATCCCCTGTCGAAAACTCACGTCGGCGTTCCACCAGGACACGAAAGCGCAGGATACATCCTACTGTTACAGCTACTGTTGCGACAATCAGTAGCTGGGAAATCGTTGAGCACTGGGCTGGGCATGTGAAGTGCTTGACTGTGCCTTGATGTTTGGCCATTCAACACATAGCAACTAACGCTTAACAGAGACCTGGAACAGAATCTTCGGTGTTGGTTCAAAGGAACCACCAAACTGGTTTTCATCTGAAATGTCTCTCCTCACTATGTTCGCAGCTGGCAAAGATGAACAGCATCACCATCAGCATCATGCCACATGCGTTCCGCAGTGCTTGTCAAACCTCTTTGTGTGAAATGAGACTACACTTGGCCTGGCTTGTGAGCTTCCATGTCTGGAAGTAGGCCAGTACTCTCTTTTTGAGGTTAGTGGAGTGGTCTCGTTCCTGCAAACATCAGTTCCAAGTGTTCTAGCCGTGTTGTGTGACAGATCAACCAGGTCGACTGAAGTTTGAAGATGGTGACAACTAGACTGTTCCATGCGAGTATCTTCAATTATAAGATACCGCTCAGCAAATGCAAGGCCATGAATTTCATTTGGCCACACCAGAGTCTTCTATGTTTTTGTTCTCTAGCTCTGTGTACAAAAGAGAGCAAGCATGGCAGATGGTACAGGGCTTCTTGTGCAATCAGTCTCCTGCCACTTCAGTTTTGGTCAGTAGGAATTGTCCTGCAGTTTCATTGCACGCCCTCCCGGACATTGATAATCAAAGCCCAAATGTGATGGCTTTTCGAGTCAAAGACTCCCCATCTGGTGAGGTTTGTCACAGAAAGAAGCATGTTTCGGCGGAAGCACTTTTCTTACCAGCACTCTTGCGGGTGAACTTCTTTGAGCTATCAGCAAAGTCATCAGCAGCATCTTCGGGGGTTTCTACGCTCTCTGCAGGCTGTAGTTTGTTCTGGTGTAGAGGGCCTACATTGAGTCGTGACCACTTGGGCTTGTGCCGCGTAGTGTTCTCAATTGCCATTCCCATCATCAAGCCCTTGAAAGATTGATGTGATGGGGCAAAGCAGCCAAATCTGTCAAAAACCTACCAAGAAGCTCAGCAATTGTATTGTACCCTGCTCCCTGTGTGGCCCACGTGTAGACTCGGCTGGGACTGATGAAGCACCTCTGACGTGTCTTCCTGACAAAGAACGCACTTGCTCCAGTCAGTTTCTAGACCCTGTGTTGATGGTCCCGGGCTGTAGGGGATCCCAACACTCTTGTAAACTTTGGCATTGTCACACCCTGAAAGCAGAAGAATATGGTCAAAAATATGTGAAAATATTAACTTAGCTTGTCTATATTAAATGGACGATTCACAGTCCAACAAAAACTGCATTCTGAAAATCCAAGGCATAATTCACAAAAGCCATCATGTGAGCCTTCGGGCTCAAAAAATATTAAAAATGTATTTTTTCTAATTATCTTTGCTAATACACCAATCTATCTGTACCCAAAACAAGTTACATATGGCCACAAGAGTAGAAAAAAACTAGCGAGAGAAAAAAAAAGTAGAGGAAAAACAAAAAGAGGCACAGAGCACCATTGATAGGCGGATACAAACATTCGAGAAGATTTTGTGGCAGCCATTTTGTAAAATGGCAGGACTCCGCTTATGGAATGAATCTGGAATGGCCTATAACCAAATATCTTCCCAAACACCTTTTTAATGTCTGCCAAATTCATGCTTGATTCACCCAAACCCACAATTCTTCCAAATATTTCACCTATCGCAGTACTATAGGTGCAAGATTAGATTATAATTATAGATTAAAAGAAAAAGATAATGAAAAAAAGTACAAGTAGATAGACTATTCGTGTTGTTGTTCGCATGCTATTTATAGATTTACTGAAGACTTCTCTATTTCGTTGGAACTTCCAATATATATGAAGTTAGTGGAGGATATGTGTGTGTGTGTGTGTGTTGTGGGTGTGTGTGTGTGTGTGTGGGTGTAGTGTGTGTGTGTGTGTTGTGTGTGTGTTGTGTCGTGTGTGTGTGTTGTGTTGTGTGTAGGGTGTGCACGTGTCCGTGTTATGATAGGTGTTATGTGGCACGTGTCCTGTATGTATGTGAGTGTCTGTGTGAGTGTGTGTGTGTGTGTGTGTGTACGTATGTGTAGGTATGTGTGTGTGTGTGTGTGCCAGATGAACGCGCACAGCAGGAAAAAATCGAAATATCGTATTTAAATGTCCATGGAACGAGACCCCTCGGTCTCGCTGTCGTCCTCGGGGGCGGAGAGGCACTATCGCCTCGGTAATGCTGTCGGTCTCCTCGGGGGTGGAGAGTCCTCCCCATCTCGGTCTCGCTGTCGTCATCGGGGGCGGAGAGGCACTCCTCGGTCTCGCTTTTCATCCTCGGGGGCAGAGAGACACTCCCCCTCGGTCTATCTGTCGTCCTCGGGGACGGAGAGGTGTTCCCCCTCGGTCTCGCTGTCGTCCTCGGGGGCGGAGAGACACTCTCCCTCAGTCTAGCTGTCGTCCTCGGGGGTGGAGAGGTTTTGCTCCCTCCTCGGTCCCCTGGGTTCTGTCTGTCCTCGGGGGCGTGGGAGGTGTTCCCCCTCGGTCTCGCTGTCGTCCTCGGGGTTGGAGAGGCACTCTCCCTCGGTCTCCCTGTCATCCTCGGGAGCGGAGAAATGCTCCCCTTCGGTCTCGCTGTCGTCCTCGGGGGCGGAGAGGTGTTCCCCCTCGGTCTCGCTGTCGTCCTCGGGGGCGGAGAGGCACTCCCCCTCGGTCTCGCTGTCATCCTCGGGGGCGGAGAGGCACTCCCCCTCGGTCTCGCTGTCATTCTTGGGAGCGGAGAGGTGCTCCCCCTCGGTCTCGCTGTCGTCCTCGGGGGCGGAGAGGTGTTCCCCCTCGGTCTCGCTGTCGTCCTCGGGGGCGGAGAGGCACTCCCCCTCGGTCCCGCTGTCGTCCGCGGGGTCGAAGAGGCACTCCCCCTCGGTCTCTCTGTCTTCCTCGGGGGCGGAGAGGCACTCCCCCTCGGTCTCTCTGTCGTCCTCCGTCTCCGAGTATCCTGCCTCCCTTCGCGTCCAAGCCGTCACCTTGGAGTTTGTAGTCGCCCCAAGTGTACTTCAGTGTGTATCACGCAGTGACTGTGTGACTCCGGGCTGAGTGGCGGGGGCGAGGAGACTTGGAACCTGAGAAGGGGTCAGTGATCACCTATTGGTGGATGGAGTTAACACATAGATTGTAGATTGTATATATATATACATTATATATATATTTACATATGTATGTAGGAGTGAGGCAAGGGTGCGTCCTTGCCCCATCTCTTTTCAACACTTGTATGGACTGGATATTGGGCAAAGTTGTAGATCAAAATGAGTGTGGAGCATCCCTCGGCAACACAAAGATCACTGATCTTGTTATTGTCGATGATGCAGTAATCTTTGCTGAGTCGCTGGAGGTCCTGGTGATGGCTCTCGAGGCGCTGCACGAGGAGGCAAAGCTTTTGGGACTTGATGTCTCCTGATTTAAGACCAAGGTCCAGGTGTTTGGAGTCTTACTAGCTGAAACAGTACCGTCTGTTCATGCGCGCGGCGAGAACATTGAGATCTTGGAAAGTTTTACCTACCTTGTTAGCGCAGTCCATAATGACGGCGGGTCACGTCAAGAAGTCTTACGGCAGATTGGCATAGCCCAAGGTGTTATGGACTCGCTCAGCATGAGTATTTGGCGTTGTCGATACTTGTGCAGGAGGACAATGATCCGGATCTTCAAGTCGCTTGTGATCCCTATCTTACTCTATGGTTGTGAGACATGGACACTAAATAGCGACTGGAAGAGACGAATCATTACCTATGGTAATAAGTGTCTCCGCAGAATCATGGGGTTCGCTGGGATGATTGCTTTTCAATTCAGCGATTGCATGCACCGTGAGACTGAATCGAGGCCTATTACCTGCATATCCCATCAGCATCAACTTCGGCTGTATGGGCATGTGGCACGCTACCCTGAAACCGATCCTACCCATCGGGTTGTATCTGTAACAGACAATCAAGCGTGGAGGAAGCCAAGGGGGCGCCCACAAGGCTCGTGGCTAGGGCAAGTTAATGTTTCTTGTCGAGAGCTGCTTGGTATGGGAAAGGAGTCTGCATGGCGACGCGCGCGTAGTGACCTGCGAGAGTGGCGTTGTAGGGTGGGCGAGGCGACGCGCATCCCGGCGTATGCCCCCAATGATTGATATATATATATATATATATATATATATATATATATATATATATATATATATATATATAATATATATATATATATATATATATATATATATATATGTTATTACGCTATATATGTAATTTTCCACACACTCTAATCGCTTCCAATATATGTTCATATCATGTAAGTGTTTATGAACGTTTTTCGCAGTTTGACGCAGAGGTGCTATAACGCGTCCCATCAACGATCAAGGGTTAGTGGTGCCGTGACACAATTGATACATAGACCAGAAGGATAAAGAATTGAAGAGTAGCAAGGAACTGATGTGTGTAATGGTGTTTTGCGTGAAGGTGAAGTGATGAAGTGACATGTGGTATAACATGAGACCGCTAGGAATGACAGGACAGGTGGTTGTTATGTATGCATGTGTAGGTATGTGTATGTGTGTGTGTGTGTGTGTGTGTGTGTGTGTGTGTGTGTGTGTGTGTGTGTGTGTGTGTGTGTGTGTGTGTGTGTGTGTGTGTGTGTGTGTGTGTGTGTGTGTGTGTGTGTGTGTGTGTGTGTGTGTGTGTTGTATTGTGTGTGTGTGTGTAGGTATAAGAGTGTGTGAGTGTGTGTGTGTATGTGTGTGTGTGTATGTACATATGTGTAGGTATATGTGCGTGTGCCAGATGAACGCGCAAAGTGGGGAAAAAATGAAATATCTTATTTTAAATATCCAGGAATCTGCGGTACAGCCACACATGAGTTCCCTATCCATTATTTCAGCTCAATTTCCATTCACAGCAACAAATTACAATACATATGACGCACTCTCATACGCAAATATTTTTCGCTCTTTTCTCTCTCTATTATTCTATGAGGTAGGCGTGTCCATGAGGGCGTTTGAGCATGCATGAGGATACAGATTAGTCCTGCCAGCAGTGTCATCTGAACGTCACGCGGCTGATAATTGTCACGACACAGAAAAAAAATGTAAATAAAGGAAAGAAAAGTGTGGATAATTTTGTCAAGTACCTGTTTGCTTTTATGAACGTAAAGGGTATGAACGTTTAAGTTTTAAGGGTAGAGTGGCTCTGGAAAGTGTAGTTATCTCTCTCTCTCTCTCTCTCCTCTCTCATCCTCTCATCTCTCTCTCTCTCTCTCTACTCTCTCTCTCTCTCTCCTCCTCTCTCTTCTCTCTCTCTCTCTCTCTCTCTCTCTCGTCTCCTCTCTCTCTCTCTCTCTCCTCTCTCTCTCTCTCTCTCTCATCTCTCTCTCTCATCCTCTCTCTCTCTCTCTCTCTCTCTCTCTCTCTCTCTCTCTCTCCTCTCTCTCTCTCTCCTCTCTCTCTCTCTTCTCGTCTCTCTCTCTCTCTCCTCTCTTCTCCGTCTCTCTCTCTCTCTCCTCTCTCTCTCTCTCTCTCTCTCTCTCTCTCGATCTCTCCATTAGCCCCATGTCTCCCCATATGTCTTCATACACTTTTCTCATCTCTTCCCTCCACTATCAACTACTTTTGTGTTTTCTTTTTCTTTTTCTCTTTTTTCTCTTCTTCTTCTTCTTCTTCTTCTACTTCTCTCTTCTCTCTTCTTCTTCATCTTCCTTCTTCCTCCCTCTTCTCCATATATATGTCTCTCTTAATTCACCTTCCCTTAATAATTTTATTTGTTCTTCTTCGTCATTCTTCCTGCCTCTTCACCATCTGCCTTTACTCTCACTTTCTTTTTACCCCATCTTCTTCTTCCCTACCGTCCTCCTACTCTTTCTCTTCTTTCCTGTGGGTTTGTGTGTAGAAGCAAAAGGTAAAATTAAATATTTCCCCCTTTCCCTCTCTCTCTCCTCTCTCCGTCTTCCCCCTCTCTCCTCTTCTCTCGTCCTTCTCTCTCGGTCTCTCTTTTTTCCCTCGTTTTCTTCTCTCTCCTTTCCTCTCTCCCCCTCCTCCCCCTCTCTCTCTCTTTTCTCTCTCCCCCCTTTTCTCTCTCCTCCCTCTCCCCTCTCTCTCCTGTGTGGGGTGTGTGTGAAATTACAACATCCATCCCTAGTTTTTCGACCCGTTATTTTTCGTTTTTTATCTGACCGTAAAGTAAATTTTGGGCATGCTTCTCTCTTTTCTCTCTCACCCACCACCAAACCCCCCCCCAACCACCACCACCACCACCACCACCCCCACCCCCACCCCCACTACTACTCTCCTACTACCCACTACAAATCCCACCACTACTACTACTACTACTACTACCTACTACTAACTAAAAAACTACCATTACTAACCTTAATCATTATAGAGAGTCCCCCAATACCTTTGGAAACCCCGTCTCCGGGCCCACCATGTTCGGTATAAGTTTCCCCGTTGAAGCCCTCATTTGGAAACTGTTTGGGGGAAAAATTGAAAAAAAGGGATTATTATTTACTATTAAAATAAATTTTTTATCACCAGTTTTTTATTGTTTTTGTAGTATTACTTTATGTCTAAAAAGTCCCCCGGGGTTTTAAACCACTAATCTCTCATTTTTTTCTCCCCTCCTTTTTTTCTCCTCCGTCTCTCTCTGCTCTCTCTCTCCTCTCTCTCTCCTCTCTCCTCTCTTTCTCTCTCCCTCTTTTCCTCTTCCCTCTCCCCTCTCTCTTTTTCCTCTCCTCTCCTCTCTCCCCTCTTCCCCTCTCCTCCTCTCTCTTTTCCTCTCTCTTTTTCTCTCTCTCTCTCCTCCCCGGTCTTTTTCACTTTTAAAAAAACAATTTTTCCCTTTTGTTCCCCTTTTTCCCCGCCAAAAATCCCGTCGGTTAAAGCTTTTTTATATTTTTTTTTTCCTGTTTTTTTTTATGGTCGGTTTGTCGGGAAACCCCGTCCCGAAAAGGGCCCCTATTTTTTTTTCTCCCCTCTCTCTCTCTCTCTCTCCTCTCTTTTCCTCTCCTCCTTTCCCCTTTTCCCCTCCCTCTTTTCTCTCTCCCCTCTCTCTTTCCTCCTCTCTTCTCTCCCCTCTCTCTCCCCTTCTCCCCTCTCTCTTCTTTTCTCCCTTTTCCTCTCTCTCTCCCCTCCCTCTTTTTACGCTGTGCAGTCCCAAATTTAAAACCCACTAGTAAACTTTTAACCTGAAAAATTTTGGGAAATCTTTGATGGAAGGACAAAGAATTGATAGATGATGTATAATAATAGACACACGGATTTTAAAACATATATTTGCGGGCTGATGACTTAAAAGAGGGCATAAAAGAAAATACATAATTGGATTGGGAAATTTTAAAAATTTGATTGATGGCTGAATGGAAAAGGGTTTTTGAAAGAAAAAATGAGCTTGATCATATTTGGGGGGGGGGTAATATTTTTTTTTAAGAGAGGAATAAAAAGGAAAAAATGAGGGGGAGATTAAAAAAAAAGAGGGGAGGGAAGGGGAAAAAGGGGAAAAAAGAGGGAAAGGGGGGGGAAAAAAAAAGGAAAGAAAAGGGGGAGGAAAAAAATTTAAAACCCCCTAAACCCCCAAGACAGACAAACAACCCCTCAAAAAAAAGGGAAAAAATAAAATAAAAAAAAAACCCTTTGCAATTTTTAAACTAGTTTATCCCCTTTCCAAAAAAGGGGAAAGAGAGAGGAGAAGAGAGAGGAGAGAAAGAGAGAGAGAGAAAAAGAGAAAAAGGGGGGGAGAGAAGAAGAGAGGGGAGAGAGAGAGAGAGAGAGAGAAAAGAGAGAGAGAGCGAGAGAGAGGAAGGGGGGGGGAGAAGAGAAGAGAGAGAGAGAGAGAGAAGATAAGAGAGAGAGAGAGAGAAAGAGAAAGAGGAGAGACAAAAAAAAACCCAGAAAATTGGAAATACAAAAGAATATACGAGTTATGAATAAGATTTATATATACATAAAGAAAAAAAGTCTTTGAATATATCTAAATAATGGTAAGATTCTAGTAACAGCTAATATGTTTTGTGCAAGTTTCATTTCTTCCTCTTTTGGTTATTCAAGGAAAGGAGAAACGGAGGGAAGGAAGAAACAAATGGAGGAAACATAGATGGGAAGGATGGAGGAAGAATAGGAAGAAGGACAAGGAAGAAGGAAGGAAGAGGAACAAGGAAGGAAGAAGGAAGAAAGAAGGAAGGAAGTAAGGAAGAACAAGGAAGGAAGAAGAAAGAAAGAAGGAAGGAAGGAAGAAGATAGGGAAGAAGGAAGAAGGAAAAGGAAGAAGGAAGAAAGAGGGATGGAAGGAAGAAGAAGACAAGGAAGAAGGACAACGTGGAACCTGTGTAGCAAGGAAGACTATTGGAGAGAAGGAGGAGGAAAGATGGATGAAGAGTGTGGGCAGTAATGAAAGAGAAACAGTGAGACGTAAAGTGAGTGAGAGATATGAAGAAAAACTGAGATAATTGTACAGATCAAGAGACACGGGAAAAAAAGACAGTTTTTTTTACGAAAAAAACTAAATACTCCGTCTCTCTTTCTTTTCCCCCTCTCTATATTATTATCTATCTTGCTTTCAATTTAGAAAAGGAGGAATACTAAACAACACACGGTCTCTCTCTCTCCCCCTTCTCTCTCCTCTCTCTCTTCCCCTCCTCTCTCTCCTCTCTTCTTCTCTCTCTCTCTCTCTCTCTCTCTTCTCCCCTTCTCTCTCTCCTTCTCTTTCCCCTCTCTCTCTCCTCTCTCTCTTTTTTTTCAATTTAAAAGGAAAAAAGTAAAACACAGACCCGTATACTCTTTTTCTCTTCGCTTTAAAATTGGGGGAAAAGGGGAATATTAAAACAACAAAACAGACATCCTCTCCTCTCTCTCTTCTCTCCTCTTTCTCTCCCTCTCTCTCTCTCTTCTTCTCTCTTCTCTCTCCTCTCTTCTCTCCTTCCTCTCTCTCCTCTCTCTCTCCTCCTTTTTTTTCCCCTTTCTTTTTTCTCTCCTCCTTTAAATTGAGAAGGGAAAATTTAAAAAAACAGACCTTCTTTTTCCTCTCTCTCTTTTGCTTTCCGCCTCCCTTCTCTCTCTTCTTCCCTTCTCTTCTTCCCCTCTCTTCTCTCTCCTTCTCTCTTTTCTCTCTCCCTCCCCTTCTCTCTCTCTCTCTCCTCTCTCTCTCTCTTCTCTCTCTCTCTCTCTCCTCTTCCCTCCTCTCCTCCCCTCTCTCTCTCTCCTCTCTCCCCTCTCTTCTCTCTCCCCCTCCTCTCCCCCCTCTTCTCTCTCCCCTCTCTCTCTCTCCTCTCTCTCTCTCTCCCTCACTCCCTCCCCTCTGTCCCCTCGGCCGGGAAGGGGGTGCCCCCTATCGTGTGTTCGGACCCCTTTGGGTTTGTGGGCCTCCCCAAAAATGGATGTACAATCTTAAAAAGCATACTTGTACACGAGAGGCCCGCCCGTGATTTTGACGGGGTTTTTGTTCCCTTTTCAACCCTTGAAGATGACGCTTTGGCCGGGGGTTTGAAAAGGTTCCGGACCCGCGGGGGAAAAAAAACTAATGGGTTAATTAATATGCTTAGAAAGTGATGGTTTAAGGTAAGGTAAAAAGAAGGGATTATTGTTTGGGGTAAGTTTAAAGGGAAATGGTTCAAAGGGAAAAGGTAATTTTAAAAAGGGACAGGGGAGAAACGGGTTCAAAATGGGTGTAAATGATTGGAAGGGCTCATACCAGAATTTATGGGGAGTCAGTAGGGGTTTTTAAAAGGAGGCTAGACTTCGGAGGGGGATGAAGAGGGATGTAGGTGCTTTAAAGTAAAGGAAACAACACGTGTGGTCTCACGGCCTTGTAGTTTCCGTTATTTTCTTATGTTCTTTTGTAATATAGGAAAGCAGGTGTTTTGGTTTAGTAAGTGATATGTTTAAAAGATAAGTAAGACAGGATAAAAGGTATGATAGTTAAGTAGGTGTTTAAATTTGTAAGTGTGAGGGAGGGGCTGAAAAAAAAGGGAATAATGCAGGAAAGATAATAAGATGATGGAAATATAACAAGAAATGTTATACGAAAGAAAAATACATTGCTCAACGAGCGTGTTTATATGAGCTAATTACTGATAAAGAATAGGAAAGAACGGATTTTAATGATAAGGAATGATGATAAACAAGGAATTAAAGAATAAACTATCGAAAAAGAATAAGAGAAGTGATATTAAAAAAATAATATATTGTTTAAGGATTTGTGTTTAGACTGATAATGAGAGAGAGATAGAGAGAAGAGAAGAGAGAGAGAGATAGAGAGAGAGAGAGAGATAGAGAGAGAGAGAGAGGAGAGAGAGAGAGAGAGAGAGAGAGAGAGTAGAGAGAGAGAGAAGAGAGAGAGAAGAGAGAGATAGAGAGAGATATGAGAGAGAGAGAGAGAGAGAGCGAGAGAGAGGGAGAGATGGAGAGAGAGTGAATAGGTAGTAGAGAATATGTGGATTATAGATTGTAGGATGCGCGCATATTTTAGAGTAACCGCTTTAACCCTTTCTCATCCCTTCCAACTTCTGACCACATCCGTTTTTTATTCATTCAATATGTTCTCCGTTCTTGGTTGCGTGTGATGCTCCTCCGCCGGAAGGATACCCGTTCCCACCTTCCCCTTCTTTTTCCTCGCCGTCTTCTTCCGTCGAGTTGTCTCGCTTAGATTCCCTCTATTTTTCAATTGATATTCCACCATTTGAATTATTTTCTTCATACTTTTGACGAGTCGCCCCGCCACAAACCATCCTAACTAGCTTCCTTGCTAAGCGCCCTGGGGGGGACATGTTGGCGGGGAGGGGGGGATGGGAAATGTACCCTTCCCCTTTCCTCCACCTCCCAAACAATTTGACACCCTACTTCTCCATCATCAACTGCAACCAATCTTCCATTTTTTTTATTTGGACATTGAAACCAGCCTTCTGGTTTCTGATTGTTTTGCCGTTTCGAGATTTGCTGTACATCAGTCCCGCCATTAACAAACCATGTAAACTCCCACACCCACATCTCTTTGCGTTCCTTCCCTTCTGAACCCCCCTCCTTCATCCCTATTTGTCAATAATACTTGCATCACCCTTCCCTCCCCCTTTGTAATTTTTCTATCATCACCCACTCTCCTTACTCACCACCATCAGACACCACTGTGTTATACGCGACGAGGCGACCTAATGCCCGAGTCAACTGGCTTTGGTCTCGTGGAGATTGGGACAGCCCTAAAAAAAACTTGGACTCCATTGTGTGAACTGACCTTCTCCACGGCACCGTTAACACCAACGTGAGACCTTCACCAACTCTCCTATCCCCCTCCAGAAAAAAACCATATCACCCAGCAAACCCTACAAATCCAAGCCCCATGATCAGCCCTGGTTTGGTTTCAGTGTAGGAGAACCGCTGACGACAAGACAGGGCCTGGCTGCGGGTACAGTCCCACCCCTCTCAACTCAACAACATCGGCACAAAGAACTGCAAGAACCATTGTCCAGTCCCCAAAGGAGAGCCATACAACGCGGGAGAGAGGACTTCAAGGCCGTACAACGCGGCCAGTCAAGTGAGTAAGTAAAGGAGTGGTGGTGGTGAGTGAAGCAGCAGCACAGGCCTCTTTGCTGACAACACCATTCCGACGCTACACCAGACCAAACGGGTCAGAGTGGCTGTCCGCGCCAAAGGACAGGCTGAGCTTTTGGCAGCTCATTTTTATTTAAAATGTCGGTGCCCGACTCCTCTCACGCGAGCTCCCAGAGATACCAATCCCTCATCAGGGCCTCTCTGGAGATTCTCGCAGTTTTACAATAAGGAAGTAGAACATCAGCTGCGGCAAATAGAATCCCAAGAATGCGCTAGGGCCCCGAAACATCAGCCCTCACCTACTAAATGGAGTGCTGCCAAGCTCGCTCCACCACTCACCATCAATCTTCAACAACATTTTTCCTCGTGTACGAGGCCCACTCAATGAAAGAGGCAGGAGTGTGGCCTTCCACAAAAAAAACAGCAAAACGGGACACAACAGAACTACGCCAATATCCCTTCTCAACCACTGTTGGGGAAAATGCCGGTATCCCCCATCACCGCCAGATCAACACCTTCTTGGCCGCCACCATCTCCTCAACTCCAAGCAGTTTGGTTTCAGGCAGGGAAGGTCACTGCAGACCTGCTCCTCCTTCAGTCCGCTTCCTGGAACCACTCGCTTGGATAGAGGAATGGACACATTTTGTCGTGGCTTTGGACTTCGCCGGAGCCTTTACAGGTGTGCACCGGGTCTCGCTTGCCAAGCGAGGAGCCTGGAGTGCGCGGCGCCCTACTGCAGCTCCTCCGGACTACCTCCAAGACAGGACCTTACGGGTGTTGATCACGGACACACTTCCAGCCAGCAACCATCCCACGCCAGCGTCCCGCAGCACACGTCCTGAGGGCCCTCTTCTGTGGAAGGTCTATTTTTCAATGACTTCTCCAGCTCTTCCTGAGGCCCAGGCCTCGCTTGATGACTGCACCCTTGCCTTCCCGCGACAGACTGACTGGGCAGGACACGGTTGCCGCATCAAACTGTCATTGGACCCCATCGGTCACCTGGAGTAAGTCGCTGGCAGTCGCCTGGCCCCTGACAAACCCCAGGCTCTGCTTATATCCCGCAAAGCAAGACATCACCAACCCTGCCTGCCCGGACATACGGCTTAGGGCAGTTCACATCCCCCTTCAGAGATCGATTCCAGCCTTGGGAGGGAGTTTGACGCGGGGCCTGACCTTCACCATTCCCCAATGCCAGGATAGTACCTAAAAACTCGTCCTGGAGCTCAGCTGTGTCCGGCGCATCTCCGCACCTTCTAGATGCCAAGGGGTTAGAGGTTCTGTAGCAAGGTGGTCAGGTACGTCCCCTAATGGAATACTCTCCCCCCTAGCATGGTCCTTCTGTCCCACTCTTACTTGGCCACACTAGACCGCGTCCAGAGAAAGCCCAGGGATTTGGTTAGAGATAAACGTCCCCACCACGCGCCTGACTCCTTCCAACCCCTCCAGAGCGCCGGGATGTGGCATGTTTATGTGTCATGCACAAGGCCACTAAATCTCCACACGCCCCACCTGAAGCCGATCAAGCTCCCAGGCCCCGCCGCCCCTTTCACTCACTGTGTCGCCCCACACAGCCAGGGAGGCAAGTGACTTGGCCCTTCTCCAGGATAGAGCACCACCTACGTTCCCTCTTACCCCGCTACGGCCCGTCTGTGGACACCAGTTTATTTCACCAAACGACCTCCACCACCCACGCCGCGCTACAAGACTTTAAGCGGGGGGTGAATAGCTGGTTGATGGCATGATTTATGTTTAAATAACAATGACTTTTTTATATTATATGTAGCTATAGATAGCTCAGTGTAGAACCTAGAGCTTTAGCTATAATGAACACAAAATGAATGTACCACAGTTTAAATAAACTAAAAAATTAAAACGAGAGAGAGAGGAGAGAGAGAGAGAGGAAGAGAGAGAGAGAGAGAGAGAGAGAGAAGAGAGAGAGAGAGAGATAGAGAGAGAGAGAGAGAGATAGAGAGAGAGAGAGAGAGAGAAAGAGAAGAAGAAGAGAGAGAGAAGAGAGAGAGAGAGAGAGAGAGAGAGAGAGAGCGAGAGAGAGAGATGAGAGAGAGAGAGGATAGAGAGAGAGAGAGAGAGAGAGA
>JACEEZ010006222.1:0-17500 GCA_016584305.1 Chionoecetes opilio | reverse complement strand
GCCACATTTCAATAAAATGCACACTCGCGTGCTCCAATTGTGGCCTTTCCAGATATTTATGGGTAACAGGCGAGGGTATAAATTATGGAGATCAGAGGAAGGGCAACCACGATGATATGCGAGAGGGTAGCGGAGACGTGCCTGTGAATGAGAGAGAGAGAGAAGAGAGAGAGAGAGAGGAGAGAGAGAGAGAGAGAGAGAGAGAGAGAGGAGAGAGAGAGAGAGAGAGAGAGAGAGAGAGGAGAGCAAGAGAGAGAGGAGAGAGAGGGAGAGATAGCGAGGCGCGCGCAGGCTCCGGTCACAGTGTTATAACAGCTCTGACAAATTCAGCTTTTCCCCTACGATAACTAAGCCACTCACTGAGCAGAAGTTTGACCATCTGTCGGTAACGGATCTTCTGATCACACAGGGGATACAAATCTCCTACAAACAATAACCCAAAGACAGAAATAATGAGGTTTTTTAACCTCACAAATAAGTCCAACTGCCACTCTCCTCCCTTCAAATCAAGCCGAGAACGTCACCGTCATCGCCCCGATAGTCACCTATCAACCCTGATACAGTGACCCCCCGCTCGCCACCCACACAACCATCCACCCACTTTGGATTTCTCTATCATTGCTACATTCTTTCTTCCATTTTTTCCTCCCATTCTCTCACTAGTACTGCCCCAGCTTCCTGGAGGATCTGCAGAGAGAACTCAACTCTGGGTAAAATAACACCAGCCAGCCTCCCGTTTGCATGAACAGTACCACCTCGTCAAACCTCCACCCGTGACTGGAACCTCGTCACACCATCACCCGTGACTGCCACCTCGTCACACCTCCACCGTGACTATGCAAGGAGATGTGAGTCACCACCAGCTCATTGCACGCCCCTCAGGTTTACCTGGATACGCGCCTGTTAGATGGTGTGCGGTTTGCGGCAAAAAAACCGCCAACACGGAAGTCATTCCCTGTACGACTGCAGTTGACTGCCCCAACATCGTTCACACCACCTGTGTCGGATCAAACACAACGCTTGACTGCGGTGAGGTCAGCGCTTTGCGTACGGATGCAGATATCTCTGCCCCTGTGGTCTACCAGGAAGCCGTAGCAGACCTTCCACAGGGTGTTGCTAGCAACCCTGAATCACCACCTGTAGATGATTCTGACTCTTGACTACGCAGATCTGCTCCAATTAGAGCCTAGGGAACTCGTGGAGATAATCCGGCAGCTAAGAGTGGAACTCACCAGGAAGAAAAACATCATCAATTACTTCGAGACCACCTCTCATACCCTGGCAGAGAAGAGGGACGCTGTTGTTACCGTCCTGGACTTCATTGATAACATCTGTGCCACAAGCTCAAGCATAGAAGAACTCGACGTAAGGTCGATCGCTACCACCGCTATACCACACAGAATCGACGAGGAGTGGAATAGAAAAGTAGCAACTAATAACTTAACAGCAAATTGGTGGACTTCAGGCAAGCCTCAACAACTAAAGCCTACCAACACTCGTCCGTCTGGCCCCAATCAGCCGCCTCGACCTCTGGCTACTACTACGTCTGCTGCTACTCAGGCTGCTCCTAACTTGGCTGCTCCGACTACTAGTATCCCGGCCACTGGCATCCAGTCTACCAGACCCCCGGCTACTACCACCCAAGCTATTTCCACCCCAGCCTCCATCCCGCCGTTGCTGGGTGTGTCCAGGCCTGCTGTGCCAGCACCCAGGAACTCCATTAGAAACACGTGGCAACACGACAACAATCAAAGAAATAGAGACCACATACAAAAATATCCTTCAGGTAACTCTGCCCCATCTCGCCCCACATACCATAACCAGGATAGAGCCTTCTGCCAACACTGCAGGCGCAAGGGGCACTCTAAAAACAACTGCCTGAGGAAAATTAAGTGCAGCTATTGTCTACGTACAGGACATTCTGTTCAAGAGTGTCATACTCGCATCACGCAGGAGAGACAAGATAGGTTCTTTGACAAGTTCTCAACCGATCAGGCACAGACCAACGCCCTCCTTGTTCAGACACTCAGCCGCTTCCTCACTCCTGCTTCTCCTACTCCTGTCTCTCCGTCACCCCAGCCTGTCACCAACAACTGGGCTTCAGCTTCAGCATCAGGACAACAGACCCACACACCACAACCATACCCGCTTCACCCTGACCCTGCCCAGTCAAACACTCACCAGCCGCCGACCCATAGTCAATCGGCCTGGAACTATGGTCGCCAGTAAGTCCAGCGATCACATCACCATCATATTTGCCAATGTCAGAGGTCTCCAAACCAACATCGGGGACCTGATTAACACTCACGTGATCCCTCACAACCCGGACATCGTTGCGGCAGTAGAGACCTTCTTCAACAAGTCAATCCCAGACAACTTTGGACAGATAAATGGATATACGAGGTGGCATCGACGCGACAGGACACGCGGGACCTTTGGTGACAGGTGCTGGACCTGTCTCCTTTCACAAGAGTCTGTCGGTCCAGCCACTTGATGCCACTCTACCAAACCATCTGGAGATGATGTTTTTCAAAATATGGACTCACCATCACAGCGCTATCCTGCTGTGTGTGTGCTACCACCCACAGTGGCAGGGGAGGGAGCCTATTGAATATCTGCACACTCACCTGGATGACCTGTTGCAACAACACACCTGTGAGCACGTTGTCATCATAGGCGACATGAACCAACATCTAGTTGCAAGATCCTTTGATGACTTCCTCACAGTGTATGGTCTAACAAACCAAGTTGACTTCCCCACACACATTTCCGGCTCATCACTTGATCCTGTCATCAGTGATCTCCCAGACAGTGTCGTCACCTGTTCACCCCACGGTGCTGTAGGATCATCATATCACATGGCGATCCTAATCACAATACAGGTTGCAGCTCAGAGGGATGCCCCCATCACACGCACCAACTGGCTGTGGGGCAGAGCAGACTGGGACGGTCTATGTGACGCGCTGCAACAAACACCCTGGAGCACCATTATCGTCAATGATGTAGATACACAGGTACACACATTCACACGTACTCTGCTTGAACTCCAGAAGAAATATGTGCCAAGCCAGACTTACACTGCCAAGCCCCTTGATAAGCCCTACTTTGGTTACCAATGTAGGATGGCTGCTGATGAAAAAAGTCGTGCTTGGCGGCTCTACTCACGCCATCCAACCCACCCTAACAAGGAGCGCTACAGACACGCTTGTGCAGCAATGAAAGAAATCCAACAATGGGCTCAACGACGCTGGCAAGACGACCTCAAAACCAAGCTCAGTGGTCGTTCAGTGGGTAACAAGTCCTGGTGGACCACACTTAACCAGCAACAAGGTCTGACAACTGACGACACCATACCTCCGCTATTCAAGTCTGACGGCACAGTGGCCACCAAGAACAAGGACAAGGCCAAGGTACTCGCGACATTTTTTTCCAACAAAAAGACAGTACCTGATCCCCAGCGATCCATCCCAGCTGTGCCCATCCTCACCAATGCCAGCCTTTCTAACCTCACTGTAGCTAGTGAGGAAGTTCGCCGACATTTAGTTCAGGTCGACACAAAGAAGGCCTTGGGCCCAGACAACATTAGCCTTCATATCCTCAAGCGCTGCGCCTCTCAGCTAGCAACGCCCCTTGCTACTATCTTTCAGCACTGCCTCACTACTAGAAGGTGGCCCACCCTGTGGAAGGCTGCCAGAGTGGTGGCAATACATAAGAAAGGAAAAAGAACTGACCCCAAGAACTATAGGCCCATCTCCCTTTTATCAGTTCTTGGCAAAACGCTGGAAGCTATAATTGCAAACAAGATATCGTCTTTCTTCACATCACACCACCTTTTTAACATCAAGCAATATGGCTTCCGAGCAAACAGGTCAGCGGCCGACCTATTGCTCCATCTGTCCACCACATGGCATAAGCGTCTTGACCAAAGAAAGGACACATACGTCATTGCCCTTGACATTGCGGGAGCATTTGACAGGGTGTGGCATCACGGCCTCATCACCAAACTGAACAGTTTGGGTGTCCGCGGTCATCTGCTGCTCCTACTACAAGACTACCTGCGGGACAGATTTCTCAGAGTGGTGTTGGACGGTCAAACCTCAGAGGAACACCCGATCTTTGCCAGCGTCCCACAGGGCAGTGTGCTCGGCCCTCTCCTCTGGAATGTATTCTTCAATGACTTGCTCCAGCTCATCCCAGAGGCACATGCATATGCCGATGACTGCACCCTTACATTCCCCTGCGACAGTGGTGATCACCGCACGACTGTCGCTCACATAAATCAGGTCCTCCAAACCGTCATCTCTTGGGGTCGTCGATGGCAAGTGGATCTCGCTCCAGAGAAAACCCAGGCGATGCTCATCTCCCGACGACAACGTCCTCCTGATACTCCCATCCTACCATCTTACTGGGTGGGAGGCCGGTGCCCTGCAGACGTCCATCTCCATACTTGGGTGGAAGTGAATAGCGTCCTGACCTTCACCGACCACATCCGAAACCATTGCAAGGAAAGCCGTCTGGAAAACTTAGCTGTGTCCGCGTGTCTCACACCTTCTTGACTCCCAAGGGATCACCACCTTATATGCAGCTCAAGTCCGCTCCCTTATGGAGTACGCCCTCTCACGTGGTCTTCCTGCCCCCTTCGTACCTGAGCCTTCTTAACAAGGTACAGGCCCGAGCCCAAACGGTTAATACGTCGAAGGCTCTGCAGGACCAGCTTCTCCCTCCTCTGCAACCCTTGCAGCAGCGTCGCGACGTAGCAGGTCTGTGCGTCGTTTACAAGACACACAAGCAGCATGTCCCGCACCTGGCTGCTCTTCGACAGCCCTGGGCAAGACCACACGGCCACACCACACGAACTGCTGCTACCAGGGACCATCAACTGATCGTCCCTTTTGCCAGGACGGAGACCTCTCTGCGTTCCTTCCTTCCGCGCTACACAAGAATGTGGAACCGCATGGTACAGCATACACAGCTTCACTCTACCTCGTCACTCCAGACCTTCAAGAGTGCTGTGAACGCTTGGATAAAGCAGCCATAGTATAAGTATCTACCTGTAAACCTGTAAACTCTGCTTAAGTTCAACTATGTCTATATATATATATTAATAGTAGTGAGAAATGAAATGTAAAATTAGAATAGTAACACATGTACCTGTAAAATTCATTTAGTAGTGAAATAGTGAATTAGAGAAATATAATTTAGAATAGTAACCCATGTATGTATGTTAAGTTAGGAATAATCTACACATTCCTAAAGTCAAAGATAGTTCTCAGTAGTCCAGCTGAAGCTCCTGACTATAAAACCTATAAGAATAAAGGCAAAATAAAATAAATAAAAAAAATAAAAAAAATAAAAAAATAAATAAAAAAGAGATCCAAAAAGCAGCTTACGTATTTACACATCAACGCACGCACGCACGCACGCACGCACGCACGCACGCACGCACGCACGCACGCACGCACGCACGCACGCACGCACGCACGCACGCACGCACGCACGCACGCACGCACGCACGCACGCACGCACGCACGCACGCACGCACGCACGCACGCACGCACGCACGCACGCACGCACGCACGCACGCACGCACGCACGCACGCACGCACGCACGCACGCACGCACGCACGCACGCACGCACGCACGCACGCACGCACGCACGTACGCACGTACGCACGCACGCACGCACGCACGCACACACGCACGCACGCACGCAGACATTCTGAAGATAACCCACTATATCCGAGAGGCAGGAGGAGGAAGAGGAAGAGGAAGAGGAAGAGGAAGAGGAAGAAGAAGAGGAGGAAGAGGAGGAGGAGGAAGAGGAGGAGGAGGAGGAGGAGGGGTACCAGGGGCCCAGAAAAATTACCATCCCTAAATTCGGCGAGGAAATAACTGAACAGAAAACGGAATTGGGCGCCACCTGTAGTGAGGGGAGGCCTGCTCAATAAAATATAAACAGATATTTCATAGCCTGAGTAGTTTGCGGCCACATCCTGGGCGAGGCAATTCAGCGCATCTCCAGGTATATGTGGCGAATAAATCGTGTTTAGTTCACGTCACAATCCGGTCTGGTGCTGTTATTGGCGTGTGTGTGTGTGTATTCATCTATTTGTATTCATCTAGTTGTATTTTACAGGGCCAGAACGACGCTCGTATGGCCCCGTCTCCATATAAACATTTTTATCATTCATCCTTAGTTCTTAGTGTTGGCCGAAGCCACCATCCTGGGAGGCGGGTCACAAACCCCCGGCTAACACCCGGTACCCATTCACTGCTGGGTGGACAAGGGTTCGGGTTTTAAGAAGACCGCCCGTCTGTCTTCGCTCCGCCTGGGGATCGAACCCGGGACTTCTCGGTTGTGAGCCGAGCGTGCTAACCCTTACACTACGGAGCTCCCCAGTGTGTGTGTCTGTGTGTGTGTGTGTGTGTGTGTGTGTGTGTGTGTGTGTGTGTGTGTGTGTGTGTGTGTGTGTGTGTGTGTGTGTGTGTGGTGTGTGTGTGTGTGTGTGTGTGTGTGTGTGTGTGTGTGTGTGTGTTATTGAACGTGTTGTCAGTAAATTAATGTCACC
The DNA here is from genome assembly GCA_016584305.1 of Chionoecetes opilio. Classification (NCBI taxonomy): domain Eukaryota; kingdom Metazoa; phylum Arthropoda; class Malacostraca; order Decapoda; family Majidae; genus Chionoecetes; species Chionoecetes opilio. The sequence continues at coordinate 10,931 of JACEEZ010006222.1, read as the reverse complement.
CGTGCGAAGATTCATGTTGCTCTTATAAAAATGGAAACACAAACGTATTTCACTCCTATGTTCCTCTTACTGACGTATGTATGCATGTATGTATGAATGTTTGTATGCATGAATTTATGAATAGTGAGTATGCATGTCTGTTTGTCTGTCTATCCGTACGTATATATGTAAACCATGGCTGAGCTTAGCTAATATTTTACAAAGGTTTCAATGCTCGTAATATAACATGATGAAACGTGTCATTAATTCCCTCCGCGGTGGTAATCCACGCTAAATATAATATATATATATATAGATATATATATATATATATTATATAATATATATATATATATATATTATATATATATATATATATATATATATATATATATTATATATATATATATATATATATATATATATATATATATATATATATATATATATATACTATATATATATATATATATATTATATATATATATATATATATATATATATATATATATATATAGAGAGAGAGAGAGAGAGACGAGGAGAGAGAGGAGAGAGAGACGGACGAGAGAGAGAGGGAGAGAGAGAGAGAGAGAGAGGAGAGAGAGAGAGCGAGCGAGAGAGAGAGAGAGAGCGAGAGAGGAGAGAGAAGGGAGAGAGGGAGAGGAGAGAGAGAGGAGGACGAGATGGAGAGAGAGAGCGAGATGAGGGGAGAGCGAGGAGAGAGAGGAGAGGAGAGAGAGAGAGAGGACGACGAGAGGAGAGAGAGAGAGGAGAGATCGCGAGAGACGAGATTTTGAAGAGAGAGAGGAGAGAGGAGAGGGAGAGAGATGAGAGAGAGAGAGAGAGAGAGAGCGATGAGAGCGAGAGAGCGAGATGGAGAAGCGAGATTAGAGAGAGAGAGAGATGAGGAGAGAGAGGAGAGATAGACGAGAGAGAGGAGAGAGAGAGAGAGCGGAGAGAGAGAGAGAGGAAGAGAGATGAGAGGAGAGAGAGGGAGAGATGAGAGACGAGGAGATGAGATTGGAGAGGAGAGAGAGAGAGCGAGAGAGAGAGCGACGAGAGCCGATGAGAGCGAGAGAGGAGAGAGAAGGAGGAGAGAGAGAGAGAGAGGAGAGAGAGGAGGAGAAGGAGGAGAGAGAGTGAGAGAGGATGCAGAGAGAATGAGAGAGAGAACGAGAGAGGGAGACAACGAGAGAGAGAGAGAGAGACTCAAAAGTCAATCCTGGATTTATTGCACATAGCAGTAACAAGTCCAGCCTTGAAGAGCTGGACACCAGAACCATTGCCACAAAGCGCTAAGATGAATGGATTGGACCGCCAGTGGCAAAAAACACCACTGCCACAAAATAAAACTCACAGGCCTCGTGGACGTATGATATAAGCCACTCCAATTTAAGTCTGTTGTCCTACAAACACAGAGTGGTGGAATGTTCATCAAAGAAAACACGCCTTACACGGCCGCGAGCCCTGAGCGCCACCACCACCCGCCGCCTCACCTATCACGAGTCCCGAGCGCCGCTGTTACCCACACCCTCCCTGCCACAAGTCCAGAGCGTCGGGGGTATCAGTGTCTCCATGCACAAGTCCTTGAGCGCCGGGCTCCGCACCCCACCTGCCCCGAGAACTCGTACTCGCACTTCACAGGTATCCAAAACCAAAATAATAAAACAGATAACTTCAACTTCAGACCGACAAGAGCACCCTTGCGCTCCCAGTCCCTCCCTACGCCCCACAACTGCAAGGCGGCCACGATTCAGATAGGTCTGCAGCCAACAGCCCGGGCACCGACTCGAAGCTACTGCCATCACTGCAGAAAAAGTGGGCACACGGAGAACCGATTGCTTCAGGAAGTTGGAAAAAGTGCGGAACTTACTGCCGCGCCAACGGGACACACAACCCGGATAGTGCCGCACGTGCCGCCCCCCCCCCCCCTTCGATTTTTTTCCAAAAAAGAAAAAATATTGCAGGAATTTTTTTAAACAGATGTCTGTGGAACAGGCAAAAAATAACGCTTGGCTACTTCACTCCCTAAACAAGAGCTTTGCGTTTCCTGCCCCCACTTCGACACCTCACAGGTAGGAGGCGGACACCACACCCAAGCCTTCCAGCCCCCTCACAATGACAGCAACATCGTACTCACACCGGAGATACACCGCACCGAGGCAATGAGCTTGGTAATTTTACCATCATCTCAGCTAAACGTTAGAGGTTTCCAGACTAACGTCTGTGACTTAACGTACAGCCATGTTTTGCCACACAGTCACTGACATTCATTGCCACTACTGAGACCTCCTCAACTCCATCAGGGCAGGACAACTTTGGGCAGATAGGGGCTACTCAAGTTGGTTTCCGACGTGACAGAGCGACAGGTACCTGTAGGGGAGTCGCTGTGTGCTTCCACCAACAGCCTCCCTGAGACAAGCTCTCCCCGTCGAACTTCCTGCTCACATTGAAGATGATGATTCTTCAAAATTGTGGGAATAAACTCATGACTACATTCTGCTGTGCGTGTGTTACCGTCACAGTGGCAAGGTGGTGGAGCCACTTCACTACCTGACCACCAAACTTAGATGCCCTGCTTCCTCCAGCACTCCTTGTAAGCATCTTCATCATTGTGGTTGTGATTCTCAACCAGGTACCTGTCCAGAGCAGTTTGAACGAGCTGTTGAATGTGTTCGGACTCACCAATCACGTCGACTTCCCCACCCACATCTCAGTGTATTCACTTGACCCTGTTAATCACGATTTGCGCTCAGTATTAGTGGACTTGCCGCCCGCTAGCAAACAGGGAGTTTCCTACGACCACCTGGCTGTTCTCACCAAGATCAAGCTGGCCATCGACAGAGAATGAGGCAGGGACTCGCACCAACGGCTAAGGGGACAAGGGGGACTGGGAGCAATGAAGGAACACATAACAACATCGTGTTGTCTGACGGTGCTTGACGGCTGTGGTCTGACGGTGTTGGTCGGACTGGTGTGGTTCTCTGACGGTCTCGACACAAGTGAAGAAACTTCACCGAAATCCTGATGTCCCACCAAAGAAGATGTTTGTGCCCTGCCAGACATACAAGGTCTAAACGGGGGAGACCCAGTCCTGGTTTGGCTTTCAAGAGCAGGGAAAGCAAGCAGACAATAAGAGCAAGGCCTGTCTGCGATATAAGTCCCACCCACAAGAAGACATACACACAGCACAAATGTGCCTGTGAAAATATGAAAGAGTCCAGAAGAGGCGATCAACAACTGGAGGGCTCACCTCAAGCGAAAGCTAAACAGGCCATTCAGTGGGCACTAAGGATAGGTGGAGCAAGCATCAAACAACAAACGGGCCCGTTCTCCGTGATGACAGCACCTGATGGCTTGTTGTCACAATCACCGGGGTAAAAGCTCAGGTGTTGGCTGCCCACTTCTCTGCAGATGAAGTTCCTGACCCAGAACATGAACTCTACAGTTCCGGTTCTAACCAAGGCCGCCCTAGGGAGCAATCAACCATTACCACGGAGATGGTGTTGCAACAACTTCAACAAGTTGATCCAAGAAAGCGCTGGGACCAGATAGTATCAAGCCCTCACCTGCTTAAAAGATTGTGCCTCACAACTTGCTGTGCCTCTTGCTACATCTTCTGGAGTGCGTTCATCTCGCAGGGTCCATCGGGAGTGGAAAGTAGCGAGAGTCTGTGCTATCCACAAAAAGAAGAGCAGAGGCGATCCTCAGAACTACCGCCCCATTTCCATCCTTCCGGTGTTGGGGAAAGTTCTTGATGAGTCCAAATTGCCTCCAAAATCACTACATTGTGTTTGACGCTCACCGCTGCTAAATTCACGCAATTCGGCTCCGACAGGGGAGATCTGCAGAAGACTTCTTCTCCTGCACTCAGCAGCCTGGAACCACTCCTAGATCGAGGGCGAAGACAACTTCGTCGTCGCCCTTGACATCGCTGGTGCCTTTGATAGGGTGTGCATCAGGGTCATCACTACAAAGAGCTGAGAAGCCTGGGGATCTGTGGGGAACCTGTTCCACCTAGTGCAAGATTACCTCCAGGAAAGAAAGAACTCTGCTCGTGGTGGTGAATGGTCACACCTCCTCTGAAAATGCTATCAAAGCCAGTGTCTCCTCAAGGAAGTGTACTCGGGTCATTACTATGGAACGTTTACTTCAACGAATCCTGCAGCGATTCCTGAGGCAAGAGCCGTACGACAGACGATGTACTCTCACATTCACCGTGAGAGGAGCGAGTGACCCGCCACAACCACAGTCATTCGTTAATCAACCAGGCACTGCAGAGCAATCGCCTCCTGGGCAAGAGATGGCAAGTCACCTTGTGCACCCTAAGACAAAGGACCCAAGCCGTCTCATCTCCAGCAGGCAAAGATGCAGTCAACTGGGACCAACACGACATTCTACTGGAAGGCAGAACAACTACACTCCAGGAGTCAGTCACCATTCTAGGGTTGTGAAGTTCGACTCTGGCCTCACATACACCAGCCACGTCAGGGAAGGTTCGCCAAGGATTGCTGCCTGGTGAACCTGAGCTGGCATCCGACGCGTCGCGCACCTCCGGGACGCTCAGGGAGCGACACACCCTACAAGTCACAAGTCCGCTCCCTGATGGAATACTCGCCCTCGCATGGTCCTCCTGCCCCCCGTCTACCTCCGCCTCCTTGACCGGGTTCAAGCCAGAGCCCAGCGGATTGGCCCGGATGAAAAGCCCCTGAGGCGCTGCACAGATCATTTCAACCTCTCCAGCAGCGGCGTGGACGTGGGCAGGCATTGTGCGCATGTACAAGGCTCATCCCCAGGATGCAGCTCCTACAACTAGCAGAGAGCTGCGCCTCAACCACGGGCAAGGCCATCCCACTCTACCCGGGCGGCCAAAACATCGACCACAAGTGACTGTTGCCCTTCGCGGGGCGGAACAGTCACTCCGCTCATTTTCCTACCCCCGCTATGGTTGATCTTTTGGAAACTTGGTGCGCCAGACCGACCTGCAACTCACCAATTCCATGCACGCCTCAAATCGGGCGTAAATGCCTGGTTGCAAGCGGAGCTAACGAATAGATACATTTAATAAAAATTAAGACTAAAATATTTGTATTAAAAGGATCACTTCCTTTCCTCGAAAACTACTGACGAAGCACTAGCAGGAGGCAAAGCAATCAGAGACTTCTCCGCCTCTGGAGGCTATGAACGGTGTGTGACGGTGCCCTTGGAATGACCATGATTTACTTGCACCCACCTCATAGCCTTCTTGGACGGGTAGGTCCCAATGTAAGATGAACACCAGCAGTAGTGGCCCGGCTAGTTGAATAGGATGAACGGCGCGACATTCAGAAACACATCACATTACCTGCTAATGTTCCATCTAGGAGAGGGACAGTGGCGTGTATGTGACTCTGTTGAACACGGGGAGGAGGGGGTGAAAGGGAAGGGTGAAGTGAGTAGGGGGAGGGGGCCCTGGGTATAAAGGTGAAACGGCTCCGTCCTGTACCAAAAACTGAGGGGCTTCTATGTTATAACCTGACGCCCGCCCCACCTGTATGTACTGGTCGTTGTCTGTTCTGTCTGTCCTGTCTAGTTGACTGTATGTCGGTTGCGTATGTACGGGACTGGAATTTTTCTCTGTGATCAAGACTGTGAGTTACGATTTTTTGTGCGTTTTGTTTAATTTTTTGTTTTATGGTTTTTACTTTTTTACTAAGAAGAACATAAGATAGAATAAGGAAGCTACAAGAGGCCGTTTGTGTGACCTATACACGAGGTAGGTCCTGTTACTTAACACCCCTATAAATCCACCTTTCATCACCATCCATGATTTAGCCAGACTCTTTTTTATAAGCTTTGACTTCCTGCCTCTCTAAGTTTTTGAATCTATACTTACTAAGAAGATTCTTAAACTTCTATCCGCTCCCAATCTTCTATCTGATCGTCAGTACGGTTTCCGTAAAAGACGATCTACTGGCGATCTTCTAGCTTTCCTAACTGAATCTTGGTCATCCTCCCTTAGGGGTTTCGGTGAAACTTTTGCTGTTGCCCTTGACATATCAAAAGCTTTTGATAGAGTCTGGCACAAATCTTTAATTTTCCAAAACTCCCCTCATTCGGTTTCTATCCTTCTCTCTGTACCTTCATCTTAAGTTTCCTTTAAAAACAGTTTTATTGCAGCTACTGTGGGACGGACATTGTTCGTCTACTAAATCTATCAATAGTGGTGTTCCCCAGGGTTCTGTCCTATCACCCACTCTCTTTATATTATTCATTGATGATCTTCTTTGTCTAACTCAAAGCCCTATCCACTCCTACGCTGATTACAGGAACTAAGTGATTCACGAAGAGATGCCACCGAGCGCCTAACTTCTGATCTTTCTATAATTTGTTTTGGGGCAAAGCAGACCTTTTTTTGTTCAATGCCTCAAAAACCAAATTTTCACCTATCTACTCGACCAAAACCTACCAAATAACTATCTCCTCTTTTTCAATGACACTAAAACTATTCCTTCTACAATGAACATTCTAGGACTACCCTTTTTACTAAAAATCTGAACTGGAAATCTCACATCTGTCTCTGCTAAAACAGCTTCTAAGAAGTTAGGTGTTCGGTGGCGTCTGCGTCCTTTTTTTCTCCCTTCCAGTTGCTTGCTCTGTACAGGAGTCTACCGCCCATGTATGAGTATGTTCACAGTTTGGGGAGGATCCACTCATACAGCTCTCCAAAACAGGGTTGAGTCAAAATTTTTCGTCTTACCCTTTTCCCCTTTGACTGTTTTTTAATTTTTAATAAAATTTTTTCTCTTGTATCTTTCTCGTTTTTTTCATCTCAACTCTTTCCAAATTGAAGGGGGTTCGCCCCCCAAAAGATTTTTTATTTCCACCCTATTTTTCCCTAAAAAGAGAACAACACTTTTCACCCCCCTAAATCTTTTTTTTTTTTTTTATTTCTACGCACTCTATAAAAGGGAACCAAGCGTTCCCCCCCTCTTTTTTAAATTTATTTTTGTTTCTTTTAAATAAAAGCCTTGTGTTTATTTTTGGTTGGATTTTGTGAGTAAAAAAAAAAAAAAAAACTCCAATTTTGACTGCATTGATCCCTGAGGGCTGAGTCCATTCAATCTTTTTACCACCTATTTTATAATCCGGGTTTTTCTTCTTTTCTTTAGAAATCAAATTTTTTCCCATTTTTGAATTCGTTATTCTTTTCTCCCCTGATTATTAACCCCGTTTAAGAACTTTTCCACATCCCCTTTTTTTTTTCCGTTTTTAACATTTAAAAATTTTAAGATCGCCCCCAAACTCACCCCTCTCGAGGAATGTAAAATTTAATTTTTCAATCTATCTATAACAAAAGCTACGATCCCCTGACATTTGGTCACCCTTTTTCTGCACTGTTCTAACAAGGCTGTATCCACTACCACCTGTAATGTGGAAACCAAAAAACTATACCAAAAGTCTAGGAAGGTCTGATAGAGCCAAAAAAAAGTTTTAGAATAACCTCAGCACTTTTATTTTTTAACACTCCTGGCTATAATCCAAAACCGTTAGTCGATCTCTACCCTCAAACTTTGGTTTTTAGGACGGGGGGGTCTGAGTTTACCTGCACCCCCCAGATCTTTTACCTTCTTTTTTTTCAGCAATTTTTGGGGTTTTTATAGTGTACCCATTACCAGGATTTTTTCTACCAATTTTAAAATTACGCTACATTAAAAAATTAGTTTCCCATCTGCCCCCTGACACCCACACTTTTTTTTATTAATTTCCCCTTGCAAATGTTTACATCAGACTGTGATCTAATAAGCCTTACCTATCCAATATTTCAGAAACGCGGGGATATCCTCCAATCACATATCTAAGTCTTTGAGCAGCAAAAATAGTAATGGCCCCCAAAAAGCCCCTTGTGGCACCCCACTGTTACTGCCCCCATTCATATTTAAAACCCTTTAAATTTGAAACCTTTTTTGCCTATCATTTGCCAGATAAGATTTTTCCCCATCTACTCCATGTGCCTTAAAACCTTAATTATTATGTCTCTGGTGTTCCCTTTAAACGAATGCCTTACTAAAGCCCAGATATACATATCATAATCCTTATTTTTGCTGTCCAAAACATTTCTTACGTTGGAGTCTTACCCCCTGTAGGAAACATTTTTTGAGGGCTCAAGTGTCAGGTGGTTTGGCCCTGACATTCTGGAAGGTCGTGATGGTGGCCCGCCCGTTGGTGGGGGGGTGGTTTATAGTGAAAATTTGGGTTTAGGTGAAGATCCCGTTTTCTGTGTTTTTTGGATCCTCAGTCGGCCATCGCCACCTGGTGCCCCCCCGCGCAATTTTGTCGCATTTGGAAAAAAACAGGTATGCCACATACGGGTTTTTTCGGCCCCCGCGATGGATTTGAAGTTGCTCGTTGGGGGGACTTGAACCTGGGACCTTGGCTCACCCCCAGGCTTTTTTCGCCCCCATTAAAGAAGGCAGAAAAGAGTTGCCCCGGCAGGGTTGAAATCGTGAGAACGGCACACCACTCCAAGACGCTAACCACGGTCACCGCCTCCCCCCATTTGTTAAGATTATTAAAGTTTTTGGGTTTCGTGCCTTTGTGGTGTTTACCCTTCTTCTCTTTTTACATCCACACACGCGAGCCGCAAAACGCGCCCCACAACGCACATACACACACACACACAAAAACAAAAAACAACCCACACACACACACACACACCCAAACAACACATACACAACACCACACACAAACACACACACACACACCACACCCCCCCCCCCCACACACACACCACACACACAAAACACACACACAAAAACACAAAAACTCACCCTGTGTTTGTCGTGTGAATGTGTCTCAAGTGGGGATCAAAACCAACTTTTCTGGGTCAATGTTAAAGGTGATTTCCGTCGACCCTCTCACACTATTCCAGTTTGGGTGATCACCCCCAGAATTCAGGACCCGAGGGACGGAGGAAGGAGGGCCCGGGAGGAACACATTGGACAGGCAACCATCACAAGTGGGTAATGTGCGTGGGGTGTGAAGGATGAAAGATAGAGCGTGAAAGCCCGGTATAGATTGGGGGGTGAAACATGTTTATGTATGGGTTTGATAAGATAAAAAAAGAAAAGGAAGAATGGGTATACAACGAAACATAAGAATAGCAGATACCATGAGACCTATTGGTCAACCCAGGGGTTTTGCGAAAAACGACATACTAAAACTATCAACTGCAGTAAGAAGAGAGTGGAAAAGGATACCAAATACCAAAGAAGTAGGAACATGGAAGTTTTTAGGAAGAAGATAGGAAGAAGATGCTAACTACAACTATCATAACGTAATCGACCGGGGGACGACTATAAAAAAATTTTCAGACAAAATCAAAAAACCCCCTTTTCTTTTAAATTTGCGTCTAGTTGTTTTAAAAGGAAATTTTTGTACCCCACTTTGACAACTTTTTGGAAATTTTTTCCATCGATTAAAACCCAAAAATTTAAAAATTTTTTTTTAAATGAATCTTTTATTAACGTTGATCATTTAATTTTTAAACCCCTGTTTTTGTTTATCTGTCACGATAGGATACACGTTTGGGAAAAATTTGGGGAAAAAGGTGAAGAGAGAGAAAAATATATATATTATGTGTATATAATATATAATAATTATAATATTATTATATATATATTAATATATATATATATATATATAATATTTTTAATATATTATATATAATTATATTATATTTATATATATAATATATAATATATATATATATTAATTTATTATATAATATATATATATATATATAATATTATATATAATTTATTAATATATTATATATATATATATAAAAAAATAAAGAGAGAAGGGGAGGGAGGGGGAGAGAGAGAGAGAGAGGGGGAGAGGAGAAAGGAGAGAGAGAGAGGAGGAGAAGGAGAGAGGAGAGAAGAGAGAGGGGGAGAGAGGGGGAGAGGGGAGAGAGAGAGAAAAAGAGAGGGGAGAGAGAGAGAAGGAGAAGAGAGAGAGAGAGAGAGAGAGAGAGAAGATATTTTGATCCTATCTAGACACTTTGCAAGTACCAACGACAAGGTTATTGACTATACAAAGCGCCACCACGTCAGGACGAACCTGGTGGGCTCGAACCGCTGACCGAATGCAAGGACGCTGCACGCAAGCCCATAACTCTACCAATCGAGCCACCCTGACGGGCAGAGAGAGAGAGAGAGAGAGAGAGAGACGAGAGAGAAGAGAGAGAGGAGAGAGAGACGAGGGGAGAGAGAGAGAGAGAGGAGAGAGAGAGAGAGAGAGAGAGAGAGAGAGAGAGAGAGAGAGAAGAGAGAGAGAGAGAGATTAAACATTTATTATGCTCAGACTTGAGGGGAGAGAGAGAGAGAGAGAGAGAGAGAGAGAGAGAGAGAGAGAGAGAGAGAGAGAGAGAGAGAGAGGAGAGACGAGAGAGAGAGAGAGAGAGAGAGGGATAAGAGAGATGAGAGAGAGAGAGGAGAGAGAGAGAGAAGAGAGAGAGAGAGAGAGAGAGAGAGAGAGAGGAGATGAGAGAGAGAGAGAGGAGAGGAGAGAGAGACGAGAGAGAGAGAGGAGAGAGAGGGGAGAGAGAGAGAGAGAGAGAGAGAGAGAAGATATTTTGATCATCTAGGGCACTTGCAAGTACCAACGACAAGGTTATTGACATAAAAAGCGCCACCAGCCAGAAGAACTGGTATATAGAGAATAGGTTCTAGGCGAAGAAAAGACGTTGCCGTTGTAAATTATGGTAAAACAAGGACTGTCTTCCTTAGGGAAAACATCAACGCCCAGTCTCTCTATCAAGCTTTGAGAAATAAAACTAACTTTTGTATGATCGTGATACAGATGTTCTCTGTATTAGCGAGACTGGCTTGCTAACAACACACCTGATTCATTTATACTAGTACCAGGTTAAATCTATTTCGACATGGGAAAGGGCTCGAAGCGGACTT
>JACEEZ010006221.1:93050-98050 GCA_016584305.1 Chionoecetes opilio | reverse complement strand
TGTAGCTTCCTTATTTTCTTATGTTCTTATGTTCTTATGATCTGTTGCTGTTTGTGTTTCCTCTTTTAATCCTTTGTAAAAATCCCTCCTCCTCCTCCTCCTACTCCTCCTCCCTTCCTCTTCCTCTTCCTCCTTTAGACGCAGAGGCCAGAGGTCCCATGTACTGATATATTTACATTTTTTCCGTTTCCCCGTGCGGGCAACATGGGTGACTATTCATTTTTTCGTAAATATTTTTTTTAGTTTACTCCACATAGGAGCCCCTCTCTGTAATGAAGTTACTTGCATAGTATCATGAATTACTCACATACATATAACATACACTTCAGTCTCCATGTTAATCACAATCTTCGTATATATGAATGAATATCTATAGTACTTGTATATGTCTTATACATGATTAATAAGAACGTGATAAATATGAGGTACATCAACGCCCCATTCGTGGAGTAAAATTTTACAAGCCAATATGCACTCTAAACCTTGCCCCTATTCGTTTAGTAAATCATTTTACAAGCCTATATGACAGATTCACAAATTATTTAGTACCAAAGAATGAATTCGGCTGAAATAGGTGTCCAAGCGAGCGAAGCGAGCTGGGACACCTATTATCTCTTTTGTGTTGCAATTCAATTTGCAAACCTATCCCTTTTGCAAAATTATGCCTTTGTGTTGCAAAATTATCCCTGTTGTGTAGCAATTCAATTATTTGTTTTCTATGTTTGCTATCTGGCAATTATGTACCATATTCACGTATTATTGTTCATGTCCCTTTCTGTATTGCATAACGTGTGGTCACGTTCTTTTTCATGGGAGAGGAATGTAATGGTGGTGTTGGTAATTGTTACTATGTTGATATTCTGGCATCCGCTGGCTGTATACGTATGTATGCCTGGCGCCTAACTTTTGTCTACGGGCAGCTCAGATCACCCTGCTGCTCGCGACCTCATTCTCACTTCCCCACTATATCTCACTGGGAGAGGACGCCCCTCGCTTCCGCGGCCTCGCCCGCTGGCCGGAATCGTTGTCTTGGCTTCCCCTTCCACTTGTAAATATACACTCAAGATTTGTGTACAACGCCTATCAATATATCCCTGCATCATTTGTCAAGTAAGGAGGTACACATTACCACTCACCGGGCACGTCCTTGAAGAGGACGTGGCCTTTAGACGCAGAGGCCAGAGACCCATGTACTGATATGTTTACATTTTTTCCGTTTTCCCGTGCGGGCAACATGGCTGACTATTCATTTTTTCGTAAATAGTTTTTTTCGTTTACTCCACATAAGAGCCCCTCTCTGTAATGAAGTTACTTTCATGGTATCATGAATTACTCACATACATATCCCATACACTTCAATCTCCATGTTAATCACAATATTCGTATATATGAATGAATATCTGTGGTACTTGTATATGTCTTAGACATGATTAATAAGAACGTGATAAATATGAGGTACATCAATATTGTTGTACAAGTGAAATATGACTAAGAAAGTTACGGATCCAAGTGGCATAGCATATGTATGTAGAAATCTTCGAAAACTGTATCAGAAAGATACGCTGCCAGAAATACAAACGCACGGGAAGCGACCATGAGAGGGAGGGGGTGCTTGGGATTAAACCCATGTGTGGTAGTCATAGAAGGTGTCGTACCTCAGGCATCAACACACTGCTGAACACATTAATGTTTCTTATATACTTTGCTGGTATTCGTCAGTTGCATTTATATATACATCAAGAAAGTTCTCTCTGTGAAGGAAAAGTTGTATATTTCTGGCCCTTCATACTATAATAATAGGAATAGTGGGCGCGCAGTGAATCATTTGACACATGCTTATTCTACGATTAATATGTCCCATTTTCATTAAAAACATGCGAAAAAATTATCTACATATATTAATGTAACAAAACATCAACAGAAAAGGTCTTATAGTCATGCCCGTAATAGTACTTTTTTCCCATGAAAAAATAGAATTACTGGCATTGTGTGGCATCCCCAGCTTTCAATGTCTATAGTTCTATTACCATGCTGACCTGTTCCCGCTCGCTACCTGACCTTGCTACCTGCGACACCACGTGTTGCTACCCCGGGCTGCTCTCATACGCTGCAGCCTTCACAACTCATCACAAAATTCTTCCGTTACAACCATCACTACTTCTACTACTACTACCCCCACAACTACTGCAACTACTACTACAGCTACTAAAACTACTACTACTACTACTACTTCTTCTACAACCATTACTCACCTGAATCATTATGGAGAGTCCCACTATACCGTTGGATCCTAGTCTCGCCTCACTCATGTTTCGGTACAAGTCTGCGTTGAAACCGTACATCTGAATCTGTGGGAAAAGTAGAACAAAGGGTGTTAATATTATCACTATTATTATTATTTCTATAACCCTTATTATTATTATTATTGCTGTATTAATTTGAGATCTAAAATGTCACTGCTAAATCACACCACTCTCTGTCTCTGTCCCTGTCTCTGTCTGTCTCTCTCTCTGTCTGTTCTGTCTCTTCTCTCTCTCTGTCTGTCTGCCTGTATGTCTGTCTCTCTTTATCTCTCTCTCTCCTCTCTCTCTTCTCTCTCTCTCTCTCTCTCTTCTCTCTCTCTCTCTCTCTCTCTCTCTTCTCTCTCTCTCTATCTCTCTCTCTCTCTCTTCCTCTCTCACTCTCTTCTTCTCCTTCTCTCTCTTCTCTTCTCTACTCTTCTCTTCTCTCTCTCTCTCTCGTCGTCTCTCCTCTCTCGCCTCCTCTCCTCTCTCTCTCTCTCTCTCTCTCTCTCTCTCTCTCTCTCTCTCTCTCTCTTTTTCAGGTTGTTCACACCTATAAAAACACAATTGTCATTTTGTTCCACTTTATTCCCTGCCAAAAGTCTGTAGTCTGTCTATAAAGGCTTTCATAGTTTTTGTTCATGTTGTTTTTATGGTCGGTTCCTCTAACACTGTCAAGAGCCCATCTCTCTCTCTCCTCCTCTCTCTCTCCTCTCTCTCTCTCTCTCTCTCTCTCTCTTCTCTCTCTCTCTCTCTCTCTCTCTCCTCTCTCCTCTCTCTCTCTCTCTCTCTCTCTCTCTCTCTCCTCTCTCTCTCTCTCTCTCTCTCTCTCTCTCTCTCTCTCTCTCTCTCTCTCTCTCTCTCTCTCTCTCTATCTCTCTCTCTCTCCTCTCTCTCCTCTCTTCTCTCTCTCTCCTCTCTCTCTCTCTTCTCTCTCTCTCTCTCTCTCTCTCTCTCCTCTCTCTCTCTCTCTCTCTCTCTCTCTCTCTCTCTCTCTCTCTCTCTCTCTCTCTCTCTCTCTCTCTCTCTCTCTCTCTCTCTCTCTCTCTCTCTCTCTCTCTCTCTCTCTCTCTCTCTCTCTCTCTCTCTCTCTCTCTCTCTCTCTCTCTCTCTCTCTCTCTCTCTCTCTCTCTCTCTCTCTCTCTCTCTCACGCTCTGCCGTCAATTGAGATTCCTCTAGTAAGCTAAAACCTGAAAATTGCGAAGTCTTTGAAGGAAGGCCAATGCATAGATAGATAGATAGATGGATAGATGGATAGATCGACACACGGATTGATAGATATAAGGGTGACTGATAGCACGATTAATAAGGTGATAAATGAATAGATACATAGATGGATGGACTGATAAAAGGTTGATTGATGGCTGAATGGAAAGGGTTAGTGAATGAAAAAGTGAGATTGATCAATATCTGCGTGGCAATATTTTTGTAAGGGGAGGAACAAGAGGAAGCGGGAGGAGGGAGAAAAAAAAGACCTCCTAACACGCACAGGCAATACAATGCATCCACCAAAACAAAAACAAAACAAAAAAAAGGCTAAACAAAAAAATTACCTATGCGTTTATAAACAAGTTTCCCCCCTTTCAAAAATACAACAGCAAACTGAAAATACAAAAGAACATACGAGTTGTGAATAAAATTTATGTAAAAAACCAGTCGCTGAATAAATTAAGATAATAATAATATTATAATAACAGTTAAATGTTTTGTGCAAGTTTAATTTCTTCCTCTTTTGGTTACACAAGAAAAGAAAAAACGGAGGAAGGATGGATGGGAAGGATGGAGGAAGAGTTGGAAAGACAAGGTGGAAATTGTGTAGCAAGAAAGACTATTGGAGAGAGGGAGGAGACGAGATGGATGAATGGAGTGGGAAGTAACGAAAGAGAAACAGTGAGACGTAAAGGGAAAGGGAGAGAAGAAGAAAAAAAAGAGAAAATTGTACGAGAGGACACGAGAAACACGGTTAATTGAGACGGGAGGAAATACTGAATAGCTACTCTGTCTCGCTCTCTCTCTTTCAATTGAGAAGGGAAGGAATACTAAACCCACATACTCTCTCTCTCTCTCTCTCTCTCTCTCTCTCTCTCTCTCTCTCTCTCTCTCTCTCTCTCTCTCTCTCTCTCTCTCTCTCTTACCGTTGGACTTAAAAACAAAAACCTACCTTGACTAGTTTTAAACATTGTCTCAAAAAGTTCCTCTTATTGCAATACCAGCAACAGTAATCAGACATAATTTGTGTATATATGTGTATAAGTATATTCATGTGTGTGTGTATATAGGAATCTGTATGAATATGTATGTTATTTATGTGTACTTTGTACTCGTATGTATATGTTTATGTATGCGTATTTGCTCGTATGTGTGTGTATGCGTATTTGCTCGTATGTGTGTGTATGCGTATTTGCTCGTATGTGTGTGTATGTATGTGTGCATATTTACTCGTATGTATATGTATGTGTATTCGCTCGTATGTGTATGTGTGTGTGTGTGTGTGTATTTACTCATGTGTATGTGTGCGTATTTGTTCCTATGTGTTTGTGTATGTATACGTATTTAGTCGTATGTGTATTTGTATGTGTTTAATTAATTAGATATCTTCAAGTGTGTATATATAGGAGCCTTTTAAGAGAGTTTACTCTCAACAGGCTCAGCCAATTTTATATAATTATGTATTATGTTTTTATTACATGTATAACTGTTTGGCTAAATAAATGTAT
>JACEEZ010006221.1:78050-85550 GCA_016584305.1 Chionoecetes opilio | reverse complement strand
GTATGAGTGGATCCTCCCCAAACATGTGAGACATACTCCATACATGGGCGGATAAGGCCCCTGTAGAGAGTAAGCATTTGGGAGGGAGAAAAAAAAGGACGCAGACGCCACAGCACACCTAACTTCTTATAAGCTGTTTTAGCAGGAGACGAGATGTGAGATTTCCAGTTCAGATTTTTAGTA
The DNA here is from genome assembly GCA_016584305.1 of Chionoecetes opilio. Taxonomy (NCBI): domain Eukaryota; kingdom Metazoa; phylum Arthropoda; class Malacostraca; order Decapoda; family Majidae; genus Chionoecetes; species Chionoecetes opilio. The sequence goes on along the minus strand of JACEEZ010006221.1, from coordinate 85,367 downwards.
AAAGATAGTCTTAGAATGTTCATTGTAGAAGAAGGAGACAGTTGAGTGTCATTGAAGAAGAGGGGATAGTTATCTGGTAGGTTTTGTCGAGTAGATAGGTGAAGAAATTGGGTTTTTGAGGCATTGAACAAAACAAGGTTTGCTTTGCCCCAATCAGAAATTATAGAAAGATCAGAAGTTAGGCGCTCGGTGGCATCTCTCCGTGAATCACTTAGTTCCTGTTGAGTTGGACGTCTAATAAACGACGTTGAAAAATGCAGGGTAGAATCATCAGCGTAGGAGTGGATAGGGCTTTGAGTTGGACTTAGAAGATCATTAATGAATAATAGAAAGAGAGTGGGTGATAGGACAGAACCCTGGGGAACACCACTATTGATAGATTTAGGAGAAGAACAATGTCCGTCTACATTAGCTGCAATAGAACGGTTTGAAAGGAAACTTAAAATGAAGGTACAGAGAGAAGGATAAAACCGAATGAGTGTAGTTTGGAAATTAAAAATTTGTGCCAGACTCTATCAAAAGCTTTTGATATGTCAAGGGCAACAGCAAAAGTTTCACCGAAACCCCTAAAGTAGGATGACCAAGATTCAGTTAGGAAAGCTAGAAGATCGCCAGTAGATCGCCCTTTACGGAAACCGTACTGACGATCAGATAGAAGATTGTGAGCAGATAGATGCTTAAGAATCTTCTTATTAAGTATAGATTCAAAAACTTTAGAAAGGCAGGAAGTCAAAGCTATAGGACGGTAGTTTGAAGGATTAGAACGGTCACCCTTTTTAGGAACAGGTTGGATGTGAGCAAACTTCCAGCAAGAAGGAAAGGTGGAATAGATAGACAAAGACGGAAAAGTTTGACCAGGCAAGGTGCAAGCACAGAAGCACAGTTTTTGAGAACAATAGGAGGGACTCCGTCAGGACCGTAAGCCTTCCGACGATCTAGGCCATAAAGGGCAAAGAAAACATCATTCCGAAGGATCTTAATGACAGGCATAATATAGTCAGAGGGTGGAGGAGAAGGAGGAACAAGCCCTTCATCAGCCAGAGTGGAATTTTTAGAAAATGTTTGAGGGAAAGATGCAGAAGAAAAATTGTTAGAGATGTTATTAGCTAGATGCCAGAAGTCACGAGAGGAATTTGATTCAGAAAGATTTTGACATTTTCTATGAATGAAAGAGTTTTTGGTAAGTTGAAGTAAAGATTTGGCATGATTACGGGGAGAAATATAAAGGGCGTGAGTTTCAGGAGATGGATGCTTACGGCACCGTTTGTGAGCCACCTCTCTATCTCGGACAGCATGAGAACAAGCAGAGTTAAACCAAGGTTGATGGGCTTTAGTATTAGAGAAAGTATGTGGAATGTACGCCTCCATGCCAGAGACTATGACCTCAGTTATGCGCTCTGCACAAAGAGATGGGTCTTTGACATGGAAGCAGTAATCATTCCAAAGCAATCATTCCCTCATAATGAAGGCAAGGTAATTAAACAAAGAACTTAACAATAATATACACATAATTAACGTCACACGATTAACTCTTCAACTCGAAAAAAATTGAAAATGAACTTTAAATCCATGGTATACACAAACTACCTTAACTTTGAAAGAGACGTCCACTCTAAAGATGTGGAACGTGTCTAAGCTCGCACAGGCTAAAGTAAACTTTTTAAATACCCTCACTTTAAAATACTTCTATTACAACCTGACCTAACCCAACCTAACCTTCACCATCCCCTTTTACAAGCTTATATGCACTCTAGACCTTGCCCCCATTTGCAGAGTAAACATTCTACAAGCCTATATGCAGTCTAGACCTTGCCCCCATTCGTGGAGTAAACATTTTACCAGCCAATATGCACTCTAGACCTTGTCCCCATTCGTGAAGTAAACATTTTACAAGCCTATATGACAGATTCACCAATCTATTTAGTACCAAAGAATGAATTCGGCTGAAAAAGGTGCTCAAGCCCGCTTTGCTCGCTTGGACAATCACTGACAATTGTTTCAGCACCTGATGAAACGAAATGATAACATTTATGGAAAAATAAAATAATATAAGTAATAGCCTCATTTGAGCTGTATATTGTTTGTTATAGTACAGCTGATAATCTCTCATATCATAAGAATTGTGCAAATTATGACTAAAGCATGAAATTTCTACCAGTGTTAGTACATGCCATAAGCTTCATTTTCAGATCGGGAGGTAAGGCAGATTTGACCTCTGAGGACCGTGAGAGGTCAATGACCTCCAAGTATCAAAATATTGATGTTTGGCGTCATTGGTAAATGGTAAACATGTTTATGATGTACAAACCATGCATTTGTGTTCCAATAAAAGTATGTACATATTCCACACAGCGTTGGTAATTATTTACAGGTGTCTAGCTTTGACCTTTGGGGACAGTGCGAGGTCAACTACCTCAACATATCAAATATTGATGCCAATGAATGTAAACTGCAGGTACTAACACAATTGTTGTACTTGTGTGTTGCAGGACTCCCTGCCTGATGATCGAAGCCAAGATACAAGCATCCCAGACCTGATCGTCACTATGGCAAAGCGTCATATCCTCATAAACTCAGCCCAGCCCTCTACGTCTAAGCAATCAAGACCACTCCCAAGAACTAACTGGGAGCTTTGTATCCTTGCCAAGCAGAGACAGATGAACCTTTGCAGTGCCCACTAGGACGAACCATGAAACCGAGTGGTAGTGGCTATGCATCATTGACAGAAGACCTCCTCCAGTTCAAGGGACTTCGGCACATGCCAATGGAACTCAACGTGAACAGACTGGATGATGGCTATGGCGTAGAAGCTACCTTGAGGACACACAGTGCTCAGTGGCACAAGAAATGTCGTTTAAAGTTTAACAAAACAATGTTTGACAAGCAGAGCAGAGCAGAATCAGCTTCAGGACACCAATCTAGTACCGGTACTCCAACCGTGCACACACGATCAGCAGCTGCCCACAGGCTTCCACAGTCAACCGAGCCTATCTGTTTCTTCTGCAATAAACCAGCTGGCACTGCAGACTTGCACGAAGCAGCTACAAAGGAAATTGACAAGACCGTTCGGAGATGTGTCACTGAATTGGGGGACACTGAACTGCTGGCCAAGCTGTATGCAGGAGACATGATTGCCATCGAAGAAAAATACCATCGCAACTGTCTCCGTGCATTATATAACAAAATCAGACCAGCCGCACTCAAGGACGAGGATGCGGATCGTCTGCATGGCATAGCCTTTGCTGAGCTGGTGGTATTCATGGAGGACATACATGCAGATGAGGACAATGCCCCTGTATTTAAACTCTCAGACGTGGCTAACCTCTACAAGACGAGACTGGAGCAGCTGGGTGCCACGGTAACCAACAGAATACACACAACCAGACTGAAGGACAGACTTCTTTCTGTGCCTCCTGATCTGATGAGAGCCCATTCTCAGGGCCGAGACACACTTCTCTTGTTTGTTTGAGAAAGATATAGGTCCCGCCATGAAGAAGGTCTGTGATCATGACAGTGATGCCATGCACCTAGTAAGATCAGAAAGGTGGCCATACGCACTGTGGATACTGATGTTGTGGTACTGGTTGTGGCTTCATTCAACAACATCAATCCTGACGAGCTGTGGATAGCTCTTGGTACTGGATCCAGCTTCTTGTACATAGCTGTTCACCAACTGGCTGCCACCATGAACCCAAGACAAGGTGCTACTCTCCCCATCTTCCATGCCCTCACAGGGTGCGACACTGTGTCTTCTTTTGCTGGCAGAGGGAAGAAGACTGCCTGGGAGACTTGGAAAGTGTCCCCACAGGTGACTGATGCCTTTGAAGAACTCTTACGCATGCCAAGTGATGTGAATGAGGAGTCAATGTCACTGCTGGAGCGCTTCGTTGTGCTGATGTATGACCGCACCAGTGACACCATGAAAGTGAACGATGCTAGGAAACAGTCCTTCGCACACAAGTCTAGGGCTCTAGAAAACATTCCCCCAACGCAGGCAGCACTCCAGCAGCACATCAAGCGTGCATCTCTCCAGGGCAACTGCTGGAACCAAACTCTGGTCCTGAATCCAGAGTTACCAATCCCATCTGACTGGGACTGGACAAAGGAGGCCTCTGTGTGGCAGCCTCTTTGAACGACACTGCCAGAGGCATCAAAATCTTGCCACGAACTGATCCACTGCGGCTGCAAGAAGGAATGTACCGGCCGCTGCAAGTGCACCAAGGCTGCACTCAAGTGAACTGCATTATGTGCATGTTCGGGAGACTGTTAGGTGCAATGAGACACCTTTATATTTATGCGTCTATATGGATAATGTGTGTGTATTACATGTACCGGTATGTACTATACATGTGTCTGAGGTAACTGACCTCACTGTACTTTAAGCTTATAGACTATGCTCAGTGCACATTGAAAATTAAGGTTGCACAGATGATCTTGCAACACGATTTCATGCAAGCTCTTCTGGACACCACAATAACCTAAATGTGTATTGCAATAAATTTGTTTTCTGAGGTCACTGACTCATTTAAAGCAATTGGTCAGTCATAGTTGCATCCTGTGATTATGTATAAATAGGCTCTCCAGAAGATAAAGGAAGGACCAACACATGGCAACATACATTTTTAATGATTCCCAAAACAGACAAACTGCACCAGAATCGTGAAAAAATGACAATTTCAATGTAATTGAGGTCACTGACCTCGCACTATCCTCAAAGGTCAAATCTGACATACCTCCCGATCTGAAAATGAACCTTATGGTATATACTAACACTGGTAAAAAGTTCATGCTTTAGTCATAATCTGCACAATTGTTATGATTATCTGCTGCACTATTCAGTGTCCCGTTAAAAAGAATATAATATGCGATAGAAGAAAAAGAGATGTCAGAAAACGGAGCTCGGGCGCCTCACTGGTTAACAAAACAATAAGGGAACACCCAATTAGTTTAATGATGTCAATAAAAAGACGAAGTGCCGAACATTGCATCTTGAAAAATTTGCTCCATCTTTTTGCGCTAATGTTTGGCTCTGCTCTAACGGCGCCGCTGCTCTGCTCTTTTCTTTTATTACCTACTTTTTTGTTCTTTATGGCATTAGTATGTTGACAAACCATCTCATTTCAGTAATTTTTATATATCACTTTTTTGTGTGTTTTGGATAATAAGAACATAAGAACATAAGAACATAAGAAAATAAGGAAGCTACAAGAGTCCGCGAGGCTTATACGTGTTAGTTCCTGTCACCTAATACTACATACATCCACCTTTCATCTCCATCCATGAACCTATCCAGCCCCTCTTTAAAGCTCCCTAATGACTCCGCACTACCTACCTGTCTACTGAGACCATTCCACTCATTCACCACCATATTTGTGAACCAGTTTTTCCCTATTTCTTTTCTAAATCTACGCTTTTCCAGCTTGAATCCGTTACTTCTTGTTCTACCCTGGTTAAAAGCCGTAAGAACTTTTCCTACCTCTCCTTTATTGAATCCCTTTATCCACTTAAAAACTTCTATCAGATCGCCCCTTACTCTGCGTCTCTCGAGTGAGTGTAATTTTAATAACTTCAATCTCTTCTCATAACTAAAGTTACGCATCCCTTGTATCATTTTGGTCATCCTTCTCTGCACTGTTTCTAACAAGGCTATATCCATCCTGTAATATGGAGACCAAAACTAAACTGCATAGTCTAGGTGAGGCCTGACTAGATAAAGCCAGATAAAGCTTTAGAATAACTTCCGCACTTCTACTTTTAACACTTTTGGTAATGAATCCTAATACTCTATTAGCTATATTTCTGGCCTCAATACATTGTTTCCTAGGTTTGAGGTCTGGGCTCACCCTCACTCCAAGATCTTTTTCATCTTCTGATCTTATCAGCGATACATTGCTTATGGTGTATCTATTACCAGGGTTTTTTCTACCAACATTCATAACGCTGCACTTATCAATATTAAATTCCATCTGCCATCTGACTGCCCACTCGTTAAGTATAGCTAAGTCTCCCTGCAATATGTTTACATCAGACTGTGATCCAATAATCCTACCTACCTTAGTATCATCAGCAAACTTGCTGAATCATTACTAATCCCACTATCCAAATCGTTGATGTAAATCAAAAATAGTAATGGACCCAAAACAGACTTTGTGGAACTCCACTTGTCACCAGTCCCCATTCAGATTTAGAACCATTAATTGTAACCCTTTGTTGCGTATTACTTAGCCAAGCTCTGATCCAATGAAGAACCTTCCCATCTATTCCATGAGCCTTAACCTTATTTAAGAGTCGCTCGTGTGGTACTTTGTCAAATGCCTTACTAAAGTCAAAATATATTATATCATAATCCTTATCAGTATCTGCCGTCTCATAAACTTTCCTATAAAAACTCAATAAATTGGTGAGAAATGATCTACCCCGTGGTGAATCCATGTTGTGAATCATTGATCAAACTATGTTTATCTAAGTGCTCTCTAATGTTTTTTGCAATAATAGATTACAATAATTTACCCACCACTGACGTTAGACTTACAGGTCGATAATTTGACTTTAGTCCTCTGTCTCCCTTCTTAAATATGGGAACAACATTTCCTTTCCTCCACAATAATGGCACATCGCCTATCTCAACCGATTTCCTAAAAATGTGCACTAACGACTCGCTAACAACCTCTTTGCATTCTTTTAATACCCTGAGATACACTTCATCTGGTCCTGGCGATTTAAAATTCTTCATTTAACTATACCCTCTTCCACCATTTCCCTACTTATCACCATATCTTTGAGTTTCTCCTCATCGTTTCCTTTGAACAACTGTTCACTATCAGGTATCATCTGTGTATCTGTAAACTCTGTAAAAACACTTAATAAATAATCATTTAGACTTCTACACATATCCTCATCCGTATTTAAGACCTCACCCTGTCCTGACCTTAACGGCCCAACTAATTCCCTTGTCTTGGTTTTATATACCTGATAGAACCCCTTTGGGTCATTTTTCGTCTGTCCTGCTACTTTAATCTCATAATTGTTCTTAGCAACTCGAGTTAATTTCTTCACCGTCCTTGCCATCACGTTATACTGTTCTTTGCTTATCAATCCTGCCTTGAACCTTAAATAAATGTTTCATTTTACTCTAATGTTGTGTTTTAAATTAGTGGTCATCCATTTTGGATCACTCTTTCTGGACCTTATTTCCCTATAAGGAATATTTCTTTTCTACCGTCAATTATATTCCTTACAAATAAGGTATAATCCTCCTCAGCCCCGACTTCACTTCCATATCTAACCGCTCTAAAGGTGGCGTCACACTAGCACTTT
>JACEEZ010006221.1:63050-73050 GCA_016584305.1 Chionoecetes opilio | reverse complement strand
CTAGCAATGGCCGCGCAGATTCGTAGATAAGCGCGCTAGCCACTACACCACGGAGGCGACATAAAGTATATGGATGTAGAAAGAGATGTAGATAAAGTATATGTCTCTCTCTCTCTTTCTCTTTTTTTTATATTGATCTTTCTACTACATCTATAAAATATATATACTAGGTAGAAAAAATCAATATAGAAAAGAGAGAGAGAGAGAGAGAGAGAGAGAGAGAGAGAGAGAGAGAGAGAGAGAGAGAGAGAGAGAGAGAGAGAGAGAGAGAGAGAGAGAGAGAGAGAGAGAGAGAGAGAGAGAGAGAGAGAGAGAGAGAGAGAGAGAGAGAGTGAATGAGAGAGAGAGACAGAGAGAGAGAGAGAGAGAAAGTATGAAGAAGAAATGGAGATGATCAAGAGACGAATGAACTACCAAGAAGACTATTCACGTAGAAACAACCTTCGCATTGATGGAATAGAAGAAAACCCAGGTGAGAATTGGGAGATTACGGAGGATAAGGTTCAGCGCCTGGTGCGGGAGAAACTTGGCATGGGCGAGGTTCAATTGGAGCGAGCTCATCGGTTGGGGATGACACTGCTTCGACGTGATGGCGAACTACCGAGACCACGAACCATTGTTTCCCGTTTCTGCCGATTTACCGACCGTCAACAGGCGCTCCGAAACTCAGCAAAACTCAAGAATACTAACATCTACTTAAACGAGGATTTGTGTGAAGCGTCCGCTCAAGAGCGTAGGGCTCAGCTGCCGGAGCTTCGAAGAGCCCGAGCAGCAGGGAAAATAGCATACTTCAGTCACACCAAGTTAATTATCAGGGAGAGGAGGGAGAATACAGTTAGACCTGCACGTGCTGAGGATCCCTCTGTCCGTGCTGCTACAGCCTCCCTTCCTGCCGCTGCTACCCCTGCCGCTGCTGCCCCCACCCCTGCTAGTAGTACTTCTACTGCTGCAGCTCACAGCCTACCAGTTGATGTAGGTGGTGGTGATGGTGCTGTGGGGGGAGCTGGACCAGAGCAGGAAGCAGGACCTAGGAGGACTGCTGCTAGCAAGAAGTAAGATATAAGAAAATGTACGACTAATGTGTTTGATTTTTGTGTAATATTTACTTTTTCAATGTATATATTTCCCTTTTCTGAGATAGAAGACAATCAGTTTAATGAGTTATTTGATACAAATTTCAATGAAGATCGTATGTCATTGAATTACTATAATCAGTTAAATTATTGTCCTAGTGATACCTCTGAAGTTCCTCGTGACCTCGTGAAATTGAGTTTCATTCTCATGATGACGGCGGATTGGAATCTCTGTATTCTAAATCAGAAACAGTTTATTATCACCAAGAAGAGTTTCTGGTCTTTATTGGTAACAGCTATAAAGATATAACATTTATAATGTATAATATCCGGAGCATACCCCGCAATCTATATGAATTTATTGACTGTCATTTGATTCCCATTATTTCTGAAATTGAGTTTCTTTGTTTTTGTGCAACGAGACTCTGTAGTGAAATTGAGCATTGATACAGAATAAGTGGTTACGGTATGTTTACGAAGAATATAAATCGTCAAGGAGGAGGAGTTGTCATACATATCAAGGATACTATAAAGTGTAAGATTATTAATGAAATTAGTGTCAGAAAAGATTTTTAGAGTATCAAGTGTACATAGCCAACATTTAAGGAATAGAAGCCTATTACGACCTCCACAACCACGCTCAGAATCAAGCAAAAGGTTTGTAGTGTATTCAGGATGTCTTGCCTGGAATGAGTTGCCAGATGAACTTAGACAATAGTGTCACATTTAAAATTAAAGTAAAAAAGTATATTTTCAATGCACATTGATTGATAGTTACCTAATGGATGAAGCAAAATGAATATATAAAGGAAGAGTTACTATGTATAATAATTGCTATGTAATTACGATGTTTTAAATATAAATGAAGTGTTTTCCTAGAAATTATTGTATATAAAGGAGCTCTTTAAAAATGTTTACTCATTCAAAGAGCTCTGCCTTGTCAATTTATATATTATATTAATCATGATGTGTAAGTTTAATTGGGCAAATAAATGTTTTTTATTTTGATTTTGACTTTGAGATAATAAAAAGAGGCAGCGTGACGTGACAGGTAGAAACGATAATGGAAAAGGAGAAATATAGCGACGGAAAAAGTGAAAGAAAAGAGAGATGGAAGGGGAAAAGGGTGAAAATGTAACGATTGGAATAAACTGCTCTCTCTCTCTCTCTCTCTCTCTCTCTCTCTCTCTCTCTCTCTCTCTCTCTCTCTCTCTCTCTCTCTCTCTCTCTCTCTCTCTCTCTCTCTCTCTCTCTCTCTCTCTCTCTCTCTCTCTCTCTCTCTCTCTCTCTCTCTCTCTCTCTCTCTCTCTCTCTCTCTCTCTCTCTCTCTCTCTCTCTCTCTCTCTCTCTCGCTCTCTCGCTCTCGCTCCTAAAATTAAAGTTTTCCCTTGTGTGATATAAGCAGAGGAAAACAATAATCTTCCTCTCAGGTTGTGTAGGAAAATATAACAACAACAGTAACAATAATGATATCAATAATAATAATGATACTATCACTAACAATAATGATAATAATGATGATAAATGTAATGAGAAAGAGAGAGAGAGAGACACTCACACAGACAGAGAGAGACACACACCCAGACATAGAGAGACCACACACACACACACAGAGACACACACACAGAGAGAGACAGACAGAGACATACAGGGACACAAGAGACATAGAGACAGAACACTGAAGATTCAATTACACTTCCAAGAATGATTCGGCCCAAGTCCCTGATACATAGTAGGTAATTAACACACATTGTCTTTCCTCCCCTGCGCCATAAGACCTAAGATGTGCCGCGTGGGGCCACACAACCCCCGGCGGGCCAGCTGAGAGCAAGCCTGTAGTTACTATACTTTTAAGCGATTCCCGCGACAAGTATTATGCAAACGGTCTAGTCGAGAGTGAATTTTGCCTCCCCACCGAGGATTCGTAGTTCCCGCCGGTCCTGTTACGCGTTCTAGGAAGGAAGAGGAGAGAAGAGAGAGGAGAGAGGGAGAAGTGAGATGAGAAAGGAAGGGAGAGGTTAGAGAATAGAGGAGAGATGAAAAGGTGGTGAGAAGAGAATTGGGAAGCAAGGACAAAGACAAACTATGTGTGTATGAGAGAGAGAGAGAGAGAGAGAGAGAGAGAGAGAGAGAGAGAGAGAGAGAGAGAGAGAGAGAGAGAGAGAGAGAGAGAGAGAGAGAGAGAGAGAGAGAGAGAGAGAGAGAGAGAGAGAGAGAGAGAGAGAGAGAGAGAGAGAGAGAGAGAGAGAGAACTTGTGAGATACGGAAGTAAGAAAGTAGAAAGAAAAGGTAGGAAAATGGGATGGCAAATAGGGAAGAACAAGAAGAAGAGGGGAAGGAGGAGATGGTAAATAATAAAGGTGGATAGACATTGAGGAAATTGAAGTAAAGTAGGAGGATGAAGAGAAGAGGAAAAGGAGGGGGAGGAGAAGGCGGAGGAGAATAGCAGAGGAAAAACGATACAAAGGCGTGTGGAGAATCTGGAGCTGGAGAAACGAGAGAGAGGAACAGAATGAGGACAGCAAAGATAACAAAAACGAGGGAAAAAAACATACTGTACAGAGAAGACAGATCAAAGGAATAAAAGACAAGAAGGAGAAGAAAAAAGTCAAACAAAATCCAATATTTCGTGGCATCTCTTCAAAAAGGGATTAGGTCTTCCATTATACAGATATTTTTCCTTTTTCCACATTTTTTCTCTATTTTGGTATTGATTCGAGATGGCAGAGAGAGAGAGAGAGAGAGAGAGAGAGAAGAGAGAGAGAGAGAGAGAGAGAGAGAGAGAGAGAGAGAGAGAGAGAAGCGAGAGACGAGAGAGATGACATGAGAGAGAGAGAGAGAAAGGAAAGAGAAAGAGAAAGAGAAAGAAGAGTAAAGAGTACAGAAAGAGAAAGAGAAAGATAGAGAGAGAGAGAGAGAGAGAGAAAGAGGAGAGAGAGAGAGAGAAGACAAAGACAAGAGAAAGAGAGAGAGAGAGAGAAGAGAGAGGAGAGAGAGAGGAGAGAGAGAGAGAGAGAGAGAGAGAGAGAGAGAGAGAGAGAGGAGAGAGAGAGAGAGAGAGAGGTTAGGGCTACCAGGCTACTCGAGGGGAAGCTGAAGTTTGGGGACGATACCCTTGCCATCAAGAACTCCATCAACATCCTGGGGGTGGAGGTTGACTCCAGGCTCCGCTTTGACCGCCAACTGGAGACAGTGGCGCGTCGAGCCTCCCTGAGGGTGACTCTCCTGCGCCGAGTAAGGCACCTGCTCGACGCTGACAGCCTCATGCGGCTGTATAAGGCCCAAGTGAGGCCCGTCATGGAGTACAGTCCTCTCACCTGGATGAGTAGTGCCCAGTGCCACCTGTCACTGCTGGACAAAGTGCAGAGGCGTGCTGAGCGCCTCATACACCCAACCGACGACCAATATCACGTGAAACGTCGCCCGCGGCAACAGTGGCAGCAGCAGCAGCGTCGACAACAACAGCAACATTAGCTACAGCTCCAACAACACCAGCAACAACAACAATATCTACAGCAGGTGCAGTGGCGGGATGATCCCTGCTCCCAGCTTGACAGCCTGGGGCACCGGAGGAGAGTCGGTGCCCTCACAATGTTGCACAAGGCCCAGGTGCAACACTCTTCCCACCTTGCAGGACTTCGGGTCCCGTGGAGGAGGTTAGAGCGCGCTACGATGACGGTAGTGTCAGGTGATCTCCTCCTCGAGGCCTCGAGGACCCATACCGTGATGGGACAGCGAGCCTTTACTTGGACCACGGCGACACTGTGGAACACCTTCACGGTTGAGGTGGATGTCGTGGCCATGAACACACAGCAGGTGAAGGTGGCGGCCCACAGATGGTGCCGCTTACATCCGCCTTAGTGCCCATAAGGCGTGACAGTGTCGTGTCAATAGTGACACACATATAGTGACAAACATTGACACAGTGACATACAGTGTATGTGTCAATAGTGCGCCTGACAAGTGCCTGTGAAGGACAGTGACCCTCAGCCTGTAGCATAATATACATTACATACTTAGTTATTATCCTATAAGGCATAACTTTCGGATAGATGTCCCCGGGACAGGGGACATCTTTAGCTGTTACCACTCATTGCCTTCACCAACATCTTTGCTATTTGTAGCCCCATGTCAACCATGATGTCAGTTGTTTAAATAAAAATAAAAATAAAAATAAAAGAGAGAGAGAGAGAGAGAGAGAGAGAGAGAGAGAGAGAAAGAGAGAGAGAAAGAGAGAGAGCGCGAGAGAGAGCGCGAGAGAGAGCGCGAGAGAGCGCGAGAGAGAGCGCGAGAGAGAGCGCGAGAGAGAGCGCGAGAGAGAGCGCGAGCGAGAGGGCGAGCGAGAGCGCGAGCGAGAGCGCGAGAGAGAGCGCGTAGAGAGAGGCGAAGATGAGAGCCGGAGATGAGCGTCCAGAGAGCGTGAGAGATGGAGCCGCACGACGCGCGAGAGAGAGCGGACGATGAGACAACGCAGGAGTAGAGACGAGGGAGGGGGGATGAGTGAGAGAGAGGAGCGCAGAGAAGCGAAGAGAGCGAAGAGTGCGAAGAGCCCACGACTAGAGAGGCCAGCGAATGAGAGAGGAGAGAAGAGCGAGAGAGGAGAGATCTCCCAGAGAGAGAGAGAGAGTCATGAGTAGGAGAGAGGGACGAGAGAGAGGTTGAGAGAGAAGAAGCGAGATGAGAAGAGAGAGAGAGAGAGTCTCAAGGGTCCTGCTAGGAAGAGAGAGAGTGTACCGAGAGAGAGGAGAGAGAGAGAGAGAGCAGATCGAGAGAGCGCGAGAAGAGCTTACTAGAGTAGAGATCGAGATGTAGAGGAGAGAGAGAGAGAGAGAGAGAGCAGAGGAGCGAGAGATGAGATGAGGAAGAGTGAGGAGGACGACGACCGAGAGCAGACGAGCCGAGAGAGCCCCACGATATGAGAGATGAGAGAGAGAGAAGATGCAGAGGAGATGATGAGAGCAGAGAGACGAGAGAGAGAGAGGAGAGGAGAGAGAGACGATGTGAGACGAGAGAGAACGAGAACGCCATCGAACAGAGAACGGTGCTTACGCAGCTGGATGATGCAGTTGAGAGAGTGCCGAGTTCCCGTGCAGCCAGCACTACAGACGTCTCCGTGAGCTGCGCATGTCTCCAGGATGGTGATACTTTGTCATCTGCCCCGCGACTGACATCACATCCAGGATGATGATCATCTCAGCACAGTGTAACAGAGTGGGGGCTCATCGGTGGAGCTTGAAGCCCACCTGCTGACGCAGTGAAGCCGTGCAACTTATTGACAGGTCAACCAGTGCCGGCCACATCAGATAAGACTGCGAATGCTGTCCCGGTCTCTCCCTCCAAGGGAAACCAGTTACTGGGGGTGAGGGAGGGAAAGGGAAGGTCAAGGCCACATCCCTTCAAGTAACGTCCGCCCTTTCCTGAGAGGGACCAGCCTCGCAAAGGAGGTTTCACAGCAAGGCCCGGTACGGCCCTTAGATGGCCCCTTTTTTGGCCTGCCCCCACCCAAACCCCAGAGGTGATGAGCCCTCGACCCTTTAATTGCGGGACGGGGCCGCGCGGGGGCCCATGGACGGTGCACGCATTTACACCCGGGGGTTCGCGGGCCCCGGGATTTCCCCTGGAAGGGAGGACGTGCTACATGGGGGTCGAAGCCCCGGTCCCTGCAAGCACCAGCGGCACCAGGGTTTGTGGGCCGCGTCTCCAGGATGTGGAACATTTTCACGGCCGCCGTCCCTCATCACATCCAGGAGATGATCACACAAAGTGTAAAGTTGGCGGCCAATCGGTGGAGACATTCGAAGCCCACCCTGCTGACGCTAGTGATACCGTGACACTTAGTGACAGCAACAGTGCCTCAACAAACACTTTAGTGATGCATATATGTATATAATGTTAGTTTTATTTTTTAAGACTGTATTTATGTGTATAAGATTATATTTAATTTGCTTTTAAGAAAGATAGCACACGACAGTGCACCTTTGGGCTTCTTGTATATGTATGTTTAAATAAAAAAAAAAAAAAAAAAAAAAAAGAGAGTGAGGTGTAGGCACATAGAAAGAGCCTCGGAGTGGAAAAAGGGGAGTATGATATAAAAAGGGAGGAAGAGTTAAAGAGAGGAGGGATAAGGCGTGAATAGGTAAAGAGGATAAGATAATGAGGTGACTATGGGAGGTAAAATGAAGATAAAGCGACAAAAGGTAAGAAAGTTTGGAGAAAAAAGGAGATGGTAAAGTAGAGGAGGAAGAAAGTAGGTATGAAATGAGTGTGACAAATTTAGGGTTCGAGGAAGAGTAGGATGGTTAAGGGGAGGGAAGGTGTTTAGGTAAGGGAGGGTGAAGGATAACAATGGAGGGAATAGGGTGTTGAGATTAAGGAAAAGGAGTAAGTGATAGGCAAAGTAGGATATGTATCCACCAAGAAACCTAAATCAAAAGTCAAAATGCAGGTACATGAATGAATAAATAGAAAAAATTCGTCCAGAAGAGAGTGATAATAATGAAAAAAGAAATTGGACTAACCTATAAACATGAAAACTTACTTACACTCATTGTAAAAAACAAATTGATATAAAAAGTGAAACACAACACAACAATACAAAAAGTACAAATATATGTATTAAAAAACTCCACATTGAAAAAATGTAATAGACATTTGGTGTTTCGTAGAACTTTCGTTTTTTCTCCGTTTTCCAGCAAAAAATATGAAAACTAGAATATTGTAGGCAGACTGAATATTGTAGGATGAGTGAAGTATTTCCTACGGAATTATCTTTCATTGCCACAAACGTTTAGAAAAAAAATCGTTCCTTATTGACCATACATAAATTCTTCTCCCACTCCGAATTGTAGTCAAGTGATGCCAATAAGTAGCACATAAATGCTATCATTATAAAGTTTGATAGCCAACTATGTATAAGGAGCAAAGATATATGGGAGCCACTTGGCAGGTATATTAGTATCTGTCACTGTAATGTTCATTGTATAGGGAACGCAAGTATTAGAGAAAGTGGCGTGTGTGTGTGTGTGTGTGTTGTGTGTGTTGTGTGTGCGTGTGTGCGTGTGTGTGTTGTGTGTGTTGTGTGTGCTGTGTGTGCTGTGTGTGTGTGTGTTGTGTGTGTTGTGTGTGTTGTGTGTGTTGTGTGTGTTGTGTGTGTTGTGTGTGTGTGTGTTGTGTGTGTGTGTGTGTGTGTGTGTTGTGTGTGTTGTGTGTGTGTGTGTTGTGTGTGTTGTGTGTGTTGTGTGTGTTGTGTGTGTTGTGTGTGTTGTGTGTGTTGTGTGTGTGTGTGTGTGTGTGTGTGTGTGGGTGTGTGTGTGTGTTGTTGTGTGGTTGTGTGTGTGTGGTGTTGTGTGGTTGTGTGTGTTGTGTGTGTTGTGTGTGTTGTGTGTTGTGTGTGTGTGTGTGTTGTGTGTGTTGTGTGTGTGTGTGTGTGTGTGTGTGTGTGTTGTGTGTGTGTGTGTGTGTGTGTTGTGTGTTGTGTGTGCCTGTGTGTTGTTGTGTGTGTTGTGTGTGTTGTGTGTGTTGTGTGTGGTGTGTGTGGTGTGTGTGGTGTGTGTGTGTGTGTGTGGTGTGTGTGTGTGTGTGTGTGTGATGGTGGTGTGTGTTTGTGTGTGTACGCTTACTGTAGAGGTAGAGATGTTGAGAAAAAGATGCAGCAACAATACTCTCCTTTATTAGTGACACAAGCAGCATAGTTAAATGTACGTACAGACATTACAATATATATATAAATAACACTTCTCAGAGAGGCACATATAGAGATGATATAAGAAATACAAAGCAAACACGCGTTTACAAACAAGTCATGCCATAGATAAATGCTGTTTTCTAATGTTTACAATATTCTTATAATCCTCTCTTTTCCTCAATTACACAGATTTTTTTTGCATCAAAATATATAAATGTTTTTGGCTGTATTTGTCTCAGGATGCAGCAGAACAACGCATCGAGACTGGTGTGATACTGAAACAGTTAATTATAGGCATCGACGATACTTCCTGGGGTGACTCTTCCATATTGTGCAGCCTCTCTTCCCCTGCTGGACGCTCACTCCGCTACAGAAGAACTGCATCGCCTCCCATCCGCACACGAGACTTTCGTTGGTGGCGTGTTGAGATCAGTCTGAGGCGGGACGTGTCAGTGTTGCTGTGTTGCTACTGTGTTGGTGGAGGGTTGTGTTGCCTGAGGCTTGGTCATCATACACTGCCGCCAAGATGTCCCAGAAGGTGTCATACGGGTCCCACACGGACGCAGACGAGGCGGAGGATCTGAATGATGATGAACGTGTGAGGCAGCGGCCTGGTGTACTGCGAGGTGGAGGGTGTGCAGTGAGGGTGTCCTGTGTGTAGGTACACACCTCACAGGGAAGGAGGGAGGAGGGATGAAAGGGCTGCTGCATGAAGAGTGGCGGGTTGACGGCGTGAGAGAGGAGTCCCTCGGAGGCTTGGTGCATGAAGGCCATGAAGGGTTGGACACCACATTAATAATAATACGGCGCACAGCTGAAGGAGGGAGGCGCGGCCGCGGCTCTGTACTGCTGCTGCTGCTGCTGCTGCCGCTCACCGGCGAGGTCGGCGTGTGTGGCGGCGTGGCGGGACACGTACTTGCGGCCCCGACCATCAGCGAAGCGCATGCCGGTGTAGCCGTACTCATGCTGGTGCTTCTTGCCCAGCCAAATCCTCCTCACCCCGGCGGCAGACAGGTGCATGGCAAGAGGAACCGTGCAGTGGAAAGTCTCGCCGCAGTATTGCGAAAATTTATCGGATAAATTTTTTTGAAAAACAAAATCGCACTTTTCGCCGGAGAACACAATGTTTTCTTTACAAAATTTAACGAAGTCGTCTCTGACGTTATAATTTTGGTAGTAGTTCAATAATTTTTTCCACATCTTTTCGTGCTGGCCTTGTTTTCGAAGCAGATCCTCGAGGCAG
>JACEEZ010006221.1:45550-58050 GCA_016584305.1 Chionoecetes opilio | reverse complement strand
AGGTTAAACAGTAGACAAGGAAATATAGCAAAAAGTGAGGAAATAAAGAAAGGAAAGAATGCCAACAACAAGAATACGAGAGGAGAGATTGGCGGCACAAGTATTTTACAGCGATAAAAATCAAGGATCGTCTGCAAAAAAAGGATGAAAAGGAAACATTTATTGAGCGGAAATAATGAGGAAAAGAGGATAAGGAGGGGAGGGAGGGGAAATCATTTCATTTCTTTTCTTTTTCACTCTGACGTGTGATATAATATGGAGGAAAGAAAGAAAACGGGTGGAGGTAAAAATTTATATAACGAGAGGGATACTATGATTTTTTTTTTTCCTCTTGCAGTTCAAATTAGGAAGGAGAAAAAATAGGGAATTGTATACTAAACGTGAATGATTAAAGGAAAACACTGATAGAAGGTTTACATTGCATAAATATAAATTTTTATTAATTACATATCAATCAATCATTGGGGGCATACGCCGGGGGGCGCGTCGCCTCGCCCACCCTACGACGCCACTCCCGGGGGTCACCACGCGCGAATCTCCATGCAGGCTCCTTTCCCATACCAAGCAGCTCTCGACAAGAAACATCAACCTGCCCCAGCCACGAGCCTTGTGGGCGCCCCCTTGGCCTCCTCCACGCCGGATTGTCTCTTACAGATACAACCCGATGGGAAGGATCAGTTTCAGGGTAGCGTGCCACCTGCCCATATAGCCGAAGTTGGCGTTGACGGACTATGCAGGTAATAGGCCTCGATTCAGTCTTACGGTGCAATCGCTGATTTGACACGTAATCATCCCAGCGATACCCCATGATTCTGCGAAGACACTTATTACCAAAGGCATTGATTCGTCTCTTCAAGTCACTATTTACTGCCCATGTCTCACAACCATATAGTGAGACAGGGATCACAAGCGACTTGAAGATCCGGATCTTTGTCCTCCTGCACAGATACCGACAACGCCAATCAATACTCACTGAGCGAGTCCATAGCACCGTGGGCTATGCCAATCTGCCGTAAGACTTCTTGACGTGACCCGCCGTCATTATGGACTGCGCTACCAAGGTATGTAAAACTTTCCAAGATCTCAATGTCCTGGCCGCACGCATGAACAGATTGTACTGCTTCATCTAGTAAGTCTCCAAACACCTGGACCTTGGTCTTAAGGCAGGAGACCTCAGGTCCCAAAGGCTTTGCCTCCTCATGCAGCGCCTCGAGAGCCATCACCAGGACCTCCAGCGACTCAGCAAACATTACTGCATCATCGGCAAAAACAAGATCAGTGATCTTGATGTTGCCGACGGATGCTCCACAATCACTTTGATCTACAACCTTGTCCAATACCCAGTCCATACAAGCGTTGAAAAGGGATGGGGCAAGGACGCACCCTTGCCTCACTCTTGTATTAACAGGAAAGAAGCTGGATACGCCTGCCCCACACTTCACAACACTCTCAGTCCTCGAATACAGACCGGTTATCAAACCAATAGTCCTTGCAGGAATCCCGCGAAGTCGCAGAAGTTCCCAAAGCGACTCACGATGCACTGAGTCAAACGCCTTCTTGAGATCAACATAGGCTGCAAGCATCCCCTGTCGAAACTCACGTCGGCGTTCTACGAGGACACGAATCGCTAGGATACGGTCCGTTGTTGACTTACCAGGCGTGAACCCAGACTGCTGAGGTCTCTGATGCTTCAGCAGATGACTGCATATCCATGTCAGCAATACATGGGCAAGCACCTTGCCTGGCACGCTGAGCCGTGTAATACCGCGGTAATTGTTGCAGTCCTGAAGGTCCCCTTTCCCTTTCCAGATAGGGACGACCAGCCCCCTTTTCCAGTCAGGAGGAATGGTACCTGATTGCCACACGGCAGTCAGGATAATTACATATATTGTGCAAAAATATATTTGTATACTTTTAAAAACTCTGTTAATAGAAAAAAATATGTGAACAAAATACCGAAAGCAGCCAGTACAATGTTATTATGAATAGTGTTTACGGTTTTCGTGATGAACTAGAACAAAAATAACAACAGAGTTCTATTGAGAAGGTCAGAAATAACTAGCAGAGTTTATCCTTTTCACTGTGGCTACACCTGTCTCACTAATTAGCACACCTGGGGATAGCTTGACCCTTATGATATCCACTAAGGTACTTAAATGTATTACTAGGAATAAACCGAACACATATCTTTGATATTAAGCTATTTTTCTATCCCGATTAAGGCTAGATTAGTCTTCACACACACACCCACACCCACCCCCCCCCCCCCCCCCACACCCCCCCCCCCCCCCCCCACCACCCCACCCCCCCACCCCCACCCCACACCCCCCCACCCCCACACCCACACCCCCCCACCCCACCCAGATGCAGGTACGATTATAACTACCTCACCTGTGTTACTAGTATTACACACACACGCACACACACACACACACTCACACACACACACACACGGCAGCTTATACCTGTCTGCCGATTGCGAGTGTGACGGTGGACTCTAGGGGCTGCATGCGCCTAAACTGAACATCCGAATATAACAGAAAATGGGATCTTCACCTGCGACCACAGGTGTCACTATAAAATAAAATCCAGCCTGCGCCACCAAAGGGCGAGATCGACCAACATCAAGACTCTCCATAAGCCTACAGGCGTTATAGCCTACAACGTAAAACACACACACACACACGCACACACACACACACACACATACACACACACACACACACACACACACACACACACACACACACACACACACACACACACACTCACACTCACCTGAGATGCCATCGTAGGTCCACCACTCGTCCCAGCTCGCGTGTAATCCTGCCAAAGAACAAACAACATCAGTGAAAGCAAAGTAAAAAAAATACACAAAAATAAAAATAAAACAAAAAAGAACCAATATGTAAAATAGGAGAAAAATTCCTCTTTCCGTGGAATTCGTCATGGGGTGATTAGCTTTTTATCGACACGTCAAGTCGATCTGGTCCTGGGCGATTCAATGTTTTTGTCTAAATAATCGTGAGCGAAAAAAATGGCGTTGTGCCGCCATTACTCTGCTCTTCCCCATGCAGGTTACATGGGAAGGATTGCCATGATTAATGAAGTTAGATAGTAACAATGTTACTTACATTCAGATATGCATATACAAAAGATTATGTAATGTTACACACATATTAAGTTCTTTATGAGGCATTGGCAAAGTTTGGGTGACTGTTTTTGACTTGGATAAGGTTACATGGTTGTAGATAATAGTGCAGCAGCCCAGCTAGGAGGCATTGGCACATCTGCCTCTAAAAGAAATCATTTCTGGACATTCCATTAAATAATGGCGGAGTGTGTGCTTCTCTTCTGTTTTACTTAGGTTAAATTTTTTCATATTGATGGTGTCACTGCCAGCTACCTCCCACATGTACTTATACTCTAGCCTTAGCCTACTATAACACACCTGCTGGCGCCTAGTAATTAGTCCATTTTGTATGTAGTGGAGTTAACACCCTTTTGTTAAGTCCATATATGTAGTGAGAGAAACAGAATGACCGAGCATGCTGTTAGTATGTCTCTTATTGTAAGTTTCCATTTTCTCACGCATTTCTGTTTTTAGACGGCCAAGGGACAGAGGGAGCGGAAACCCAACACCATCCTTAGTCGTAGCACTGTTGGCGAGTTCATCTGCACGCTCGTTACCCGCTATCCCACAGTGTGTTGGGGACCATATAAAGTTCACAGTTCTGTCCTGACACGTTATCTTATACACAAGTTTAATAATTCTGTTCACGAGGACGGTGTGAAGATGGTTCCTGGATGTTATCGACTATAGGGCAGTCGTGCTGTCAGAGGCAATAATGACGTCTCCGGCCTCTCGCTTGAGAGAGAGAGAGAGAGAGAGAGAGAGAGAGAGAGAGAGAGAGAGAGAGAGAGAGAGAGAGAGAGAGAGAGAGAGAGAGAGAGAGAGAGAGAGAGAGAGAGAGAGAGAGAGAGAGAGAGAGAGAAACAGGGGGGGGAAGGGGGGGTGGCAGAGGGGGACTACACAATTTGACACACGTTCACTCAATTTGATTCCTGTTCTTAATCCCTGACACGCACACGCACACGCACACGCACACGCACACGCACACACACACAGCGAGAGAGAGAGAAAAAAAAAGCGCGCGACACGAAGCCTTTCACAATATCCCGGACAACAAAATATGATAAACAAATTACTTCAAAAAAAAAAATAACAATCACCCTCGAAATGTTTTTATAGCGAGGAAGTGATAGAGGCGACGCCGTGGCCTGCAACAACATCAATTTCGCCTTTATTGTTCGCCTCGTTGGCCGCTGAAGATTAGACTTTCATCCTAAACCACTATGCGTTGTCCTCGCCGCTTGCCGTGCTTTTTTTATTAGTTTTTCTTCAGTTTTCATGTACGTGCGTTAGCCTTGTTTTGAAACCATGTGTTGCCTTTATTTTTCGCTTCACCGATGTTGTTGTAGCTGTTGTTGTAGCCGTTGTTGTAGCTGTTGTTGTAGCTGTTGTTGTTGCTGTTGCTGTTGTTGTTGTTGTAGCTGTTGTTGTTGTTGTAGCTGTTGTTGTAGCTGTTGTTGTAGCTGTTGTTGTTGCTGTTGTTGTTGTCGCTGTTGTTGATGCTGTTGCTGTCGCTGTTGTTGATGCTGTTGTTGCTGTTTTTGTTGTTGTTGTTGTTGTTCCTGTTGTTGTTGCTGTTCCTGTTGTTGTAGCTGTTGTTGTTCCTGTTGTTGTTGCTGTTCCTGTTGTTGTAGCTGTTGTTGTAGCTGTTGTTGTTGCTGTTCCTGTTGTTGTAGCTGTTGTTGTTCCTGTTGTTGTAGCTGTTGTTGTTGCTGTTCCTGTTGTTGTAGCTGTTGTTGTTGCTGTTGTTGTTGTTGTGTTGTTGTTGTTGCTGTTGTTGTTGCTGTTGTTGTTGTTGTTGCTGTTCCTGTTGTTGTAGCTGGTGGTGGTGGCGGTGGCGGTGGCGGTGGCGGTGGCGGTGGCGATGTTGGTGGCGGTGGTGGTGGTGGTTTTGATATTATATATTTAAGCTGTAAGAGTTTAATTTATGGCATATTATGTGTATATGTAGCAGTGACAAACGTGTGTGTTTGTGACTCTCTCTCTGTGTGTGTGTGTGTGTGTGTGTGTGTGTGTGTGTGTGTGTGTGTGTGTGTGTGTGTGTGTGTGTGTGTGTGTGTGTGTATTCATCTAGTTGTATTTTACAGGGCCTGAGCTGCACTCGTATTGCCCCGTCTCCATATCAATATTATTTTTATCATTTTATTATCATATTTGTGTGTGTGTGTGTGTGTGTGTGTGTGTGTGTGTGTGTGTGTGTGTGTGTGTGTGTGTGTGTGTGTGTGTGTGTGTGTGTGTGTGTGTGGTGTGTGTGTTCATCTAGTTGTATTCATCTAGTTGTATTTTACAGGGCCAGAACAATGCTCGTGTGGCCCCGTCTCCATATCAACATTTTTATATCTTTCCTCCTTAGTGCTTTGTGTTGGCCGAAGCCAGCACCCCAGAGAGCAGGTCACAAAGCCCGGCTAACACCCGGTACCCATTCACTGCTGGGTGGACAGGGGCTCAGGTTTTAAGGTTAACAACCCATTTGTTTCCGCTCCGCCCGGGGATCGAACCCGGGACTTCTCGGTTGTGGACCGAGCGTGCTATCCCTTACACCACGGAGTATCTGATGTGTATGTGTGTGTGTGTGTGTGTGTGTGTGTGTGTGTGTGTGTGTGTGTGAGTGTGTGTGTGTGGGTGTGGGTGTGTGTGGGTGTGTGTGTGTGTGTATAAATATGTCTGTGTATATCAAGCAATTAATAATCATTTAACAATATTTACGACATCAACATTGCGTTACACTCCCTCCGCTCCTTCACTGTGTGTTATTCGCTATTTGTATTATTTTTAAGAGAGTTAACTGGCGCCTGGTTTGAGCCCCCTGCTGTCTGCTGTGAGCTCCCTGCTGTCTGCCGTGGCCGCGTATCTGCTATCACTCATTCGCTTTCACGTATAAATACATCGTTATCTGCTTAGAAATATTACTGGCTGTCTGCTTAAGTTCCCTGCTATCTATTAGCCGCTCTTTACATCTTTACCAGACCAAAGGGAGATGTTAATCCTTTTAAATATAAGGAATGACTTTTATTTATCGTGACTTTACATCCTTAACTTCAAACAATCGCTGATAAAAATTGTGTTCACCTTAAGCGTTCTCCTCCTCCTCCTCCTCCTCCTCCTCCTTATTATTCCTCTTCCTATCCGTACTTCCTATTCCTGTCCTTCATATTCCTATCGCCTCCGTGGTGCAGTGGCTAGCGTGCCTGGCTACGAATCTGCGGGCCCTGGTTCGATCCCGGGCCAGGGCATGTCGGTGACCAGCCTAACCAGCTGTTCTTCCTTCCTTTCGGGGTTGATAAATGGGTACCTGGGGTAACCTGGGAAAGGTAACTGTGGTAACCCAGGAGTCACACTAGCCCTGTGTCCTGGGGTAACGGGTTCACATACTGTAAAAAATGCAAGGTATAGAAAGGGTATAACTGGGGAATAATGTTTAATTTCGAGTTAAAATACCCGTAGATTCACCAATACCCCTCTCGGTCAAGAGGAGGGGTATTTTGATGCACATTGATACCATTTATTAGACTTAGTCATAAATGTGCTTGGTAAGCTTATAAAGTGTAGACAATGACATGCAATGTAACTCTTCATCAAATTACCCCTTGTTACACTGAACATATAATGCAACAAAAAAAGGTAATACAAATGTATCAATTTCGAGATATTAATAGTTTTGAAAATTTCACAAGTTATCTTGGGTAGCGGTACTTGGCAACCTAGCAGCTGCCAATGGTCGCTTGAACATACATGTATTACATATATATTTATCGAACGATTTTCATTACTGATCAGAGGAAGCCAGCAGTCGCCGCGCAAGGAGCTGATGGTGGGATAACACGCCAACCCCCGTGGCAGCGGGCCATGCATGCCACCCCACGGTTCCTCTTCCCCCCTCCTTCCCCGCCGCGCAGCCCGTAAGTCCTGCACCCCCTCCCATTGTCCCTCGATTTTCACCTATGGGCCGCCATCAGGCGTAAGGGCCCATGTCACCTGTAAACACAGGTGACAATCTACAACAACAACATCATTACTGATGAGGATCACACGAATATCAGTATACAATTTATAGTGGTATTGCATATGTCATGGTGTTCTACGACCATTATGTCATGTGGCGAGATAATTGTAGCGGATATTATAACATTTGTTAAGTTTGCCTATTTTTCTTTCGGATCACAAATAATCCATCATTTTCAATATTTCTTATCATGTTCAAATTATTACATTATAAAAACGTTTACATAATCAAGTTTAAATCGATTTTGCTAGTATTAATCAAGCAATAACTCATAGCCGAATGATTACGTGGACGACAGAGAATACATTATAAACATCTCCTGTCAACTCAAGTTCAGACTCAAGCGTGACGACCGTTTGCCGCTGGAAACTTTGCTCACTGTTTGACACTGCACTCTGCTAGCGGACACGCCCCGGCCAGGGCGACTGAGGGTGTCCTCGCAGCGCCTCTCTGCCTCACCTACTTCTTCCTGAACAGGAACGGATTAGATGCCACGCCAGTGTTGCCTCACAGGACTTTACGCTCAGGTTATATCAACAATTTAAGTTTAGTGACACTGACAAGGTTATTGCTTGACATTGACACTTGCCACTGACACTTGAGACTTGACATGTTAAGCCTCAAACATTAGAATTTATGTTCCCACTAGCCGCAAAGCCGCCCTCCAGGCGGCGTTTTTGGCTAGCTCCTGCGGAGGGCTATGGGGAGTTTTCAAAGCTAAGCCGCCAGATGTCTCTCGCGCATCTCACATCCACTGCCCTTTGAGCGTGAATGATCTATCATTTACCGTAAGCTCCCTGTACTTTTTCGGGACGTATCAGAATTACCCTTCAATACAACAACTGAAACAGTTCTTAATAAAAAATGTAGTTTATCATTTTGTTTTTCAGCACTTGAAGAAAATATTGGCAAAACATAGAATACTTGAAAACTCAATTTCTTAAAATCGTCATTTCATTTCAACACTGCACGTTCAAGCTGAATGAAGCTTCAGGAAGTATGTACTTGTATGTAAGCTTTCGCCGAGTACCTGTTTTGGATGTGTCTGTCTCTTTTGCGACGAACATTTAACCAAGAAATAGTGTGGCGTTCAGCATCTCCGAAGAAACCATCCCGATGTCGGGATCTGATATCAGTCACTTCTTCTTATCCACGGCTGGGGGGAAGAGTCTTGTTTTGTTCTTGTTTTACGGCTGCGAGGATCCCTTGGGGAACACTATGAGCCCTGGTGATGTCCTATGATGCTATTACAGGCGTGGTAGTTGACCTGTCTCCTCAGGAAGGCACAGGTGAGGCAGATAACGGCGGATGCATGCGTTCCTGCAGCCCGCTCTTTTTCAAGACAACAAGTAAACAAGACCCATGTATTGTCTTCGATAGAGGACTGTTCGTTGAGGTGCAAATTACTTAAATTACTTCTTGGTTAAATGTTCGTCGTAAGAGAGACATATACACCCAAAACAGGTACTCAGTGAAAGCTTACATACAAGTACATACTTCCTGAAGCTTCATTCAGCTTGAACGAGCAGTGTTTCCATGAAATGACGATTTTAAGAAATTGAGTTTTCAAGTATTCTATGTTTTGCCAATATTTTCTTCAAGTGCTGAAAAACAAAATGATAACCTACATTTTTTATTAAGAACTGTTTCAGTTGTTGTATTGAAAGGTAATTCTGATATGTCCCAATAAAGTACAGGAAACTTACGGTAAATGATAGATCATTCACGCTCAAAGGGCAGAAGATATGAGAGCGCGAGAAACAGGCTTGAGCGTGAGCTTATTAGAAAACTCCCCATTGGTGGGACGTAGGCCCACCACCTGTGTTTGGTGGGCCGAAGGCCCACCAAACACAGACTCTCCAGATAGCCCCTTCTAACTTTCCTGAAATCATGGATGTAGAAATGTATGTATTAACGCCAACCCATTCACATCATAGCCCCTTTTAACTTTCCTGAAAGCAAAGCCGCCCTCCGGGCGGACTTTTTGGCTAGCTCCTGCGGAGGGCTATTGGTGGGCCTTCGGCCCACCACCTGTGTTTAGTGGGCCTTCGGCCCACCAAACACTGACTCTCCAGATAGCCCCTTCTAACTTTCCTGAAATGTATGTATTCCCCCCACCCATTCACTCACCCATTACCCATCAACCCCCACCCATTCACTCACCCATTACCCATCACCACACACCCATTCACTCACCCATTACCCATCACCACACACCCATTCACTCACCCATTACCCATCACCACACACCTATTCCCTCACTCATCACCCATCACCCCCCACCCATTCACTCACCCATCACCCCAAACCCATTACCCATCACCCCACCCATTCACTCACCTATTACCCATCACCCTACATCAAGGTTTCCTTAATTCTCGCAACCCACTTTTTTTTCTTCACAGCTAATAGGCTGCTAAGAAAAAAAAAAAAAAAAAAAAAAAAGATCACATCATCCTATAAGTGGGCTTAAAACTTTTCCCTGGTCAACCTGATTCCAAAACTGTGACATATGATGGGATTCCGCCACAGGGGGCGGCACCTATCACACACACACGCACACACGCACGCACGCACGCACGCACGCACGCACGCCACGCACGCACACACGCACCACACAACGCACACACGCACACACGCACACACGCACACACGCACACACGCACACACGCACCACGCACGCACGCAACGCACACACACACACAACACACACACACACACAACACACACACACACACACACACACACACACACACACACACACACACACACACACACACACACACACACACACACACACACACACACACACACACACACACACACACACACACACACACACACACACACACACACACACACAACACACACACACACACACACACACACACACACACACACACACACACACACACACACACACACACTTTCGCTTATATTATTATAGATTGCTTCATGTCAGAAAAAAATACTTATTAATTAAGGTTATGATATTGTTTTTCATACCATACTGCCTCTATGTATGTAACACACTGTTTTCACGTCATATTGTATGTAGCTATGTATAGAACATGTAGCTAGTTTTTATGTTTTATATATGCCTTATTTAAATTTTGAAATGTCTGTAGAAAGTAAAATAAATTTTTAAAACCTGAATTCCTCTTTTATACCCATAAGCTGTAACCATACCTAAGGGTATAATGGATTATAGTACGAAGGTATATATATCATCAAGAATACCCTTTAGCCGGGTATTCCTTGCCTTGCATATACCCCTATGTAAGGGTATTTTAAGTATATGTTATACCCTTGAAAGGGTATAATGTAAAGGGTATATCATAGTTATAATATACCCCTAGAGGGTACACTATTTTAGCCACTAGGAATACCCCTTGTATACCCTTTATATACCTTTATTTTTTTACAGTGTACCCACCACAGGCTCTAAGGGCTAATGCCACGGAGATGAGCATCGAATGCCACGCGCAGCATAGCGTATGCTCCCATCTTTACCTTTATCCACATCTAGGCCTAAAGTTGGGATTTCGAGGGAAGAAAATGGATAGAAATTTGTAGGGAAACGTTGAATATTCTGAACAGCTTTCTTTATCTTGGCGCCGTGTGAATGGGCACGTAAAGGATCTGAAGTGACGAGTAACACAAAATACACATGAAGGATAAACAAAGGATAAGAGAAGGACAACAAATGAAACGGAGCAAGTAAAACATAAGCAAGATAAAAAAGGACGAAAATGAGGCACAGATGAGAGAAACAAAAGAGAAACCTAGGATAACAAAGGACGAAGACGAGGCAGAGATGAAGCACTAAACACGGTCCAGGTGGCGCAGATTACAATATGATTCCAAGTATTCATAATACATCATGATTTGCATTGCTAAGTGCGATTATACAAGATTATCATAAGCACGGATATACAGTTATGGCCTGCCCGTCCTACCCTACAGCCTGCACTACCACCACCACCACCACCACGCCCCCTGCACCACCACGCCCCCTGCACCACCACGCCCCCTGCACCACCACGCCCCCTGCACCACCACGCCCCTTGCACTCCTACCTCCCTGTTGCCGTGTGTTGACGGATGAGTTAAAGTGACTCAACATGAAGCAACTGATAGAAAAACTTTTGACTCACATACCCCTCCCCCCCCCTCCCTCACACACAGACACGATAAAAACACATAATTGAATCATTCCCTAGCGGCGGCAGATTCAAGCGTTGTGATTATGTTGATTATTTACGTGAACACCGTCATTGGAGTCGCCCTGAGCGCCGAGGGGGAAACACGCCCACCAGACCTCACGTCACACTCCTATAGGAAGCTAATGTGACCAAGTGTCCATCGGTGTTATGTAGATATCGTGATGAGAACAAAATTTATAATCTGTATTGATATTGATGGTCCTCTTCATCCTCTTCCTCTTCTCTACCTCACAAATCTCCTCGCTGCCTACACTTCCATCTTTGTCTTGTCTTCTTCCCTCTCATATGTTACCTCTACAATCTACACTTTCCTCTTTGTCCTCCTCCTATTCTCACTTTCTCTGTCTCACAACCCTCCTCCTCCTCTTCTGTCTATTTTTTCTTTGTCCTCTTCCTCTTCTCCCTTGCCTCCTCGTCCTCTATAATGAACCCGCCAGTGTGGTGCAGTTGGTAGAATCACGGACTGGTGTTGCAGAGTCCCTGTGCCATTCGGTCAGCGGTTCGAGTCCACAAAATTCGTCCTGGTGTGGTGGCGCTTTGTACAGTCAATAACCTTGTAGTTGGTACTTGCAAAGTGTCTAGATAGGATCAAAGTATCTTATCTTATCCTCTATAATGTGATTGCAAAGAACTCACCCAGGCAGTCTTTCTCTTCTCCTGTGCAGTGACAGTCTATCACGGGACCCAGACAACACAGTCTATCACGGGACCCACACAACACAGTCCTTTCATCTTGGCACACACCGCGGCAATCCCCAGCGCAAATAATGATAAAAAAAAAACTAAGATTTGTTTTCTTATTTGGGGCGGGTTATTTTCTATTAACTACAACGTAAATCCAGACACATAAAGAACGAGGCATGTCACACAGTTATATGAGCATCAAAAATGTCCACCATAAAGCACACACACACACACACACACACACACACACACACACACACACACACACACACACACACCATAATGCATATTTTTAATAATCCTCTGAATCTGGCGTGCAAGGCAGTAAGCATGAAGTTAGTCACGCAAGGCACCGGACAGACACAGACAAACAGACAGACAGACAGACAGACAGACAGACAGACAGACAGACAGACAGACAGACAGACAGACAGACAGACAGACAGACAGACAGA
>JACEEZ010006221.1:38050-43050 GCA_016584305.1 Chionoecetes opilio | reverse complement strand
GAGAGAGAGAGATCGAGAGGCATCGACGAGAGAGATGAGCACGAGGGAGAAGGGCGAGAGTAGTGCGATGCAAGAAAGAGAAGAGAGAGGGATAGAACTTCCGAGTGCCTCTTCATCTCAGCATGCCATTAGTGCCGAAAGTTGCCGAGAGTTTCTTGAGTCCACAAAAACAGCAGAGGCGATCTCAAAACTACCGCCCCATTTCCCTCTTTCCGTTGTTGCGAGTCTTAGTCTCACTGCCTCCAAAATCACTACATTTTTTGACGCTCACCGCTTGCTAGATTCACGGCAATTTGGCTTCCGACAGGGGAGATCCGCAGCAGACCTTCTTCTCCTGCACTTAGCAGCCTGGAACCACTCCGTAGATCGGGGCGAAGACACCTTCGTCGTCGCCCTTGACATCGCTGGTGCCTTTGATAGGGTGTGGCATCAGGGCATCACTATCAAGCTGAGAGGCCTGGGGATCTGTGGTGACCTGTTACACCTCCTGCAAGATTACCTCCACGAAAGAACTCTGCGCGTGGTGGTGAATGGTCACACCTCCTCTGAAAATGCTATCAAAGCCAGTGTCCCTCAAGGAAGTGTACTCGGGCCATTACTATGGAGCGTTTGCTTCAACGACATCCTGCAGCTGATTCCTGAGGTAAGAACGTACGCAGACGACTGCACTCTCACATTCACCTGTGAGAGGAGTGATCGCCACAACACAGTCATTCGCATCAACCAGGCACTGCAGAGCATCGCTTCCTGGGGCAAGAGATGGCAAGTCTCCTTTGCACCAGACAAGACCCAAGCCGTCTTCATCTCCCGCAGGCAGGATGCAGTCAACTGGGACCAACACGCCATTCTCCTGGAAGGCAGAAAAATACCCCTCCAGGAGTCAGTCAACATTCTAGGGGTGGAGTTCGACTCTGGCCTCACATACACCAGCCACGTCAGGAAGGTCGCCAAGGATGCTGCCTGGAAACTGAGCTGCATCCGACGCGTCGCGCACCTCCTGGACGCTCAGGGAGTCGGCACACTCTACAAGTCACAAGTCCGCTCCCTGATGGAATACTCGCCCCTCGCATGGTCCTCCTGCCCCCCGTCATACCTCGGCCTCCTTGACCGGGTTCAAGCCAGAGCCCAGCGGCTGGCCCGGCTGAAAGCCCCTGAGGCTGCTGCACAGACCATTCAACCTCTCCAGCAGCGGCGTGACGTGGCAGGCATGTGCGTCATGTACAAGGCTCACAGGCTGCAACTCCTACAACTAGCAGAGCTGCGCCTCAACTCACGGGCCAGGCCCTCCCACTCTACCCGTGCGGCCCACAACATCGACCATCAGGTGACTGTGCCCTTCGCGAGGACGGAACATTACTTCCGCTCCTTCCTACCCCGCTATGGTCGGCTATGGAACACCTTGGTGCACCAGACCGACCTGCACCTCACCACTTCCCTGAACGCCTTCAAATCGGGCGTAAATGCCTGGCTGCAAGTGGAACTAACGCAATAAAACATGCAATAAAAATAACGACTAAACATTTGTATAATAAGATTATGTTTTATATTAGTATAATTTCTTTATATGTATATGTGTATCAATGTATTAGCATACTTTCTTTATATTATTTGTATTAGCGTATAGTTGTTAGTATAATTTCTTAATTATTCGTGTATTAGTATTAGTTTATAGTAGAATATTGCTTTACTTTTTCCATATTATTTGTATAATTATTGGTGTGAATAAAATATAATACTGCTAGAGATAGTCCTTGGCGTCCCAGCCGCGACTTTAGCACATCAACTCTCCTTTTGTTTTCAATGTATTAAGTTTATATATATATATAAAAAATAAAAAAAATTAGGAAATAAAAAAAAATGAATAAAAAAAAGAGACAGAGAGAGAGAGAAAGAAAATCAGATGAAGGCGAGGAAAGATTAACAGTAGACACACTGAAATAGAGCAAAAATCGAGATATATAACTAAAGATAGAGATAGATAGAACGAGAGAGATATAGAGATAGAGAGAAAGCGAGAACGAGAGATAGAGAAAGAAAGAAAGAAAGAAAGAGAGGAAGAGAAATAAATAAAGAGAGCGAGAGAGAGAGAGAGAGAGAGAGAGAGAGAGAGGAGAGAGAAGGAGAGGAGAGAGAGAAGAGAGAGAGAGAGAGAAGAGAGACGAGAGAGGAGAGAGAGGAGAGAGAGAGAGAGGAGAGAGAGAGAGAGAGAGAGAGAGAGAGAGAGGAGAGAGAGAGAGAGATTGGATATTGGAAGGCGGGTGGTCTTTCCAGATCCATTTGTTCTCTCTGGTTTCACTCAGTGTCTAACATTTTCCTCCCACAAGATACCAATTTTCTTGTAAATTTTCTTACCACCCTGAGACTAGTTTTTTTTTACACATATAATTATTATTTGTGTTATCTCATGACGTTAACTAATAGACCAAACTTAACAAAACAAAAAAGTTATATTTCGTACTTTTTTCATATCTCCTAGCCTCATTTTCTTTTACAAATATATATGTATTGTTTTGTGTGTGACAAACTAAACTAAGCTAAACAAACACATGCAAGAATCGCACATAAAAATATAAATACATAAATATACTTATATTCATCTAGTTGTATTTTACAGGGCCTGAGCAACGCTCGTATGAACCCGTCTCCATATTAACATTTATAGCATTCATCCCTAGAGTTCAGTGTTGGCCGAAGCCACAGTCCTGGGAGGCGGGTCACAAACTCCCGGCTAACACCCGGTACCCATTCACTGCTGGGTGGACAGGGACTCGGGTTTTAATGAAACAGCCCCTCTGTTTTCGTTCCGCCCGGAGATCGAACCCGGGACTTCTCGGATGTGACCCGAGCGCGCGTGTGTGTGTGTGTGTGTGTGTGTGTGTGTGTGTGTGTGTGTGTGTGTGTGTGTGTGTGTGTGTGTGTGTGTGTGTGTGTGTGTGAGTGTCTGTGTGTGTGTGTGAGTGTCTGTGTGTGTGTGTGTGTGTGTGTGTGTGTGTGTGTGTGTGTGTGTGTGTGTGTGTGTGCGTTGTGCGTGTGAAAAGAGCACGAAATGTCGCTTCACCGAACGCAAAAATAACCAAAAACAAAGTCAAACTAATGAAATACACACAAAGGTATTTCCATTATTATGCATGACTTATTTCAAACTATGCGTCTTTCTGTCCTTGTCATTTCATGGCTTTCAGTTTTTACCTCTCTCTCTCTCTCTCTCTCTCTCTCTCTCTCTCTCTCTCTCTCTCTCTCTCTCTCTCTCTCTCTCTCTCTCTCCTCTCTCTCTCTCTCTCTCTCTTCTCTCTCTCTCTCTCCTCTCTCTTTGCCTATATTAGTTTGTCTATATATCAGTATATTGTCTTTTATATCTGTCTATGTTTTGTCCTTATCTCTCTCTCTCTCTCTCTCTCTCTCTCTTTCTCTCTCTCTCTCTCTCTCTCTCTCTCTCTCTCTCTCTCTCTCTCCTCTCTAAACCAGCGCTGTACACCATGGCATTAATAAAGGCTACATTACTAATGAGTGCAGCGGCGCGTGTGCTCCCTCCCCTCTCCAGCATAACACTGATTCTAGCAGTGAGTGTGTTGGGTTTATATTATCCTTATTTTTTTTACCAGCCTTCCCTTTTGTTCCCGTTTTCTTCGTCCTCTTCTCACTTTGACTTACGCGTCTATCTGTTCTCTCCCTCCATCCCCTCTTCTTCCCCTCTCCTTCCCTCTCCCTCCATCATTCTTCCCCTCTTCTTCCCCTTTTCTTCCCTTTCTTCCTTCATTCTGCCCTTGAGGTTTCGTACAAATTCATATCACACACAAGAAATAATTATTGTGGAATTCTATGAGTAGTATACGTGAGTGAATGCTGTGAATATGTATACATGTGTGGTTGTATACACACACACACACACACACACACACACACACACACACACACACACACACACACACACACCACACACACACACACACACACACACACACACACACAACACACACACACACACACACACACACACCACACACACACACACACACACACACACCACACACACACACACACACAACACACACACACACACACACACACACACACACACACACACACACACACACACACACACACACACACACACACACACACACACACACACACACACACACACACACACACACACACACACACACACACACACACACACACACACACACACACACACACACACACACACACACACACACACACACACACACCCACGCACACACACACACACGCCAACACACACACACACACACACACACACACACACACACACACACACACAACCACACACACACACACACAGACCACACCACACACACACACCACACACACACACACACACACACACACACACGTACGCTCTATTGACTAAAAAGTATTTATGTGTATATGATGTGTATGTGTGTGTGTGTGTGTATGTGTATGTATGTCTTCTTGCCTTCGATTTACCCGTGGGTTTCTATTGATCTATCTGCTTATCTGTTCATATATCAGTCTATCAGGTTATCCAACGATATACCTACGTATCTATCTATTTATTTATATATCCAATTTCTATCCAATAGCCCATATTAAACAATCTGATATATACAATTTTTTTCAAGCCTTCAAACATTTTTTTTTTATAATTTTATCTTTCCATTCATTGAAGTACATTATTCCTCTTTTCTTTAATAAATAAAATATATATATTCCCTTCCTTTGTTTTTTACCCTTTCGAACCCCCATACAAAAAGTATATGTAGAAATAAACAATAAGGTAAACTCATTGGAACCGAGTTAATTCAGGAAAAAACTTTGAGGAAAAACTAAAAATGTGTGAGGGATGTTAATACTAATTGAAATTAATCATAGAAGTTGAAAAAAATTACATAGGTGAGTGAATATGGAAACCTTATCATCATAATTATTATCATCACTATTATTATTATTATTATTACTATTATTACTTCTATTTTGTTGAGGGTTGGGAAAAAGCT
>JACEEZ010006221.1:30550-33050 GCA_016584305.1 Chionoecetes opilio | reverse complement strand
GAGGGAGAGGAACAAAAATAGCAAGGAAAAGTAAGAGGGTAGAAGGATAGAGGGAAGAAAGGAGTGAAAAGGAAGGAAGGGAAGGGCAAAAAGGAAGGAAGGGAAGGGTAGAAAGGGATGAAGGAGAAGGAGGTAAAACTAAAAGAGGGTAAAGGGAGAAGGGAAAAGAAAAAGAGGAAGAGAGAAAGGAAGGAGGGAAAGAAAAAAAGGACATTTACTTGTGTTCCTTACTTTTAACGAAGTCTATACGTCTGCTGTCATGCAGTCAAGGTGAACAGCGAATTCAGGAGAACACGCGTGGGGGATAGCCTGGAGGAGGAGGAGGAGGGAGGAGGGAGGAAGGAGGAGGAGGAGGAGGAGGAGGAGTAAGTGTAAGGGGGTTTGCAAAAGAAGCCCAATATGAGTTGATGGACGAGAAATGACAAAAAGAAAAATTTAAGATAGGAGTAATTAATAGCACAGAAAGATGAAGTGATACAACGAATAAGGAATAGACAGACAGGTAGACAGACACAGACAGACAGACAGACAAGACAGACACAGACAAGCAGACAGACAAGCAGACAGACACAGACAGACAGACAGACAGACAGACCCGACAAGCAGACAGACAAGCAGACAGACACAGACAGACAGACAGACAGACAGACAGAAAGCAGGGCAGACAAGCAGACAGACAAGCAGACAGACAGACAGACAGACAAGCAGACAGACACAGACAGACAGCACGGGCAGTATACGTGAATGTGGTCAAGCACATGAGGGAAATGCATTTACTTGAATAAATCTTGACGATGCAGAGGATAAAAATGTAAAGAAACGAAAATATTGGATACATTCAACAACCCACCAAACACACACACACACACCACACCCCACACACAACTCAGACCCCAAAACACACACACAACACACAACCCCACACACACACACACACACACACACACACACACACACACAAACAAAACCCACACATCAACACACAGACCACCCACAACCACACACACACACACCACACACACAGACTCAAAACACCACACAACACACACAAAAAAACCCACACAAACCACACATATAGCCACACCCCACACCTGTAGCGAAATGGGGAAAAACCAGGAATAAGGGGAAAAGCAATACCAGCCTTCATGGCCGTGTGGCGGGAGGGGGGGGAAAGGGAAAAAAGGAATCAAAAAAGGGGGGAAATTAGTTCAGAAGGGGGGGGGGGAGGGAGGAAAGAGGGGGGAGAGGGAGGGGGGGAAAAGAGAAGGGAGGAGAGAGGAGGGAGAGAGGTGAGGAGAGCACCGGCTGGACTGCTCATAAAAAGGTGATTAACTATAGCTCCCCCGCGTGGAGGCAAGGCAGGGTGCACGCGCGTGTGTCTGCCTTGCGTGACGCCGCGGCCAACGTGTTGATAACCTGGCAGGAGGGACAGTGCCAGTTGTGGCCCCGCCCCTCCTCGTCCCGCATACCCTTGCTAAGTCCTGTCTGTATACATGCTACCACCCCATGACGCTGCACGCGCACACACACACACACACACATAACGACGACGACCCAATCAGTACAAATTTAAATAACACGAATCAGAGGCGGGACTCTGCTCGATTACCTTTGGACGCCTGAATCCCAGACTTCAGGCGGCCCTCAGGCGATCGGCCACCGGGATAAAACGATGCACGACACATTTATTGCGATAGAATTTCAACCCAACGCTGATTTTGACACATCAACACACACACACACACACACACACACACACACACGGGTACTCCGTAGTGTAGTGGTAGCACGCTCGGTTCACAACCGGGAAGTCCCGGGTTCGATCCCCTAGCGGAGCGAAGAGACATGGGCGGTCTTCTTAAAACCTGAGCCCCTTACCACCCAGCAGTGAATGGGTACCGGGTGTTAGTCGGGGGTTTGTGACCGGCCTACGAGTGTAGCTCAGGCCCTGTAAAATATAACTAGATGATTACAGTCAGCTTTGAGTAAGTTATCTCCCCTTATACATCCCTCTCTGTTCTTTGTTCAGTAATACTAGATAGGAAATACTCCCGTCATCACTCTCCTTACAGTTCATTTAATAGTTAAATAATACTTAGCTCATACTACCTCTGAAAAGTATGCTGAATATAAAGAAAAATTACGTATGAAGTAGTAAAAGGGAATCTTAATTATCACTCGAAAAAAAAATTAAAAAGAAAAGTCATATGTACAGGATATCACATTTAGCTTTAATTCCTCCCACAGTTACGGTGTTCTGAGCACAAATTTTTCCTTGACGTCCCCTGAATCGCTTAAGGGAAGATACTAAGATGAAAAATACTCCTTAAAAACTATACATAAAAAGAAAAATCATACCAAGATAATCGCCTTGGGAACAAAACGTCTTCAAATAATATTCATAACCTCAGAACTTCTCCAAATGCTGCAGGGAAGAAAACGAAATACTTGAGTCCCCTATAAAAAGGCAATATTGTGGATCCATTTTCTTAAGGGCTAT
>JACEEZ010006221.1:13050-25550 GCA_016584305.1 Chionoecetes opilio | reverse complement strand
AGAAAGAGATGAGAGAAGAGTAGAAC
The DNA here is from genome assembly GCA_016584305.1 of Chionoecetes opilio. Taxonomy (NCBI): domain Eukaryota; kingdom Metazoa; phylum Arthropoda; class Malacostraca; order Decapoda; family Majidae; genus Chionoecetes; species Chionoecetes opilio. Next base: position 25,524 of record JACEEZ010006221.1, on the reverse strand, counting down.
ATTGCAAAGATAAATATTACTACAATAATGATTGAGATTTAAAAAAATTCAACCGGCCTATACATGTTTGTCAATAATGTTTACCTATCCAACTGGATATTCACCTGTCCAATTAATACTGATATATATATAAGAGCCTTGTATATCCATGGTAATTGTATTTTACTATACAATAAGACTATAATCGCTTACAAACATAACAAAACAAAAACTTCATCCATGTATGTTATTCTTTATTTTTAGAATCTCCTATGCATCTCATTAACACTTATTTTCGTCTTTCTCTGTTGATTCCGAGCCAAATTACATCCCCTTCCCCCCTAAAAAAAAACGCAAGCTCGGTGCCTCTCGTGGGCGCTTAAAAAAGGGAACAAATTCAGCAATACGTGGAATGCAACGGTTTGCTAAAAAAGAAAAGGGAGAAAAAAGGCTTAGTTTGTCTGGGAAAAAAAAAATTCGAAGCAAAGAATGAACCAATGATAATGAAGAGGATTTATTTTTAGGGGAAAGAGGAAGGATGATGAGAGAGAGAGAAGAGAGAGAGGAGAGGAGAGGGAGAGAGAGAGAGATGAGAGAGAGAGAGAAGAGAGGAGAGAGAGAGAGAGGAGGAGAGAGAGAGAGAGGAGAGAAGAGAGAGAGAGAGAGAGAGAGAGAGAGAGAGAGAGAGAGAGAGAGAGAGAGAGAGAGAGAGAGAGAACAGTGCAGTGACAACATCAATATGAAAAAATGTAACCTGTGTAAAACAGAAGAGAAGCACACACTCCACCATTATGTAATGGTATGTCAAGAAATGATCTTTTTTTAGAGGCAGCTGTGCCAATGCCTCCTATGCTGGGCTGCTGCACTACTATCTACAACCATGTAACCTTATCCAATTCAAAAACAGTCACCCAAACTTTGCCAATGCCTCATAAAGGACTTAATATAGATGTAACATAGCATAGTCTTTTGTATATGCATATCTAAATGTATTTAACGATGTTACCATCTAACTTCATTAATCCTGGCAATCCTTCCCATGCAACCTGCATGGGGGGTGCGCCCTTTGTCTATTTTGTACCCTTAATTATATATGTATTATTTATACATTATAATTGTATAATGTGTACATCATTCACAATAAACGTTTTGATCTGATCTGATATCTCTCTCTCTCTCTCTCTCTCTCTCTCTCTCTCTCTCTCTCTCTCTCTCTCTCTCTCTCTCTCTCTCTCTCTCTCTCTCTCTCTCTCCTCCCTCTCTATGTCTCTCTCTCTCATTTGACCACGCCTTCACTACCATATCCATATATTGGTTGGTTGTGCTCCAGTCTGGATACAAGTGCATACAACAAATATGAAAAAAAGAGCCAGAAACTAAATCCTCGAAATAAAAAAAAAAAGGAAATGGAGATACAAATACAGACAACAAATTACCAAACAAATTATAACAAACAAAAACAATCATGCAAAGACAGTAAACACCATTCAAAAAAATTGCAAATATGATAATCATTTAGCAGGTCGCACCACGTCGTCAGAAGGAACCAAGCAGTGTTATGGGAGAGTGTTTAGGGAGGGCCTGGGGGCGTGTGTGACTTGTCTATGATACTGCTGCAAGGACATTACGCCGCCAGGAGGAGGAAGAAAAGGAGGAGGAGGAGGAGGAGGAGGAAGAGGATGAACAGGGGATATACATAGGAATAACAGACACCAGGAGACAAATTTCAAGTTTCAAGTTTATTTAGAAAGTTGGGGGAAAATTACAAGGAGGGGGGGGGGACAAGATACAAAGTTCTATTGGTCCATAACTAGGCTATCTGTTGAACTACATACTACTAACTATCAACTACTTGTAAGAGAACAGTTGGAAAATGATACCATGTCCCTAAAGAAGATAGGAACATGGAAGTTTCGTAGTGAAGAATGATAGGATATGAAATATACTAACTACAACTACTACTAACACTTATCGATCCGGGGGACTATAATATGAATTCGCAGGCACTATCAATACCCATTTACTTTACAGTGCGCGTCAAGTCTGTTTTCCAATGCAGTTATTGTGCTGGCTTCGACAACAGTTGCTGGTAACTTGTTCCATCGATCAACAACTCTAATATTGAAATATTTTTTGCGGAGATCTGTGATGCAACGTTGACCGTTTAGTTTTAAACCGATATTTCTTGTTGTCACTTGAGGAGAAAGCTCGAATAGGTTCTCTTGATTAATGACATCAAATCCTTTTAAGATCTTAAAGGTTTTTATCAAGTCCCCACGGATTCTATGATCCTTTAAGGAAAACATATTAAGTTTCCGCAGTCTCTCTTCATAAGATGAATTTCGCAGAAATGGAATTTGTTTGGTTGCTCTTCTTTGCACTGATTCCAATTTGGCTTGATCTGTTACGAAACAAGGCGACCAGAATTGAACGGCATATTCTAAGTGCGCCTAACCAAAGACGTGTATAATTGTGTCATTACTTTCGGAGTTTTATGTTCAAAGCTGCGTTTAATGAAGCCCAACATCATATTCGCCTTTTTATTGGCAGCTAGGCAATGCGTACTGGTTTTAAGATCATTACTAATGATGACACCTAAATCCTTTTCCTGCTGTCCTTCAGTTAACGATTTATTTTTGCATTTGATAGTTATATTTGAGGTTATCGTTGCCTATATGCATTACTTTACATATATCGGAATTGAATTTTAATAGCCATTTATCACTCCAATCTAATATTTTGTCGAGATCACTTTGTAGGTTTTCGCAGTTTTCTCAAAATTTTTTGTTTTTCCCGCCAAATTTTGGGTTTTCATCTGCAAATTTCGAAAAATTTTTAGATCCCCGGGGTCCGATTTCCAATTTTTGAATAAAAAAAAAAGGGTAGGATTCAAGACCGTACCCTGAGGCCACCCCTACAAAGAAAACCTTTCCTAAAAAAAAGATGCCCCCGCAATTTATTGCAAACCCGTTTTACGATTTGAAAGCCAATCGCCAACCCAGGGAAAAATAACTGCTCCCCCCAAAGCCATGGCCCCCTTAGCTTGGTAAAAAGTCTTTTTAGGGGGAACTGAAACCGAAGGTTTTATTAAAATTTCAAGGGTATTTTTAAATTTTCCCGAGGGAAATTTTAGCCGTCCCCATTTTGAATAAATGACTTTAAAAAAATCGAGTATTTTTGTTAAAAAAAGGCCCTCTTATTACGAACCCCATTTTGGAGTTTAGAAATTGAGTTTTTATCATCAAAAAAGACACTATTTTACCCTGCAATTTTTCCAAAAATTTTTTCCCCAACCCACAGACTTTTAGACTATGTTTTGGTTAAACTATTTGAGAAAATATTCCCGGGGAAAAAATTAGTGCCCCTTTTCTCGATGAAAAAATGAGGGGGCCCCCGGGACGGGGAAAACGAGGACAGGGGGGGAGGAGGAATACAAAGGAATAAAACGAAAACACAAACACCCCAACACCCGAAAAGGGTCCTTAAAAGACTGTTTGCTTTAACAAAAATAAAAAAACAAAGAAAATTTAAAGAAAAAAAGGAAAAAGGATAGAATTAAAAAGGCTCCCCCCCAAACCCCCCCTCCCTCCACCCCGAAGCTGGCCGAAAAGAATTTTAAAAACCAAAGAAATATAAAAAAACTGCGGGAAATTTTGTGGGGAAATTTGAAACCCTGAATCTATGGCTAACTCAAACTAGTTTGTGGGGGGGTGGGTTTTTTGTGCTTAAATAGATAGTATGTTTTTTGTGTTTTTTGTAAGGGTTTGGTAAACACAGGGGTGGGGGTTCAAGGGGGGGTGCGGCACCCTTTGGGCCTGGCCCCCCTTTTTTGGGAAAAGGCAGCAGTCAATAAGCCCCACCCTCCGTTCAATCCCTGCGGTTTTTGGGGTTTTTTTCCATGTAGGCCCCCCGTAAATTTCAATGCCCCTTTCCCGGGCCCAGGGGACCCCTGGTCCCCTTAAAAACCCAAAGGGGTCCAAACTGTAAAAGGCCCCCTAACGAACCACACCCCTGTCACATTGTCGAAGTAGTAGTGGAAAACCGTTTAACTCGGGGCTTTTCTGTGTGTGTTTATAAATTTCTTAATTATGTTGAGTAGGCTCAGTTTTGGAAGTTAAGGGGGGGGTTCGGGCACCCCTTGCCGGGCCCCTTTAACCCTTTTGGGAGGCACCAGCCCAATCGGGCCCCCCAACCCCCGTTTAAACCCAAACTGCGGTTAGTGCATTTCCCCCAATTAGGACGCCGTCCCACTTAAATGCCCCCTCCCCACCCCAGGGGCCCCCCGGGGTAAAATAAACCCCCGATGGGGGTCCTAACTGCCCAGGGCCTTACTAAACCCACAGCCCGCACGGGCCCAAAAGTTTGTAGAAAGTGCCCGTTTCCCTCAGGGCTGTCTGGGGACGTTTTGGGGGGGGGTTGTGTAAAAACCCCAAACTCGAAAACCCATTTTACCCCAATGGAGAAAGTTTCAGGGCCCCCGAGATAAATTTTTTTATTTCCGAGAATAAAAAAGTGAAAACCGGGGATTTGATATAAAAATTTAAAAAAGGGAGGCGTTTTTTTTAAATTTGTTTCCCTTTTGTAAAACGATTTTAAATACGTCTGACGGCCAGCCCATTCCTACGTTTTATAACAGGGTTTGTGAAAAAGTCTTTTGTTTCTTTCCCGTTAAAAACCCTTTTTCCTCCCAAAATTTTAAACCCGGTGTTTCTAGTTGAGTTTGCCCGGTTCTCAGCGGGGAAAAGTTTTCGGGGCCCCTTTACGTTCGTAAATCCATTGAGGATTTAAAGACTTCGATGAGGTCACCTCTTACCCTTCTTTTTGGGGTTAGTGGGAAAATAAGTTAATTTTCTTTGAGCCGTTTTTCCCGTACGATTTATTTCCCCAATCTAGGGAAAAACATTTTGGTTATTTTCCCTCCCCCGCTGTATTTTTTCCCTAGTTTTATCTATGTCCTTTTTATAAAAAAAGGTGACCAGAACTCCCACCAGTATTCTAATGGGGGCGAAAAAGGGATTTAAAATAAAGGGAGTTTTAAATTTTTTTCAGATTTAAAAACTAAAAAATTCGTCCAATAACCCCAAACCCAAATTATTTGAAAATTTTTTTAACCTACCTCTATAATTTGGTTATTCGGTTTGAATCTTTCGAGATTATAACGCCTAAAATCTTTTTTTTTAATCAAAAACTGTTTAGCTGGAAACTTTTCATCAGGTAACTTTTATGGGGGGTTTTTATTCCGGTATATAGTAAAATGAATTTGCCCGGGTTGGGGAAATTCATTTGCCATGTTTTTAAACCTTTTTTCGGGGGTTAGCGTGTTTAAGTTTTTTGGGTATGAGTTGGCGCTAAAGATTCTGAAAGAGGCAAATTTTTGGGTAAATTTTCCGTGCCATCGAAAAATTTGATACCCCTGCATTTTATTTAAACCTCGTCAATGTCTTTTTATGTATTTTTAAGAAAATAGGCCCCAAAGAAGATCCTTGAGGAACCCACTATTTACACGGGTGGAAGGGGAGGAGGAAGGAGGAGGATGAGGGGAGGAGGAGGAAACCAAAAGGAAAAATTAAAATGTTTTTATTGACGGACTAAAAAACAGATTAAAGGGTTTTGGGTTTGGGATGAGAAATAGATACTATTTAAAAGCTAAGACAGACACACTGAGATTGCTTTGTTGAAATACCAGGGTTGGAATCTCGGTTAAGATCATATTCTCTCTCTCTCTCTCTCTCTCTCTCTCTCTCTCTCTCTCTCTAAAAGAAAGTAAAAATAACATCCATTACATCAATTGAACGGAAAGACGACAGAAGATGACAGATACAAGAAACAATGAAAAAGAATGAAGAAAAAATATTTAACAGAATTTTTTTTTTATGAAATCCAAAACAATCAGACTAACGATAACAAGACGAACAAACAGAGGGATACACAGAGTGAAAAATAAGACTAACAAAGATAAATAAGGAGATACTACCCACTAACCTACCCACACACACACCAACACGCAGCCCTCCACACACCCATACACACACACACCATAACACTGACCCAGATCTCACACAAAGCACACGCCCCTCCCCACACCCCATCCACACACACAACCCATCACACCCACACCCCTCCCCACACCAACTCACACCCATCCACACACCCACACAAACCTACCCACACCCACCCACACCACACAACACACGCTGTACACCTGATGGAGGACTGATACAGTAATCCTTTTATTTTCAGAAAAGCAATTTCCGGCCACGCGTGTAAGACTGTACCATCTCTCTGGCGACGAGACTTTTAATGGCGACACAAGCATAATTCACGCCGTGCGACTTTAATTTAATCTTCATGCCGATAAACACTACACACACCACACACACAACACACGTAAATGTTTCACATACCTCGGTTCTGCTTTTGTATTTATTTTCGGTCTATATAAAGTTATGTCACACACTAAACACACACATACACCACACAACACACTAAACCCTATCTACCTAATTTTCTCTAGCATTAACACACTTTAGCTCATAGAATTTTCAAACACACCCCACAACACACACACACACATGCTAACTACCAATCCAATCACAGAACAAGAAAATACAAACTGAAACCACTTAGTACAATCCATGGTCGGCCCTTGTCAAAAACTTTAACCAGCTTTTACCTGATGCAACGGTGGTAGGTCAGAGCTTGTTTCCTCTAAGATCTTATTCGTCATCTCCTCTTGTTCTTCTGTTGCAAATCAGTACTTTAATCAAATACTTATTTTATTTCTTATTGAATCGAGACATTTTCCCTTTGGGTTGTAAAGTATAAGATAATTACGTCCAGGTTTATATAGCCGCTTGCTCTTCCTTCTCTCTCTCTTCTCTCTCTCTCCAAAATTAGATCCAGAGTAAGGGTATAGTATTCTACATTCTTAACTCTCTCTCTCTTTTCTCTCTCTCTTCTCTTCCAAAATATTGATCCATGAGAAACGTTATTAGTATTCTACATTCTTAACTCCTCTCTCTCTCTCTCTCTCCAAAATATTAGATCCATGAGTAATCGTATAGTATTCTACTCTTAACCTCTCTCTCTCTCTCTCTCTCTCTCTCTCTCTCTCTCTCTCTCTCTCTTTTCCTCTCTTCTCTCTCTCTCCAAAATATAGATCCATGAGAAAACGTATAGTATTCTACAATTCTTAACTCCCCCTCTCTCTCTCTCTCTTCTCTCCTCTTCTCTCTCTCTCTCTCTCTCTCTTACACACACATACACAACAGGAGAGGGGCCCTATAAATATAAATAAGCCATCATAACCTAAGATCAGTTTGCGTTGAGGGGGTTTGGCAGCGACAGGGTGTAGGAATAAAAAGGGCGATATAAAACCCGTGAAGGCGATACACCCAGGACGAGGAACCCCTTTGTGACTAACCTTGCCGCGGATATCGAGAACACGACGTAACCCGCTTGTAAGTCACGCCCACAGAGCACCACAGCAACATTGCATAGAGCGAATTTCAGACGAGAGACTTAGAGAGAAAGAAAAGAGAAAGAGAAAGAAAGAGGGGAGGAGAGAGAGAGAATCATAATTTCGTCATTACTTTACCCTGCTACGGGATCTGTATTACACGTCTAATATCTTTGTTTTACTTTCTTTTTAAACACGAGAACATAACACGAGACAATGAAATACAGTGAGAGAAAAAAAGTAAAAAAAGAATCTAGTGGGGTCTGCGATCTTGCGGTATAAATAAAAGCGTTTCTTATTTCATTTCCGAGTAACCACAAGGCCGCCGTAAAGAAAACGTGGCAAACAGGTAACAATCATGTCTCATTAGTACTTACCGCGGAGGAGGAGGAGGAGGAGCAGCAGAGACTGAAGAACCTCGTGTTTTCCTTGCATGGCGAGGTTAAGGAAGTCAGGAGGGAAGGATCGAGGGAACGATGGAGGAAGGGAGGATAAAGGGTGGGGGGAAAGGCACGTCACAACATAACTAAGTCACTCCCCCCGGGTAAGACTACTCCGCAGAAGCGACCCCCGCCTCCCGTGTCGTCTCAGGGTGACGTATTACTGCGCAATTAAATAATGTGCCAGGCGAGCTATTTGGACTAAAAAGCACGTAACAATAACTTGTAACAGTAATTTGATTCTTCTCCCCAACACGTGCTTCTCCCATCGGGTTCCTAAGCCAAGGGTAGGGGAGGCTTGCAAGGCCACTTTCTTCAACTCCCGTGTCCGCGGCGGGGGGCATGACGCTCAACTGGAGGAGGGCGCGGCAACACGTCTTCTTCTTTACACCGTCCGCAGACAGACGGGAATCCTCTCGAGTCTCGCATGATCGCATCGCTCTGGGATCTCCCTTCGGGGCGTAGTCGGCAGGGGACTGACCCGACACCTGCGCCGAATCTGCTCACAATTACAAATGTCAAGATATTCTTCCACTACATCGTGCCGCCCTTTGGGGGATCTTAAGCCACCTCTCTCCACGTGGTGTGTGTGTGTGTGGGGTGTGTGTGTGTGTCTGTGTGATGCAGGCCAAGCGTGGGGGTTATAGAGTTTAAATCCGAGTAATGTGTAGTTGAAAAACCTTGTGAAACGAAGCATCAACGGTACATAAAATGTTCATTGAGGACTGATACAGGTTGCCGCGTTACCGTGACATCCGCCGCTGTGTATTTCCTTGTGGAGTGTGAAACATACCAAGGGGGCAATGATATGGTGTGTGGCAGAGGTACACACCACCCCACACACACACACACACACAAAACCCTTATTTTCCGCCGGGTAAGCAGGACATAAAACCTTCACTCTCACCAACCCCAACACAAAACATCAAAGTCCCCGTGTGAGGCGTAGCGGTTGCGGCAGTGCGGGGGACAGCCGAGGCGGACGTGATCATCGCCGGGCAGGATTGCGTGGCGGAAGGAATAGAGATAATACTGCTGATGTCTTTTGGTGGCCTGCATGTTATCTGAGAGAGAGAGAGAGAGAGAGAGAGAGGAGAGAGAGAGAGAGGAGAGAGAGAGAGAGACAATTCTGGTATTTATTACTTTTATGCTGTTTCATTAGGGGCAATCTTAACAACACAAAGGATTGGCATCCTATAGTGAATGCCTTTATGTTTTTTGTGTTTGTGTGTGCAAATTGTTTTGATTTTCAGGTACGTGAAGTTGGATGGTAATAGGTAATTAGATTTAGGTTGACCTATTTATCTTTTTTATTCACTTTTTTTAGGTTAGATTAAGTTTTTTCACGCAATTTCTTCAATTTCACTCATTACCCACATTTTCCTGATCTTCTAGCCTCCTCACTATCGGGGGTCAAGATTGTCTGGTTATATTATGGTTATTATTCATTTACACAACAAATTAGCATCAAAACACTCAAAAAACTTTAAAAAAAACAATTAATGGAAGAAAACAACACCTAAATTTGGGAACGGCAAAAGAGGGAATATATACGCTAATTCTACCTCCCGGGCACATAGGAAGTTGGTCATTTACGCTGCTCCCAGGAGGAGAAAGAACCCGGAGTGGAGGGAGGGGAGGGGAAGGGAAAGGAGGGAAAGGGGAAGATGAGGAAGGGAGAGAGGGAAGGGGGAGGAGGGAGGAGGAGGGGAGGAGGTGGCAGGGAGGGGACGTCATGTGTGGAAAGGCTTCCCCTTTTTGCGGCAAATTCACAGGGAAGTTATTTTTCTAAGTCTGGTCCAAGGGCGAGGTGCGTCTGAATAAAGTTCTAGGGAAAAGTTAAAAGGAAACATTTTCAGCTATGGGGAGAGTTTTGGGGTGAGAGAGAAAAAAAATCATGGCGTGAAGGTGATGAAACCGATGAAGTGAAGCTGTATGGTAGCTTATAAGACTTCGTTAAGGAGCTCTAAAACGAAATGGCATAATGACATTATCATTTTTTTTTTATGTCTTATGAAACGTATAGTAAGATGTATTGAAAGGCATCCAGTGAAAAGGCATAAATAGACCTAGACAGTGAATTCCTTTGTTTTAACTTGTGACTCAGAATTCAATTTGATAAATTAAGACATCAAGCCCCTAGCGCAAAAACACCCTTCATTCCTCCACTTCTTGCGCCGACTTTTTGCTATCAGTATCAGGCTATCTTTTAGGAGATCAGTGTCGAGTTTAACACTAACTTGACATACATCACCTGTAATACAACATAACACAAATCAAACATCAGAAACAAGGACACGCAGGGAATTGTTTTTATACATGTAAAGATATTACCAGTTTATAAATTAACTGTATTTTCATATTTCTGCCACAACAAAACGAGTACAAGTCGATTACAGATTGGGCGGAGAGGGGGAAATCAAGCATCTATCATTTTATTTCACGCGACATCCTTGAATCAGGCACAGGGAGGGCAGGAATAATATCGTATAAAGTAAAGGAATGACAAGGGAATGAGGTTACCGTTCAGGGTCTTCCGGAAACTAGACGAGAAGGGGAACAAACAACCCGAGATCTTCTTAGATCTTTCTTCTTTGCCACACGAAGCCTGTTTCTGTGCCACTAACATCAACATTCCTTGTGGAAGGGCGTGTCTCCCGCGCCCCGACACTGTCATCAACGCTGTCAAGGTCATTATATGAGGCGACAACCCTGCTTTGCCTCGCTCTCCAAGGTTAACACAAATAGTGGACGCGTGTGTGTGTGTGTGTGTGTGTGTTTGTGGTTGCTGGGTCACCACTCACGCTTGCCAAATTTTGTTTTAACTTAGAGGCAGATGAGTTCCTCTCTCTACCTCGTCTCTGTAAAATATAATTATATATTTAATCTTTAAGGGTTAAGTATTGTGTCTGTCTCTATCTTTTTTTATTTTTTTTATTTGGGCCTATGGCGCCTGTAGGCAGTGGTGACCCAGGGATCGGATGGTAGGCTCTGGAGGTTCACTTGAGGGCTCTGATGGTTGATCCTCGCCCGTGTTGGCGCAGACAGGATTCTTATAGTGACGCATGTGTGATTAGAGCTCATGCCGCCCCCCTGTGTCCTCCGATGCACTCGCAATCGAAGGTAGAGTTGATGGGCAGGGCATGTGGTGTTCTTAGGCCACTCGACGATGCAGAAAGGTTTTGGTTTTCTTCGAGGATCGAACTCGGGTCACCGAGAACGCCAGTCGGAGACCTTAAACACTCCGCTACCGCCTCCATCTAATCCTGGGTCGCCATTAAATTGTTTTAGATTATTGATTAATTAATGCCAAAAAAAGGTGAATGTGCCAGATGTCAGAGGTCATATGGCACTATGGCAAAACATAAAAAGGGGAGGGGTTAAAGAAAAATAGCGAAACGGTGAGGGAAGGGGAAAGAACGGAATGTTACAGCAGGATGGTTAGATCAGATGTAGGATGTGGATTTGTTGGAGGAAGGAGATTAAATTGTCCAGGGAGAAGGAGGGCATTCCGGGAGAATGTCCGCAAGACAGGGAGGTCGGAAAGGAGACAAATGAGGGAAGGAACAGGAACGAGCAGGAGTAGATGGGGGCAGGATATTAGGACATGTTGGACAGTGAGAGGAGCTTGGCAGGGTGTGCAGAGGGTTGGGGAGGAGCGTGACATTAGATAGGAGTGTGTGAGGTTGGTATGGCCTAGGCGAAAGCGTGCGAGAGTAGTCTCCCAACGTCTATGAGTGTGGTAAGGATTTGACCATGGAGATATAGAGGGTTTGATCAGGCGGAGTTATTGGCAGAGAAAGTGGTCCAAGAGGATTGCAGCGGCCGAAGAGGAAAGATTTAAAGGAAGGGTAGTAGTCGGAGGCTGGCAAGTTTGAGAAACGCTGGCATTGGGACACAGCGGCCGGAGTGCGCTAGGGATCAACGCGTTCGTTGCCCGAGATACCCACTTGACTTGGTACCCAGCAGAAGCAAATTGTTTGTGTGCGTACGGATAGGGGGAATAACCAGTCGTGGATCTCCCGAACAAAAGGGTGAAGTGAGCGAAGAGATAGTATAAGAGAAAGGGAATTGCGGGAATCAGTGAAGATAGTAAAGGAACAGGATGGGTAGAAAAATATGCGTTTTAAGGCTAAGAGGATGGCGTACAATTCCGTTGTAAGAACAGTGGATTCCTTAGGTAGTTGGAATTGATAGGGAAGAGAGGGAAGAGAGATAGCGAAGCTAGATCCAGAGTGGGATTTAGAACCATCAGTGTAGACCGTGAGGGATTCCTGCAAGGACTATTGTTTGATAACTGGTCTGTATTCTGGGACTGAGAGTGCTGTGAAGTGTGGGGCAGTGTATCCAGCTTCTTTCCTGTGAATACAGGAGTGAGGCAAGGGTGCGTCCTTGCCCCATCAATTTTCAACGCTTGTATGGACTGGGTATTGGACAAGGTTGTAGATCAAAGTGATTGTGGAGCATCCGTCGGCAACACCAAGATCACTGATCTTGTTTTTGCCGATGATGCAGTAATCTTTGCTGAGTCGCTGGAGGTCCTGGTGATGGCTCTCGAGGCGCTACACGAGGAGGCAAAGCCTTTGGGACTTGCGG
>JACEEZ010006219.1:0-49065 GCA_016584305.1 Chionoecetes opilio | reverse complement strand
ACCGGGGCAGACCGGTATTCGTTTGCATGGTATACATCTCTACGCAATTAAGCATCTGAAATATTTTTTAAAAGACCGCGTTTGGCGCCCTACGAATCTGGTTTGTTTATCTCTCCTCGCCCGCCGAGTCCAGGCTATCAGCAATATAATAGTCACTCACTAAAGCCGCGGTCACACGAGCAACTTTTCTGGCAATATTACAGCCGGCAACACAAACGCGGCCCAAACTCGGCTATAATTGCGCTGTTTTTATAAGACGAACATGTTGGACTATTATTGCCGTTGTTTGGCAACCAAATGTGAAACCACAACCACGTACGAATATTATTTGACATTCAGTATTAATGCAGGCCTTAATTCAAAGTACAGAAGCTTAAATAAGCAAATACATAGTGGCAAGAACCAATTTCAAGTCTTTTCAAGCATATACGGTCAAGTAAACCCGTGAACACGGCTACCTAACTACACCAGCGCTCTGTAGCCGTTCACCGAGTCACCTGTGTTTTCCTGAAGAAGACAGGTAAACTACAGCGCCTGTGATAGCATCAGAGGACATCACCAGGCTCATAGGGTTCCCCAAGGGATCCTCGCAGCACTAAAACAAAAACAAGAACAAGACACCAGACATTCTATAGTGATGGCTAGCAGAGTGCCATGGTGTCGGGCCTCTGAGGCTTCTTTGCTGGAACTTGTTAGGTGTAAACCATATCTGTGGGACCACAGAGACCCTCTCTACCACAAAACAAAGTTGCGGCAGGGAGCGTTTGAAGCCATTGCAGAGCAACTACAGGCGGACCACCCAGAGCTGTCCGGGCTAATTGGAGGTAAGAATTTCTGCCCTTTTTCCAAGTACTTGGTGCATCTGTTTGGTAATAATGGACGAGTTTCGCGGTCGTTTTCATAGACACCGACTATTTTTTCTTGGCCTACGATAGGTGCTTGTTCTAATGGTGCTTGTTTTATTTTGTGCAAACCAAAAAAAAAAAAAAAAAAAAAAAAAATTTAACCTAACCTAACCTTATGTTTGAAACCTAACCTAACCTTATTAGTCCAGCGGATATGTGCACAATATATCCCAAAACCCCTGCATTTTTTAGTATAAACAACCGTACTTGGAACAAAGTTAGAACATGCATATGCAATCAATTTGGGATATGGAGCCACTGAAAATAATCTTCAGTGTAGGTATGGCAGCTATTTTAAAATTGGTCGCCTCACGGACGCTACTCAAATTACACGGGTGACTTTGTCTCCTCCCCCTCTGACGTCACAGCTCATCTCAGCGTTCTGATTGGTCAAGCCGGTCCTGAGAGACATGAGCCACGCCAGAATGCGTGTGTGTGTGTGTTTGAGAGAGAATACGTGTGTGTGTTTGAGAGAGAATGCGCGCGCGTGTGTGTGTGTGTGTGTGTTTGAGAGAGAGAATGTGTGTGTGTGTGTTTGAGAGAGAATGCGTGTTTGTGTGTGTGTGTGTGTGTGTTTGAGAAAGAATGCGTGTGTGTGTGTTTGAGAGAGGGAATGCGCGTGTGTGTGTGTGTGTGTGTCTGTTTGAGAGAGAATACGCGTGTGTGTGTGTGTGTGTGTGTCTGTTTGAGAGAGAGAATGCGCGTGTGTGGGTGTGTGTGTCTGTTTGAGAGAGAGAATGCGTGTGTGTGTGTTTGAGAGAGAATGCGTGTGTGTGTATTTGAGAGAGAATGCGTGTGTGTGTGTGTGTTTGCGAGACAAATGCGTGTGTATGTGTGTTTGAGAGAGAATGCGTGTGTGTGTGTTTGAGAGAGAATGCGTGTGTGTTTGTTTGAGAAAGATAATGCGTGTGTGCGTGTAAGTGTTTGAGAGAGAGAATGCGTGTGTGTGTGTGAGTGTTTGAGAGAGAGAATGCGTGTGTGTGTGTTTGAGAGAGAATGCGTGTGTGTGTGTGTGTTTGACAGAGATAATGCGTGTGTGTGTGTGTTTGAGAGAGAATGCGTGTGTGTGTGTGTTTGAGAGAGAATGCGTGTGTGTGTGTTTGAGAGAGAATGCGTGTGTGTGTTTGAGAGAGAGAATGCGCGTGTGTGTGTGTTTAAGAGAGAATGCGTGTGTTTTGTGTTTGAGAGAGAATGCGTGTGTGTGTTTGAGAGAGAGAATGCGTGTGTGGTTTAAGAGAGAGAATGCGTGTGTGTGTGTTTGAGAGAGAATGCGTGTGTGTGTGTTTGAGAGAGAATGCGTGTGTGTGTTTAAGAGAGAATGCGCGTGTGTGGGTGTTTAAGAGAGAGAATTCGTGTGTGTGTGTTTGAGAGAGAATGCATGTGTGTGTGTTTGAGAGAGAATGCGTGTGTGTGTTTGAGAGAGAGAATGCGTGTGTGTGTGTGTGTTTGAGAAAGATAATGCGCGTATGTGTGTGTGTGTGTTTGAGAGAGAATGCGTGTGTGTGTGTGTGTGAGTGTTTGAGAGAGAATGCGTGTGTGTGTGTTTGAAAGAGAGAATGTGGTGTGTGTGTGTGTGTGTTTGAGAGAGAATGCGTGTGTGTGTGTTTGAGAGAGAGAGTGCGTGTGTGTGTGTGTTTGAGAGAGAATGCGTGTGTGTGTGTGTGTGTGAGTGTTTGAGAGAGAATGCGTGTGTGTGTATTTGAGGGAGAGAATGCGTGTGTGTGTGTGTGAGTGTTTGAGAGAGAATGCGTGTGTGAGTGTTTGAGAGAGAATGCGTGTGTGTGTGTTTGAGAGAGAGAGAGAATGAGTGTGTGTGTTTGAGAGAGAATATGTGTGTGTGTGTTTGAGAGAGAGAATGCGTGTGAGTGTTTGAGAGAGAATGCGTGTGTGTTTGTTTGAGAGAGAATGCGTGTGTGTGTGTTTGAGAGAGAGAATGCGTGTGTGTGTTTGAGAGAATTCGTGTTTTGTGTGTGTGTTTCAGAGAGAATGCGTGTGTGTGTGTTTGAGAGAGAATGCGTGTGTGTTGTGTGTGTGTTTGAGAGAGAATGCGTGTGTGTGTGTGTGTGTGTTTGAGAGAGAATGCGTGTGTGTGTGTGTGTGTGTGTTTGAGAGAGAATGCGTGTGTGTGTGTGTTTGAGGGAGAATGCGTGTGTGTGTGTGTTTGAGAGAGAATGTGTGTGTGTTTGAGAGAGAATTTGTGTGTGTGTGTGTGTGTTAGAGAGAGAGTATGATTATGTATGTATGTATGATCTTTATATATCTCTCATTTCCCATAGTTGTATATACGAATCTTAGAAGCATTATATCTTTGTCCCGTAGGAATAATTGCCCTTTAAACTATCACTGGCTGCCTCTATACCACCAAATATGGCTTTAACTATCATAGGAACACATTATATTTCTTATTGCATGATCTGTCCATGAACCCAATGGTATTGACACAATTGACACACAAATATGTTCTCTCACAAAAAATAAAATGATTGGCGGCCATCTTTTCTCGAAATAACTACTAAACCTTAATGATTGGAAATTTACCTCAACATGCTTATGTCCATCGGACTTATTATCCATTAAAACATGGATATAGGCACAAAACGTATGCTTGCATGTGAAATAACTCCTGATTTATAATGAAAAATGCCTTTAGTGGCGGCCATTTTTCAAAATGGCCGCCATTGCTATATTTGGTTGGCTCCATATCCAGTTTTTGTTGGATATGCATCTTTTAACACTGTACCAAGTTTGGATGTAATTACTAAAAAATGCAGGGTTTTGCACATATCCGCTGTACTATATAGCTTTTAATGAAACCTAACCTAACCTCAACCACAAAGTATCTTTTTTTTTTTTTTTTTTTTTTTTTTTTTTTTGCGCAAAATAAAACTATCTCCATTAGAACAAGCACCTATTGTAGGCCAAGAAAAAATAGTTGGTGTCTCTGAAAACGATCGCGAAACTCTCCTCCATTATAACCATATGGGTATGTTTTTCTGGTGTGTTTTTGGGCCAATACTAAAAGTCGGAATATTTCGGAACATTTTCGGAACATTCTCGGAACATTTTGGAACATTCTCGGAACTTTTATAAAGAACAATTGCAGGGGAGGGGACGAATGCAGAGGTGTATGAGAGTTAATTTGAGGTGTTATATCAATGTTGTGTGGCCAATGAAGAATTAAATGACAATGTTTTCGTATATTTCCAGGTCTGTTCATTTTCGGAACATTCTAGGAACATTTCGGAACATTATCGGAACTTTTATAAAGAACAATTGTACATGCAGAGGTATATGAGAAGGAATTTGAGGTGTTGTATCAATGTTATCTGGTCCAATGAAGAATTAAATGACAATGTTTTCGTATATTTCCAGGTCTGTAACCAGAGTGCCATGATCTAGTATAAGTATCCTGGTCAAGTTCTACTCTGTCTTATTTCAGTCTCAGTTACACACTGTGTCAAAATGTCTGTCGATTGTGAAAATATCTGCCACGAAGGTCCTGCCAAGTCATTCATGAAACGGCAGAAACGTTTAACATACAAAGAAGCTGTAGCAATATTGAGCGACACTACACAAAATGTCATCTATATGAATCCTACAGTCAAGCCTGAAGGTGGAGATATGTTCCTGATATCGTCAGGGAACCGAGATACATATCTGAAGAACTGGACATGTGATCAGTACCGTTGGGCCGTCTATAACGGCATAGTATCGTGTCCTGTCAAGATACCTGTGGTAAAAAAGGCGTACCACAAACTGAGCAAGGAGACGACCTTCCAGCGCCATGGATGGTGGCTTCCAGAGAACCCGCACCTCGTTCTTGTCCATTATCTGGGGGACGAAGCCAGCTTTCCCCGGGAAAAACTGAAAATCGGACATGGCGAGTACGAAAGGGTATTTCCGTCTGTCATGAAGGTATCATAAAAAAATGGGAAATCGTCCATTTCCCTGCACCTACCGAGAACTTTCCACGCCCCAGTGACCCTACTGAACCCCGTCTTGCGCCCTCCACCTGGGGCAGGTCCAGAACGAACCAATACAAAAAAGCTAAACGACTACCCGAGACCCCGAAAAATCTTCTGCTAATCGCTGACGCCTGAGGATTACATTTTAGAAGTCGTCCGCTTTTTTCCCGATTTCACCTGTTTCGTCGGTCTACCGAAATGCTTAAAAACTAGCCCATTTACTCCATTGTCGTGCGACGACAGCACATTCGTGCGTCTTGACACCATTTTTATATTGGGTTTTTTACGAAACACCCCTAAAAATGCAATGTGGTTTTGGACTCACCAGCATCCGGTCGCCTTCAGCACCCACGAAAGTTCCGACCCTGCACGAGGACTTTTACCATTCTATTCGGGGGGTCCCTTCACGAAAAAGCCAAGGCCCCATCATCACAGACCGCGAGCGTGGCACAAAAATGAAATATCGGATGTTATCCCACGCCCAACTATTGCTTTGTTGGAAACCCATTTAAAAAAGGATGGGGAAAACTGTGGCGCGCACGCATGGTCCCAAACCCAAAAGGTCCTAGGTTCAGGGAAAGATTTGGACGGCTCTATATCTTCCTGCGATCTTCGACACGCTACCAACTAATCGACAAATGGAGTGCCCCCCTTAAAAAGTTACTTCGGCCGCCCTGCGAGACACATTTGTAACCACCGCACGTGGTCTCGCTCCCTTCCGCCTGTTTCCCCAAGGTCAGGTTCAAAACACCTCTCCGAGTCTATAAACGCAGTCCTGAACGCCTGCTCGAGTGGAAGGGAAGTCCTGCGACAGGGCTGTCCTGCGTTTTTCTATTTCAGCGCTTTACTTGAAGGGGATCCTCCGCGGGACTGTCAACGGGAAATACAAATTTCGCGTGAATTTCGGATTTGCATTCAAAGCGGCCGCATTATTTTCCCGGTGACATCTGTGCACCTGAATCCCTCGTCGATCGCATCCGGGAAAAACCAACTCAGATGAGATCCACCCAAAGACTCCTGCCGAGACGGGGGGGGCCCCCAACTTCGCCAAATAGCCCTAAGACTGCCCCTGAGACTTCCGCCGGCACAGATCCCAAACTTCCCCCGCGAGCTCCGAGACTTCCGCCGACAGAGCTCCCGAACCCCCCACCACCAGCCCCCAGACCCCGCCGACACGACCCCGAGACTCCCGCCGATCAGCCCCGGGAATTGTACTTCCGCGTCGCGGAAACCTTGCACAGACAGTCATCGACAACAACCGAAATACAACAGGCCCCGGGCATGCAGCGTTTTGGTGCAGGGACCCGCGGGAAAAGTAATTGGGGTTACTCTCTTTCCCAAAAAAAAACAATTTGCCCCGCGTTTCCACTGCTCCCCCTCTGGCTCCCAAAGAAATATTCGGGATTGACATCGGCCACCCAAAAAAAACCCCACCCTACCCAGCTGGCCAAGAACGGAGAAAGAAATTTGATAAAAGTCAAAAACGGGAAAACCACGAAAGCGCATTTGGAAGTTGACCCTACCCCGACTCACAGCCGCGGCCAAACGCCACGCTCAGACTTCACCAAGAATCAACGAAGACTTCATCACCTACATCCGGGAAAAGCAACTGACCAAACGACCCCATTCCACCCCAACTGACGATCCCGGACCCAACCCCCACCCTATAAAAATCAGCCCCTGAAAGACGACAATTGGGGTTAAAGGGCAAACCATAAACGCGACGACGCATTCTACAAACAAAATACCCCGGAAAGTGGCCGGCTTCAAGTTACTACTATTAAGCAATCGTCCCATGGCTTGTGAGGCCGGGCCACGTTCGGGGCCCTTCCAGTCAATGGAAAACCTTGGGTTCCGTCGCCTCCCAAACGGAACAACCGATGTTTTTACATTTACATTCGGCGAATACACCCCCAAACCCAAACGCTTAAAAATTTAGCCGGTACCACAATCGTCAGCCGATAACTTAACATTCCACCTCATAAAGTACAAACAAAATTCTATGATTTTGGTGTCCCCACGCAAAACTATTTCTGGCCCTTTTGGGCGACCGGACCCAACACAAACCAACTACTTACGGTCAGTCACACCTTTCAAATATACTTAAACCGGGCAAGCTACTCCCCTTCCCCCCCCTGGAAAAAGAAGAAAAATAATAAAAAAGACCCTATCGAAAACTATACTTTGTTGCCGAGGGTTGGGGCCGGAACTCCCATGACGGGGTACGACGGTGCTTGTAATGGCTGGGGAACAAATTTATGTGCCAAACTCGGGAAAACCCCCCCAAGATGACTGGATTTGTCAAAAAGTATTTAAATTTTCATCATCGGTGTTGTGTCATTTGTGACTGTGAAAAGCCCGGGTTGGGGCCCATAGTTTTTCCCATGAATTTTATTGTTCTTTTTTATTTGTTTTTTAAAGTTTAAAAAATTGTCATTTTAAAACTGTTTTATGATGATTTTTTCAAATTTAATTTTTTCCTATATAAAATAAAAAAATAAAAATACTTGTGTTTTTTTTTTTTCACCATTACTTTTCTCCAAAATCACAATATTTAAACACTACAAAATCTTTTTTTTTTCATATACAAGGTTTTTCTTCAAAACATTGTCGATTATTTGTCTGAATAAACTGAATCAGTTCCGCCATCCACCATTTTGGGCACTAATCTGGCGCTTGGGTTTCAGCCCGGAAAAAAAACGAAAGCTTGTCTTTAATTCTTCATTGGGGCCAAAACCTTGATCAAAACCCCCAAAATTTCTTCTCATATCCTCTCAAAGTACATTGTTCTTTATAAAATTCCGTAATGTTCCGAAAAAGTTCCGAAAAATTCAGACTTTTAGTAGGGGCCCTGTTTTGAAAGAACTGCGGTTAATTTTAGTTTCACCCATCCAAACGATTTTCTGAAACGTCTTTTTGTTTTTCTGGTAATTTTTTTTGTGTTTTGATGAATCTGCTAACCGTTTCTGTCGCAATTTTTTTTTTTTTTTTTTTTCAAAATGAAAAAAATAAAATAAATGAACCTAACCCCCTATCCTTTACCTAACCTAACCCCTACCTAACCTAAAAACCCAAACCCTTTACCTAACTAGAAAAGGGTTTTTAGGCAGATAAATTTTTTTTTTTTTTTTTTGGTAAAAGCTAGGTTTGGGATAGTTAAAATTTGGGTTTTTGGTTAGGTTTAGGTCATATTTTTGTTTCTGTTTTTTCTTTTTGAAAAAAAACAAAAAATTGCGCAGAAACGGGTTTGCGATTTTTCAAAACCATAAAACACACCAAAAACTAAACCTCAAAATCGTTGGTTGGGTGAAACTATAAATAGACCCCGAAAAAAAAATTTTTTGGTGCGTTTTCTTTTTTTTTTAATCTGCAAACCCTTTCTGCGCAAATAAATATTTAAAAAAAATTATACATGTTTTTATTAGATAAAGTTTTAAGTTTTGGGAAAAGGTTAGGGTTTTATATTTTGGTTTGGGTTTTTTGTTTTTTTAATTGCTTGTTTTTGCAATCATTGAACAAAACATTGTTATTTGCGACAATGGTTACGATTAAATCTAAAAAAAAGTTTCTCCCCAAAAATGAAAATTTGGTGTCAACTGGAATTTGACTAAATTTGGTTAGGGAACCAATGTCCGGTTAGGTTAGTGAACTGTGGGGGGGCTTTGAGGCACACCCCTCAGTTTTTTTAGGCTACATAACCAAATTTTTATGTATTTTATTACACTTGTTTTTACGAGTTTTTTGGGGGCAAGGAAAAAATTGNCACAGTGTCCCGTTTCTGGAACAGTGTGTCGCTTTTTACTTTTAAACACGTCGGTTAGGTTAGGGAAAATTTACGGGGTTAAGTCATAGTAGTTTTGTGTGGGAAATCACAATGATTTTTTTTTTTTCGAGAAAATCCTATGGTTATTTTCGGAGCTAAGCCAAGCGTCTTCACTTGGGAAACCCCACATACTCACATAGGGGCCGAATCTTTAAAACGTGGACTTGGCAAAACCTAAGACTAACCGTGGTTTGACAGATTTCCGTTTTCTAAACTTTTTCCGGGAGGGATTATTTAAGTTGGTCTAAAAACAACGAGAATAGTATTGGAAATTTTTAGACCCCCAAAGGGCCCCCTGCCCCAAACCTTGAGTCAAAGGATATTTACGAATACTATGCAAATGCCCAGCTAAAGCCGCATCACAAGCAACTTTTCCGTCAATTTTCGGGCGGCAATATTCAGAAAAGGGCAAATACCTTGCCGTTTTTGGTCACAGGACTTTCACAGAGGAAGCAAGAGTTTTTAAGGGAAATTTTTTGGCTTCTCAAATGTTCTGAAAAGGTCTTTGGAAAAAAGGGATAAATGGGGAAAAAACGGGGTTCAAAAATAGGGTGGTGAATGATTGAAATGGATTCTTGTGTATGGAACGCGTAACATATAACATCCAACATTCAAACATCAGAGTGTAAATATAAGTTGGTATCCCCTAAAATTTTTAGTTTTTAAATAACCGTCAACAAGAAAAGGAAACCTCCCTAACTCATGTACATTTTTCTGGTGTTTTTATCCTTCAAACGCAAAAAAAACCTACAAGAGTATACAGGGCTTCAAAATTTGTCTTTGTAATGGGTTCTTGCCACTATGTAGCTATTTATTTCATTTCTTATATTGAATTAGACGTGCATTAAAAATAAATGTCAAATAATATGCGTTGGTGGGGGAATTCTGTGACATATTCGAAAGAAATTGTGGGAAGCCCAAACATGAGGGTTTTCTAAAAAAAGCGCAATTAATCCGAGTTTTGGGCCGCGTTTGTTTGCCGCTGTAATATTCCAGAAAAGATGCTCGGGACCGACCTTTAAAGAAAAATTACCGGTATTCCCAATATTCTGTTTGGCAAAATAATTGATACATGCGTCTCTGCGATTATAAACACTAAAATTTTTTTTTTTTTTTAAAAAGCCGTTTTTGGGCGCCCTACAATCTGGGTTTTGTTTATCTTCCCCCGCCCGAGTCCAGGCTATAGCATATAATAGTCACTCACTAAAGCCGGGGTACAGAGCAACTTTTTTGGAAATATTACAGCCGGCAACAAAAACGGGGCCCCAAAAACTCGGCTAAAAAATTGCGCTTTTTTTATAAGACAAAACTTTTGGGCCCAAATTTTTTCCCTTTTTTTGGAAACCCAAATTTTGAAACCACAACCACGTACGAATTTTAAATTTGACCCCAGTATTAATGCAGGCCTTAATTCAAAGTACAGAACTTAAATAAGCAAAAACATATTGGCAAAAAAACCAAATTTAAAGTCTTTTAAAGCATTACGGTCAAGTAAAACCCGTGAACACGGCTACCTAATACCCCAGCGCTCTGTAGCCGTTCCCCGAGTCACCTGTGTTTTCCTGAAAAAGGACAGGAAAACCCCAGCGCCTGTGATAGCATAAAGGAAACATCACCAGGGTCAAAAGGGTTTCCCCAAGGGATCCCCCGAAAGCACTAAAAAAAAAAACAAAAACCCAAGACCCCAGACTTCTATATGAGGGCTAGCAGATTTGCCATGGTGTCGGGCCTCTGAGGCTTCTTTGCGGGGAAACTTTTTTAGGTGTAAACCATATCTGGGGACCAGAGACCCTCTCTACCACAAAACAAAGTTGGGGAAGGGGGGCTTTTAAAAGCCAAGCAGAGAAACAAACAGGCGGACCCCCCAGACCCTGCCCGGGGCTAATTGGGGGGTAAGGAATTTCCCCCTTTTTTTTTCCAAGACTTGGGGCATTCTGTTTTGGTAATAATGGCCCGAGTTTCGCGGTCGTTTTCATAGACACCGACTATTTTTTTTTTGGCCCAACGATAGGTGTTTTGTTCTAATGGTGTTTTTTTTATTTTGTGCAAACCCAAAAAAAAAAAAAAAAAAAAAAAAAAAATTTAAAACCTAACCTAACCTTATTTTTGGAAAAAACCAAAACCTAACCTTATTACCCCAGCGGATATTGCAAAATTTAATCCCCAAACCCTGCTTTTTTAGTAATAAAAACCGAAACTTGGAACAAAGTTAAAAACATGCTTTATGCAATCAATTTGGGATATGGACCATTTAAAAAATAATTTTCCCGGTAGGTATGGCGCTATTTTAAAAGGGTTTCGCCTCACGGACGTTTACTCAAATTAAAACCGGGGGGACTTTTTTCCCCTCCCCCTCTGACGTCACAGCTCATCCCCAGCGTTCTGATTTTTCAACCCCCGGTCCTGAGAAAACATGAGCCCGCCAGAATGCGTGTTTGGGTTGTTTGAGAGAGAAAAAACGTGTGTGTGTTTGAGAGAGAATGCGCGCGCGTGTGTGGGGTGTGTGGGGTTTTTTTGGGAGAGAGAATGTTGTGTGTGTTTTTGTTTTGAGAGAGAATGCTGTTTTGTTTTGTGTTTGTGTGTGTGTTTGAGAAAGAATGCTTTGTGTTGTTTTGAGAGGGGGGAATGCGCGTGTTGTGTGGGGGTGTGTGTCTGTTTGAGAGAGAATACGCGGTGGGGTTGTGTGTGTGTGTGTTGTTTTTTAAAGAGAGAGAATGCGGGTTTTGGGGGTGGGTGTCTTTTTGGGAGAGGGAATGCGTGTGTGTGTGTTTGGAGAGAATGCGGTGTGTGTATTTGGAGAAAAAGCGTGGGGTGTTTGTGTGTGTTTGCGAGACAAATGGTGTGTATTGTGTTTGAGAGAAAAATGCGTGGTTTTGTGTTTGAGAGAAAATTTCGTGTGTTTTTTTTGGGAGAAAGATAAGGGCGTGTTTTCGTGTAAGTTTTTTGAGAGAGAGAATCCCTTTGTTTTGTGGGAGTGTTTGAGAGAGAGAATGCGTGTGGGGTGTGTTTGAGAGAGAATGCGTGTGTGTGTGTGTTTTGACAGAGATAAGCGTGTGTGGTTTTGTTTGAGAGAGAATGCGTGGGGTGTGTGTGTTTGAGAGAGAATGCGGTGTGTGTGTTTGAGAGAAAAATGCGGGGTGTGTTTTTGAGAGAGAGAATGCGCGTGTGTGTTTTTTTTAAGAGAGAATGGGTTGTTTTTGTGTTTGAGGGGGAGAATGCGTGGGTGTGTTTGAGAGGAGAATGCGTTGTGTGTTTTTTTAAGAGAGAAAAATGCGTGTTTTGTGTGTTTGAGGAGAGAATGCGTGGGGTGTGTGTTTGAGGAGAATGCGTGTGTGTTTTTTAAAGAGAAAAATGCGGTGTGTGGGTGTTTAAGAGAGAAAATTTTCGTGGGTGTGTTTTTTGAGAGAGAATGAGGTTGTGGTTTTTTGAGAGAGAATGCGTGTGTGTGTTTGGGGAGAAAAGGGCGGGGGTGGTGTGTGTTTTGAGAAAGATAATGCGCGTAGTGTGTGTGTGTTTTTTGGGGAGAGAAGGCGTGTGTGTGTGTGTTTGAGTGTTTGAGAGAGAATGCGTGTGTGGGGTTTTGGGGAAAGAGAGAATGTGTGTGTGTGTGTGTGTGTTTAAAAGAAAAATGCGTGTGTGTGTTTTTTCAGAGAAGAATGCGTGGGGTGTGTGGGGTTTGAGGGGGAATGCTTTTTTTGGTGGGTGTGGGGTGAGTGTTTGAGAAGAATCGTGTGTGTGTTTTTGAGGGAGAGAAGCGTGTGTGTGTGGTGAGTTTTTGGGAGGGGAAAATTTGCGTGTGTGAGTTTTTTGGAGAGAATGCGGGTGTGTGGTTTGGAGGAGAGGGGAAAATTTGAGTGTGTGTGTTTGAGGGGAAAAAGGGGGTGTGTGTGTTTTGAGAGAGAGAATGCGTGTAAATGTTTGAAAAGGGGAAGGGCGTGGTGTTTTTTTGAGAAAAATGCGGGGTGTGGGTTTTTGAGAGAGAAAAGCGTGTGTTTTGTTTAGAGAATTCGGGTGGTGTGGGTGTTTCAGAGAGTTTGCGTGTGTGGGGGTTTTGAGAGAGTGCGTGTGTGTTTGTGGTGTGTTTGAAGAGAATGCGGTGGGGTGGTGTTTGTGTTTTGAGAGAAAATGCGTGTGTGTTTTGTGTGTGTGTGTTTGAAGGAATGGGTGTGTGTGGTTTTGAGGGGGGAAAGCGTGTGTGGTGTGTTTTGAGAGAGAATGGTGTGTTTTGAGAGAAAATTTGTGTGTGTGTGTGTGTGTTAGAGAGAGAGAAATTGATTATGTATGTATGTATGATTTTTTATATATCTCCATTTCCCATAGTTGAATATACAAATCTTAGAAGCATTATATCTTTGCCCCGGGAAATAACCCCTTTTTAAACTACCCACGGGGTTTGCCTCTATCCCAAAAAATTTGGGTTTTAAAACTATCATAGGAACACATTATTTTCTTATTGCATAAATCTGCCCCATCCCCCCAAGGGGTATTAAACAAAAATTGACCCCAAAAAATAGGTCTCTCACAAAAAAAAAAATGTTTGGGGGGGCCATCTTTTCCAAAAATAACTACTAAAACCTTAATGTTTTGGAAAAAAATTTTTAACCTCAACATGTTATGTCCATCGGACTTATTTCCTTTAAAACATGGATATAGGCACAAAAACGTATGCTTGCCCTGGGAAATAACTCCTATTTATAAGGAAAAAAGCCTTTGTGGCGGCCTTTTTCCCAAAAAGGCCGCCTTGCTATAGTTGGGTTTGGGTTTCCCTATCCAGTTTTTTTTTGGATATGTCTTTTTAAAAACTGTAAACCAAAATTTTTTTTTGGGTGTAATTACTAAAAAAAAGGGTTTTTTCACATTTTCCCGCTTATATATAGCTTTTAATGAAAACCCAAAACCCAACCTCAAACCCCCAAAGTTTTCTTTTTTTTTTTTTTTTTTTTTTTTTTTTTTTTTTTTCGCAAAATAAAAAAAAATCTCCCTTAGAAAAAACACCTATTGAGGCCAAGAAAAAATAGTTTGGGGTCTCTGAAAAAAGATCGCCCAAACTCTCCTCCTTATAACCAAGGGTATGTTTTTCGGGGGTGTTTTTGGGCCAAAACTAAAAATTTGGAATATTTCGGAACATTTTTGGAACATTTTCGGGGAAAATTTTGGGGAACATTTCGGAACTTTTTTAAAGAACAAATTTCAGGGGAGGGGGGCGGGAAAGGAGGGGGTATGAGAGTTAATTTGAGGTGTTTTTTCAAAAGTTGTGTGGCCAAAAGAAAAAATTAATTGGGGCAATGTTTTTGTTTTATTTCCAGGTCTGTTCATTTTTGGAACATTCTAGGAACATTCGGAACTTATCGGAACTTTTTTAAAGAAAAAATTGTCATGCAGAGGTATTAAAGAGAAGGAATTTGGGGGTGTTGTTTTCAAAGGTTTTCTGGTCCCAAAGAAAAATTAAAAAAGACAATGTTTTGTATATTTCCCGGTCTGTAACCGGGGTCCAGATCTAGTTAAGTATCCCCGGTCAAGTTTACTCTGCTTAAATTTTGTCTCCGTTTTCCCCCCCCCCACTGGGGGCAAAATGTCTGTCGATTGTGGGAAAAAATCTGCCACGAAGGCCGCCAAGTCATCTTTAAACGGCAAAAAACGTTTTTAAAATACAAAGAAAATGTAGCAATATTGAGGGGACAATACACAAAATGTAAACTATATTAATCCTACAGTCAAGCCTGAAGGTGGGGATTTTGTTTTCCCGATATCGTCAGGGAACCCCCATACCTATCTGAAAACTGGACATTGATTTAGTACCGTTTGGGGCCCTTAAACGGCCAAAAGTAAGGTCCTGTCAAGATACCTGTGGTAAAAAAGGGGTACCACAAACTGAGCAAGGAGACGACCTTCCAGCGCCATGGATGGTGGCTTCCAGAGAACCCGCACCTCGTTCTTGTCCATTATCTAGGGGACGAAGCCTAAGCTCGCACGGAAACTGCAAATCGGACGATGGCGAGTACGTAAGGGTATGTCCGTCTGTCATGAAGGATATCATAACAAGATCGGAAACGTCGTCCAGTTCCTGCACCTACCGAGAACTTTCCACTGCCCCATGTGACCCGTAGCTGAACGCCGTCTTGCGCCCTCGCAACCTGCGTCAGGTCCAGAATCTGCAACACAATGACAAACAAGCTAAACGACTATCCCGAGACGACCTGTATAATCTTCTGCTAATCGCTGACGACCTGAAGGATTACATTTTAGAAGTCGTCGCTTTTCCCGACTTCACCTGTTTCGTCGGTCTACCGGAAATGCTTAAAGAACTAGACAATTTACTCCATGTGTCGTGCGACGACAGCACATTCGTGCTGTCATATGACACCACTTTTAATATTGGAGATTTTTACGTAACACCCCTAGTAATGCGACATGTGATGTTTGAGACGTCACCATGCATGCCGGTCGCCTTCATGCTACACCAGCGCAAGTTCCAGACCCTGCACGAGGACTTTCTACGCATTCTATGTCGGCGTGTCCCTTCACTGAAGACAGCCAAGGTCCCCATCATCACAGACCGCGAGCGTGGCATCATGAATGCAATATCGGATGTTATGCCCAACGCCCAACTATTGCTTTGTTGGAATCATCTTAAAAAGGATGTGAGACTGTGGCTGCGCACGCACGGTGCCAACCAAGGTGACACTAAAGTGTACATGGAAGACTTGGACGAGCTGCTGAATAGTGCTTCCCGCGACGTCTTCGACACTGCATACCACACTAAGTTCTTGCCCCCTTCAAAAGTTACTTCGACACGCACCTGCGAGACGACATTGTAAACCACGCTGCACGATGGATCATCGCTCCCCTCCGCCTGTATTCCCCAAGGTCAGGGTCACTAACAACGTCTCCGAGTCTATGAACGCAGTCCTGAAGCGCCTGCTCGAGTGGAAGGAGGTACCTGCAGACACGGCTGTCCTGTCGTTTTTCTACTTACAGCACTTCTACTTGAACGAGATCCTCCGCGGGACATGTCATACAGGAAACTACAAAGTTCGCAGTGAATTTCGGACTTGCATTCAGAAGGCGGCCGACATTATTTTCCCGGATGACATCTGTGCACCTGAATCCCTCGTCGATCGCATCCGAGACAACCAACTCAAGATGCAGATCCACACCAAGACTCCTGCCGAGACTGCACCCAAGACTTCTGCCGACATAGCACCAAAGACTGGCCCTGAGACTTTCGCCGACACAGATCCCGAGACTTCCGCCGACAGAGCTCCGAGACTTCCGCCGACAGAGCTCCCGAGACTCCCGCCGACACAGTTCCCGAGACTCCCGCCGACACAGATCCCGAGACTCCCCCCGACTCAGCTCCAGAGATTGTACTTCCAGCGTCGCAGGCAACGCTTGCACAGACAGTCATCGACAACAACCGCATACAACAGGTCCCTGGCATGCAGGCGTTTGTGGTGCAGGGGACCCGCGGGGATAAGTATTGTGTGATTCTCTTTCCCAAAGAAAAATGCAATTGCCCCGTGGTTTCCAGCTGCTACCACATCATGGCTGCCAAGAAATCTGTGGGGATTGACATCGTGCCATCCAAAAAAAACATCAGCCTATCCCAGTTGGCCAAGAACAGCAGAAAGAAATGTGATAAGAAGTCAGGACGGAAGAAACCACGAAAGCGCGATTTGGAAGTTGACCCTGCCCCCGACTCAGCAGCCGCGGCCAAACGCCACTGCTCAGACTTCATCCAAGACATCAACGAAGACTTCAATCACCTACATCACGGAACAGACGAACTGACGCAATCGACCGACATTCCCACCCCAACTGACAAGATCCAGGACCCTAACCCCTACCCTATAGACATCGAGCCACTGAACGACGACAATTGGTTAAGTGACAATCACATAAACGCGACGGACGCATATCTACAAACAGAAATACCCTGACGTGGCCGGTCTTCAAGATGTACGTACTATTACAGCAATCGTCCTCATGGGACATTGTGAAGGCCGGCCACGTTCAGCCGTTCCATGTCAATGGAAACCATTGGATTACCGTCGCCTCCCAATCGGAACAACCTGATGTTGTCAACATTTACGATTCGGCGATGATGACACCCACCACAGAAACGCTAGACATGATTAGCCGGTACCACAGATCGTCAGCCGATAACTTAACATTCCACCTCATGAATGTACAGCAACAGAAGAATTCATATGATTGTGGTGTCTACGCATTACTATTTACTGCCGCTCTTTTGGACGACCAGGGCCCAACACAACACAACTACTACGACGTCAGATCACACCTTCAAACTATACTTAATACCGGACAACCAACTCCCTTCTCCTCCTCTGGAAAAAGAAAAAAAATAAAAAACAAGACCATATCGAGATACATTTTACTGTTGTTGCCGAGGGTTGGACGTCGGAACCCCTATGACGGGATGCGATGGTGCTTGTAATGGCTGGTGGCACAATTCATGTGCTAACTCGTGGAAACCCCACAAGATGACTGGATTTGTGCAAAATGTATGTAAATTTTCATCATCGTGTGATTGTGTCATTGTGTGACTGTGTAATGCCCGGGTAGGCCTATAGTTTCTATGAATTTTATTGTTACTTTGTAGTTTGTTTTTAACGTATTAAAAAATTGTCATTTAAAGCACGTTCATGATGTTGTGTTTCAAATTTATATTTTATGCCTATGTAAATAAAAAATAATAATACATGGTGTGTTTTTTCTTTCACCATTACTATTACTACCAAATCACAATATTTAAACACTACAAACTCTTTATTTTCAATAATACAGCATGTGTTCATTCAAAACATTGTCGATTATTCGTCTGAATATAATACTGAATACAGTGTCCGCCATCCACCATTTTGGTTCACTAATCATGGCGCTCTGGTTACAGACCTGGAAATATACGAAAACATTGTCATTTAATTCTTCATTGGACTAGATAACATTGATACAACACCTCAAATTCCTTCTCATATACCTCTGCATGTACAATTGTTCTTTATAAAAGTTCCGAGAATGTTCCGAAATGTTCCTAGAATGTTCCGAAAATGAACAGACCTGGAAATATACGAAACATTGTCATTTGATTCTTCATTGGCCACATAACATTGATATAACACCTCAAATTAACTCTCATACACCTCTGCATTCGTCCCTCCCCTGCAATTGTTCTTTATAAAAGTTCCGAGAATGTTCCAAAATGTTCCGAAAATGTTCCGAGAATGTTCCGAAATGTTCCGACTTTTAGTATTGGCCGTGTTTTGAATGAATCTGCGGTTAATTTATAGTTTCACCCAACCAACGATTTTTTGATGCGTCTTATGTTTTTCTGGTAAGTTTTTTGTGTTTTGAATGAATCTGCTAACCGTTTCTGTCGCAATTATATTTTTTTTTTTGCAAAAATGAACAAAAATAAAATAAATGAACCTAAACCTAACCTATCCTTTACCTAACCTAACCCATACCTAACCTAACCTAACCTTTACCTAACTAGAAAAGGTTTTTAGGCAGATAAAGGTTTTTTTTTTTTTAAAGTTAGGTAAAGGCTAGGTTAGGTATAGGTTAGGTATGAGTTAGGTTAGGTATAGTAAGGGTTAGGTTAGGTTTAGGTTCATTTTTTTGTTTCTGTTTTGTCATTTTTGCCAAAAAAAAAAAAAAAAAATTGCGACAGAAACGGTTAGCAGATTCATTCAAAACACAAAAACACACCAGAAAAACATAAGACGCATCAGAAAATTGTTGGTTGGGTGAAACTATAAATTGACCGACGAAACAATTTTTTTTGGGTGCGTTTTCATGTTTTTTTTATTAATCTGCTAACCGTTTTCTGTCGCAAATAACTATTTAAAAAAAATGTTTACATGTTTTTTAGTTAGATAAGGTTAAGTTAGGTAAAGGTTAGGTTAGGTATAGGTTCGGTTTGGTTCAATTTGTTTTTTTAATTGCTTGTTGTTGCAAATCATTGAACAAAAAATTGTGATTTGCGACAGAAATGGTTAGCAGATTAATCTAGGAAAAAAATGTTTCATCCACCAAAGTGAATTCGGTGTCAAACTGGAAATTTACTAACTTTGGTTAGGTAACCAATGTCCAGGTTAGGTTAGTGAACTAGTGGGGGGGGGGGGGCTTTGAGGCACAGCCCCTCAGTTATGTTAGGCTACATTACCAATTTCTATGTATTGTAATACACTGTAGTTTTACAGAGTTTGGGGACAAGGAAAAAATGTGGTGTCCAATAATGATAATCACTTTATTCTTCCGTCTCATCTATTACAAGTGGAAGTGTCGACGAAAATCTCCACGTCGGCTAGTGTTCCACTTTCAACGATCGACGGCAGTTTTAGAACTAGAATTTTAGTAAAAATTCTACCGTTTAGCTACCTGGTAGCTACTCTTGTTTACCCAAATTATTTTCGAGACACCAACCGAGAACTTTTGTCTACGGTGGAACACTTGCCGACGTGGATATTTTCAGCTATAGTTCCACTTGTAATATATGAAAGGAAGAATAAATGGTATTTCTTTATTCGACACCACCTTTTTTTAAGTAACACTTTATTATTTTATATATTTTTGTTGTATTTTAAAGTAAATTAGGTTTTGGTTTTGACGGAAAGGAATACATTGTCTTTTATCACCCCATCCTCCCCCCAAGTTTATAAAATAAACAATGTCTGCAAGTAACGGTTAGGTTAGGTTACCGTAAGGTTAGGTTATGTATGCATAAACACACGTAAAAGCTGATTTCACATCTATATAGGGTTATGTAATATCAAGAACTGGAACTGTCGTATAATATAGGAACACGCTATGACGTGAAAATTGCAACACTCGTTGACAGCAACGAGAAATCCGGTAGACGAGAGTACCATAAACCGCCATTCATAGTATTCAACTTTGAACTTACATTGAATATTTTTACAAAACACTAGAAAATACAATCTTCTGAAATATATGTTACTTCATCATTATTTCTCAACTTATACACACTAGATGCATCATCATACACGTTAAATTGTTGGAAAAAGCTTTAAAAAAACCCTTGTTCCCCACCTCAAAGATATACTAAGCAATTCCAGGAATTGTCTCTTCAATCCCCCAGGTTCTAGTTACTTCTATCGTCACTAATATAAATACTCTTACCTCTGAAAAAAATTAATAATGAAAATTATATAAAAATAAACAACAATTATTCCATAAATAATTATCATTTGTTTAAGATTTCAGTTTCAATCATTACTCATAATCTACTTTTTCTCTGTACCTATGAGTATTTTTTGTACACCAGCCTTGTATATATATTTTTATATATTTGTGTTCTTATCAAATTTCTTTTATTTACAGCAGACGTTCGAAAAAAATTCAAGAACCTGCGGACATACTTCCTAGCTTGCCACAACAAACTTAAAAAGGCTCCCAGTGGTTCCGAGGGATGTCCCGTGAAAAAGTGGCCTCTGTTCGACAGTGCCACATTCCTGATTGATTAATTGGTTGAGCAAATACCAACACAACCCAGCTTTTACTTGCCTACTTCACTGACGGTCAGTTTTCAACTTTTTTTATGTAGGATAAATTGAATGTTTGTGTTATTTTTTTTATGATGCATTACATCCAACTGAGTCACTACAAGTATAGTTTTTGATTGGACTAGATTAAGATAGATAATGGTACCCTAAAATTTTAAAGGGGTTGCCGTAATAGATCTGCCCAACGAGCCCAACTAGTTAGGCATCCTCACTTCTGAGTTGATTGATAATTATCAATCAACTCAGAAGTAAGTATCTATTATAATAGATACTTATTAGGGAAACCTGGAAAAGATAACATTATTAACCTAGATGATGCAGGCAGTCAAAAGCTCAAAACCAAAGTGATGCAGATGAGCACAGCAGTCAAGCACATCCTATTTTTTGTGTGCCTCCAACTTTACTGTTTCTTGTTAACTTTTGTGTTTTTCTTTCACAGAATGCGGTAATGTCTTTTGGAGAAGACGGCTGTATCATACAACATGCAAGGGATGCTGAAATGATCAGTTCTGAAGAAACTGTTGTGCCTGTCCGTCTTCCAATGTCAATGCCCAGCAGTCAATCATCTTCTGGACTTTGCAGCCAACAGTCTTCTGGGCCTAGCAGTCTCCCATCCCCTAGTGCCTCCAGTCTTTCATCTCCTAGTCCCTGCATTCTTTCTTTGAACAAACCGCCCAGACAAGTAATACAACCCCAAAAGTCAAGCGTAGGTAAAAACAAACACACAGAAAAACGATAGCCCTGTTCATAATGTTTTGCAGAGCATTGACAGTTATTTAAATGCAAAAACAACGACAGGGAGATTGGTATGTTTGCTACTCATATGGGGCAGATGACAGCATATGCAGCTGAAATGATGCCATACAATGCCCAACTTAAGTTAATGAGTATAATTTTAGAAAATATTAGAATCATAAATGGTGAAATTGCTGATGGGAAGTTTAAAACTCAGGAGTAATATGATAGTTTGTATCTTTTATCTTTGTCCTTAATCTATTTTCAAGTAAACATCAACCTAATTCACTTTATACAGGATGCATTTAGTAGGAGATTAATTAAGCTAGTGAAAGTTATTTAGGCCCGTATCGAATCCCGAGTCATGATGAAGTAGTACAGGAGCATTAGTAAAATTTAACGAAAACCTAGAAAAAATAGTAGAAAGCTGATTTTTTCAGGGAGCTCCAGAAAACCATAAGCATGTCCACTGTGCAAAGTTCTGCAAATTCAACCTGGTGGCATTTTCAGAATTGAAGATGGCCGCTATAACAATTTGCGATAAATGGTTAAATTACCAAATCGGCATAACTGGCAACTTATTACAGTGGACCCATGCCATGTTCATTTTGAGTTAAATAATTAGCATAAAGTGTAAATTTCTAAGTGATATCATGTTTCCAGACCAGTACTGCGACTTCACCGAGCATGGGTATTTCACCATCCGAAGAACAGACAAATTCTGGAGTGGAAACTTCAGCGACCAGACTATTGAACTAGAATTGATGCGGTTGCTGAAGACTTACGGAGGTATTGCTCGTGGTCGAGGAATTACAGACAGCACACTCAATAAATGGGTGCATGCTATGCCCAGATGCATCCCAATATGCGATGCCCTGGAATGTTTCACTGCAGTCCACAGTCACACATCTGACCAGCACGTAGATCTGCGTGCTAGCAGTACAGCCAGAGATGCTAAAGATTATGAGACCTTCCTCAACTGGCTCAAAGTACACTCCATTTTCATATGGAGACCATGATGCTCTGGTCTCTGTAGCAAGCGGTGTTGTTGCTGGCAAGTGTGTAAATGCAGATCAAGCATTTGATATTGGTGTCAAGGCTGCTTCTGTAATGACTGGCGAAACCTATGCTGACGTAAAATTAAAACGAAAAGACCGTGTGACCAGCATCAGTGGTGACAAATCAGGTCACTGTGCGAGGTGTTGAGGTGGAGGTGTATAGAACAGTATTGTTCATGAGGGTCACATGTGTGATCCGGGAGAGTTCTGAGATGGAGGAATATCTGCTTCACGAGTTTGCCAAACAGCCACCCTCCCTATTCGATAAAGGTATGATGAGGAAGAACACTAAGAGTGTCCTTGCTAGTGTTCTCAAGTCGAAAGTGAATGTCCATCTAGAACTTCCAGATAATGCACGTTTCGTCCTTGATGGAGGACATCTTCTTCAAAGCTTGCCATGGCCTGCTGATCCCACATACAACCAGGTGTGTGACCAGTATGTATCCCATGTTCTTGTTCACTATGGGCCAGGTAGTATAGTAATGTTTGACGGATATAGCAGTGCTTCCTCAACTAAAACGGCGGAACAGCAGCGAAGAGCCAAACAGAACACTTCTCCTGACATTGTCTTTGAGTTGGAAATGAAAACCACAACATCAAAAAAGGCATTCTTGGGTAATGGCAGGAATAAGGACCGATTAATCCAAAAATTAAAGGAGAAATATGAGGCTGTGGGTATAATTGTCAAACAGAGTGTTGCAGATGCTGACTGGCTGATTGCATCAAGTGCCATGATTACATCAACTGCCATAGATGGTGCCCCAACTCAAAATTCGCCTGTCGTTGTCGTGGGAACTGATACTGACTTACTGGTGATGATGGTCGCACAAGGCACCCCAAACATGAATCTTCATATGCTCTGTGGACGGAACCCTTTGCATGTGTACTGTATACGTGAAATCCAGGAAGCTTGTTCTAGCATCAAACAACACCTGATGTTTTGTACATGCAATCACTGGATGTGATACTGAGTCTTCCATATACAATCAAGGGAAAAAAAAAGGCCCTTCAGCTGTTCGATAGTGATAACAATTGGGACTGCTTGAGTGTTTTCTCTCAGTCTGACAGCAGTCAGGATGAGATAGCACGCATAGGAGAGTTGTTTCTACTAAAGCTGTATGGAGCTGTCCGGTCAAATTCACTGGACAAGCATCGCTATGTTATGTACTTCCGATCTACACGTAGAGCGTCCTTATCCTCATCTGGTTTCAAGTTGGAAGCAATCCATCCAACTTCAGCAGCTGCCAAGTTCCATAGCTATAGAACATACCATGCTGTACAGCAATGGCAGGGAAATGAGCTACCACCAAATGAGTGGGGGTGGGAGTACAGAGAGGGGATACTTGTTCCAATCTATACCGATAGGCCTGTTGCTCCCGAGAAGGTACTGAAAATGGTATCTTGCGGCTGCAAGGTAGGGTGTGGAAAATCATGTCGTTGTTACAAGGCACGGATGGAGTGTACCATAATGTGCACTGGTTGCAGTGGGTACAATTGTAAAAATTCGCATGTTCTTGATGTGCAAGGCGAAGGGATACCACTGATTTCCTTCTGAATATTCCTTCAACATATGGTTGGGTTATTTGTGGTTTCTAATTGGTGTTTTGTACAATATAACATAGTTTGGCTATTATAAATGTAACGTACATAACATAGTTGTGGTATTATTAAAATAGAAAAAAAATTCTTTTTCTTTTTCTTCACCTTATTGAATTTATGCCAATTATATCAACTCAAAATATTTTTTATGGCTCCATTGTATTCAGCACACTCTAAAACATAGATGTACACACAAAAATCTTATTACTACGAACTCGGATGGATGATCATAGTACTTTTCATTTTATCGTTAATTGTGATGGCGGCCATTTTGAATTATGAAAATGCCACGAGGTTGAATTTGCAGAACTTTGCATAAGGGCGATATATACAATATTTTGGAGGTCTCCTGAAAAAATCAGCTTTCTACTATTTATTTCCACCTTTTAGTTAATGCTCCTGTACTAAAGGGCGAGCGACAACCTTCGTCGACTGAGGAAGGGTACCATAAAAGGGATATTATTCGGAACGAAGAGCAGCGGCGAAGATCGGCACGAAGACACGGGGGTACCTATGTCTTCGTGCAGATATTCATCGGTGCTCTTCGTTCCGAAAAATATCCCTTTTATGGTATCCTTCCTGAGTCGACGAAGGTTGTCGCTCGCCCTTCATCATGACTCAGTACCGGGCATTAGTGTTCTGTTTAGTTCTATTCTATTCTATATTATTCTAATAATATTATTTTATGTTCTATTCTATTCTTTTTGTTCATTCTATGTACGTACAACAAAGAAATAGTGAGCAAAAATGTGTTTTTTTCTGGGAGAGGGGGATTATAAATTTAGCCAAAATTTCAGTATAAATATGTTTCTTTCCAACTCAGTAATATTGCTTCTTATTATTAGTCTAATCATTATTATCTAATTATTTTAAGAGAGCGTGCAAAAAATCTGGTTTCTGTGGCATCTGCTAATGAACACTGTTATGCACATCTGCTATGGACACACATCTATTGCACATCTGCTATAGACACTGCAGCATCTGCTAATGAACACTGCTATGGACACACATCTAATGCCCCATCTGCTATAGACAATGGGATCTACTAATGCATGGTTGCCATATGAGCCTGCCAGTGCACTTGTCCTTCATTGTTAAAATAATCTTTGAATTTTTCCCTGACAGTCTTTGCATTGTTCGTATGGCCATAGCAACAGCCTGAAGCATTTCTACAGCACCATGTTGATATTGGTGCATTTGACCTGTCTGCAGCTTGCCATTATCGATGTCCTCTATGTCCAAAAAACCAGGTGGTGTGTATGTATGCCTCGAAGTTTCTCGCAACATGTTATGTAAAGACACAGCAGCCAGTGTAATATCTCTTACATTTTCAGGTGATGTTTTTTATGGGCTGCTTGAAAATCTGAAACCTGACAGCTAGAATACCGAAAGCATTTTCACTTGTTCTTCGAGCACGGGAGAGACGATAGTTAAAGATGCGTCTCTCAGCTGTTTGGCCTCCTCCTGGATATGGCTTTATTAGATACTCTTTTAGAGGGAAAGCATCATCCCCAACAAACACATATGGACACTGTTTTTCTGAAAAAGGTAGTTTTTCTGGCTGGGAAATTTAGCATACCACCTTCCACTGCCCTGCTTTAGGGTACACCTATCCCAAACTCCACCATCACTGGCTCTTCCACATGCACCAACATTAACATATATAAACTTACAATCAGCATCTACTAGTGCCATCAAGATCATGCTAAAGTGACCCTTGTAGTCATAGTAATTTGACTCTGAGTTTGGTGGCTTGCTGATTGAAATCCTTTTCCCATCAAGTGCTCCTATACACATTGGAAAGTTCCACTGAGAAAATAATGCACTCGCTATGGCAACACCACTCTTCTGTAGTTTCTGGTAGCTTTAAATGTTTTTCATGCAGACTGTATATATTGCCCTGCAGACTGTGGGGATGATGTTTGACATCAGGTTGTGGCTGATGTGGAACTGGCAGGACAGCGACCTGTATGACTCTCCTGAAAGAAAAGAAAGATCATTTAATGGTATAATTTCTTTGTTGGCACTAAACAACTAACAATTTAACATACACTATCGGCTAGATCTTGTCATTCTGCGTACTTTTAATCCTAATTACACATTGAATAATATCTGTGATATACATAATACCAAAAAAGAACCTTTATTTCAGCCAGATACGTTTTTTTTTTATTTATCTACACAACAATTCCACAATGCATAATAAACGCTCTTATCTATCACTACCTTACCCAAAATAGTTCTTCGATGTTTACCTCTCCATAAAACGACCGTAACTAATACACTTCAAAGCTCCAGTTATTTCATACAAATATCAGTTACATACATTCACAATATTCCAGTCATCCCCAACACAGTTACACAAAAACTTCATCTGTACTCATAACACTGGGGAACAAATTTTTGTTGAGTTAGGTCTGACACTTGTTATTAAGTAATTTTTGGGTGCTGAATCCAAAACTGATCTCAGTTTTTCTCTATCACGTCAAGTTTTTGAACTGTAGGATTTTCGTTTTACTTAAAAAATATGAAAAATACTGTACATAACAGTAACAATGCTTATTTTATAAAAAGTTGCAAATGTTAACATACAATGAAAAATTAAAGAAATAGGCATGAATAGAATGTTTATTTAACATTATCATGTTTTTAGAAAGGATAAGGCTATAATTGTGTGCAGGTTAAGGTAAAAATTTACGTTTGTAGCTTTGTCTGGAGTGTTCAACTTGAGGACTATCGCGTTTGATGCTCCAACAATAGTCAGCCATCATATGCACATCCCATCTACCCTGGTAACGTTCTTCCATAACCTTCAAATCTTGGTGAAATCGTTCACCTTGCTCGTCGCTAGCAGCACCAAGATTTTCCGGAAAGTTGGCAAGATGGCTATGCAAAAAATGTACTTTAATACTCATGTTGCAACCAAGCGCTTTGTAGCTCTCCAATAGTTTCTGAACAATTTCTGTGTAATTACTTGCACGTGTATTTCCAAGAAAGTTCTTGACGACGTCTTTGAATGATAGCCAAGCATTCTTTTCAAGGTCTGACATAGTACCGTTGAAATGTTCATCTTTGATGAGCTGTCGAATTTGTGGACCATCAAACACACCGGCCTTGATTTTTTCAATTGACAGTCCAGGAAATGCCAAGATGATGTACTTCAAACAGTCGCCATCAGTTGACAATGCTTTTACAAATTGTTTCATGAGACCTAGTTTTATGTGCAGAGGTGGGAATATTATTTTCTTTCCTGTCAACAAGTGGCTCATGTACAATGTTAGATCTCCAGGTTTAAGATCAGATTTTCGGAGGCCAATTTCGTTCTGAACCCAATGCTTCTCTCGAGCTCTGCTATCCCACATACAGAGAAAGCAGGATACTTTGTGTATCCACGTTGTTGACCAAGAGAAGGACACCATTTTAAGTCAACACAGATGATCCAATTGTGTTTTGTCATATTGCAATAACTCAATGACTCTCTTTACATCTCCATATTTTCACGAAGACAGACCGAATGCCCATAGGGACTGCGCCAAACAAATTGCCAAAACAAAAAAAGTTTTACTACAGCTCACAAGTGGAATTTTGTTTTATCTGGAGGGTAAGCTGTGGAGAAAAAACTTGACGTGCTAGAAAAAACTGACTACAAATTTGGAATCAGCATGCCAATTTTAGTCTAAATAAGCTCAAAAATCTAACTCAACAATTTTTTTTTCTTCAAATTGTTCCCCAGTGTAATCTTCACCAACAAAATCCTACTCCACCTCAACACAACTGTTCCCCAAGCCATACTCTCTCTCTTTTGGCCCGCACGCCAAAAGCCACCTGGCGGTAGCTGGTTACATAATTTCATTCCACATTAATTAAACATCGACCGATTTTTAAACGTGTACTAGGGAGAGCCTAAAGTGGAACTTCCATGTTAGACGCAAGTGGTTTCCAACTCAAGAACGCGGTTTTTAACACCAACACCAAGAGCTACATGAGCTTAGTTTGAACCACGGCTAAAACCACTCTGCCCCTGGGTAGGAACTTGGCAACCTGAACCAGAAAGATATTTTGCTGGTTGGGGAGACTACAGTGGAGCAATATTTGACTCCGCGCTCTGCTCCGAGATCACAAAACACACCATACCACGCAACCTGGAAAAAAAATTCGGTTGGTGTCGGCGAGAATTCAAATCGGCGACATTAATGACACTGACATTGACAATTAAATGTCACTTAAAGCTTCCTCTCACGTACTTGACGAAAACGTCGGTGTTATATACACTGACATTAATTAACAGATCTTTAGTTTCATACGATGGACATTTTTATATTATTATTACCTTTAAGCTTTGAAAGAATTATAGTAAGTTAGTAAAAGCGGAATATTGACACTTATAAGTTTCTGTATTTCGTCAGCCTTTCCTTGTAAAGCGTGTCTATCCTCGGTATTATAAATATTGTTAACATTATTACTAGTGGGTTTTTTTATATCAACAATACTGCCAAGGCCACCA
The DNA here is from genome assembly GCA_016584305.1 of Chionoecetes opilio. Taxonomy (NCBI): domain Eukaryota; kingdom Metazoa; phylum Arthropoda; class Malacostraca; order Decapoda; family Majidae; genus Chionoecetes; species Chionoecetes opilio. The sequence continues at coordinate 20,927 of JACEEZ010006219.1, read as the reverse complement.
ATAGCAGTATGTCTCGTAGTACTAACAATAATATCTTATAATATTTTTAGGTTTTAATATATCCATTATTGTTTTCTAATTGATATTTCTGTTTGGATGATATTCGATTAAACTATCCCTATTTAAATGCTGATTTTATGGAATTGCTAATACTTCCTCCACATAGTAGCACTAACAGTTATAGTAGTAAATTAGTAGTTGTAGTATTTTATTGTTATTGTTAATATCATTTCTTCTATTGATGTAATTGTATATGAATTGAATTTTTGGGGAGATAGGCATGTTGTCAATGTTTGCCTTTGAAATTTCAAGCAGAAGCCAATGGCACATAAGGTAGGAAGATACATAAAATAGGAAGGACAAAAGTTTCACTGACGTTATTCGTAGGTTGGATGGGTTGCGATGTAGGAAGGAAAGGAATAGGCTGGGAACGCGAGGGCAACTATTTTAACATTCTGTTTCTGTCTGTTATACACGAACTGGCATTAAGCAGGCTTTTCGGTTCCAAGTACTAACAGCCTATCGCAAAAGGCTGCTATCATGCTGCTTCGCCTTATAAGGCATTCAGGACCTCTTCATTGTTATTCATGTGAAGTTTAACAAGTTATTACGGAAACTCAAACTTGTAAAAAAATATATATGTTTGTGGGTGTAGGTCGTAAATTTTATTCTTTACATTGAGGTCTTCTGAAAAAAGATGTTAGAGGCGAAAGTTGGTTGCTTACACTATGACAGGGATCACAAACCACATACCATAAACCACAAACCAGAATTCACTCCTAAGAGCCCCAGTGATGCTAGGTGAAGTGTAAGCGTCCAATGTCTAGTGTGTGATTGAAGTAGATTGTCGCTTGCGAACACGAGATGTACATGGATATAGGCCCAATAGAGGCTAAGAATCGTGTGCAACGTTCGAACCCCAGTAGATGCCTGAGTTTTTATTGTTGCCTGGTGACAATTTGTATTGTCAATAAACTTGTTGATGTTACGAATGATTTGTCAGGATAGGATCCAAGTATTTTATCCCGAAAACACGGTAACCAGGAGATAAGATCGCATCGCAATTGGAGAGTTTTATTAATATAAAGAAATACAAATAAAAAAGTAAGTTAAGGTACATAATTTTTTTTTTTTTTACTAACATCATCATCATTATTATGGATAATCAAAAATACCTGTAAATATATGCTAGGTGTATTTAAAGTTGAAGTCAACTGGCAGATTTTGACATATTCGAATGACTGTTATATTTCACTATTACTCTTCAAACCAAATACTGTGGATATAAAAACAAATAATTTGTCTACTACAAGAGTGTTGTTAAAGTTACTTTAGTTGGTATGAAGAGTCAAGACCCAAAGGCGTCTTCAGGCGTAAAACTTAGTCCGTCTAAGGAAGGAAGGAGACCACTATTGATGCATTGATTCCTTCGCCCTTGATCCGATTGGAAGCCTTACGATTCGCTGGAATGTCTTATTGGTTTAGCAGCCACTCTTCAAACTCTTCAACATAGAACAGCTTGGCCTTTATTCCTTGTAATACGTAATCCTCGAAGGCTGAAAAAAGTCACCTTCACTGCAATTTCGCCATAACCTGCAGAAGGAAAAACATGAATGGTTAGTGTCAAAGGAAATACATGACTCGAACATAGAACAGAATATGTGATTCATGCATTGAAATTATTTGTTGATGATGAACAAGTATCTTTTGCTAGAGTTACTTACCATATCCTGTCATATGATTCCAACCGGGGCACGTCATACTGCCGTTGTACACGTCGGATTTATTTTTCTTCGTGGTAATTTTACATTTGTGGCCTAGGAAGTTTTCGATGTACTGGGTGAGCTTCTGGTTCTCGTTTTGGGATACAAAAGAACCCCTTATGTAAGAATCTCCGTGCCACCTAAACCCTTGACAGCAAGTATAACAATTGCAAGGAAGTGAAAATATTCATGTTAACAAATGAAAAACTTCTCCATATAATTGCCACCAACATATGGTGGAGCTTAAAACACATTACAATGTTCTTCACCTACCGGGTTGACGTATCTGACTGTGCCATGCGGGGTGGTTACATAGTTTTCAAGTTGTTCACGTTGCTTAGGTAGCAAGTCCTAGCCGTGCACAGCGGCACGGTAACTGCCAGCAGCAGTACAACTGCAAAGCTTAATAGGATGGAAGCACGCATCTTGAGGCTGTGGGAGCTGATGGGTGTTGCCGGTTGTGTGGAGGTCGTTGGTGTGACTTGGTAGTGTCTAGAAAGCCTGGCCTTATATACCAGCCAGGACACACTTGTGCAATTCTTGACAAGTAAAACATCATTACGGAAATCTAAACACACGGTTAACAATGTACATTTGTATCATATTTCAATCAGGGATTTTTTTTGGAACAGGGTGGTGAATAAGGTTCAACACAATATCACACCCACACAAAAAACTCGGTGGACAAAAAATCCTGCCCCATGAACTTACACTTCTGTACGACCAACGGGTTCTAGAAAAACGAGCATGGGATTACTAACAAAGAGATAGAGGATAAATACAGACGCAGCGATATTCCTATTTTACATATATCAATTAGGCTAGGCAAAAGAATACACGTGCGGGCACCAAAACTCTCACTCACATCCACGTACACTTAAAATATCCTAACGAAAAACAAATAGCCTCAACACGACTATACACACCGCTTTAAAGCACAAGGAGTATCAATTATCTTAGGCGCCCTTAGCGTTGAAGTCCACGTGGGGCTTGTTTGGTCCCTCGCTGCAATTCCGACCATGTGCAGCGCACCTCCTGGCTTGACATTCCACGAGGTCCTCCTCACCCACGACCTAAAAAGTACACTGCAGCACGCACACACGTGTCCCTTCACTCGTTCGCTACACTCGTTATATTGCCCCTGGCTCTGCTGAATCAGCCTCCCTCGCCACCAGTACCAAACAAAGCGGATGATACATGAGAAAGCACTGGAAGGGTCGAGCGGCAGCTGCAGCTCACCAAGGCCTGGAGTTAGATGCTCGAAGGCTCAAAGGGACCTTCAATACTCAAAACTCTCTCTGATCGCTATAGGGAGATGCACAAACCTGAAAGGTCTCTTTCAAGTGTCCCCAAAGGTTACTATATTAAGTTTTTTGTTTTACATCTTGGCCTTCATCTTTATAGCGCCTTTAGGCAGTGACCTCCAGGGGTGGGATGGTAAACTCTGGAGGTTCACTTGAGGGCTGTGATGGTTGGCCCTCTGCCCGTGGTGGCGCAGCCAGGATTTTTATAGTGACGTCTGTAATTAGGGGCACATGCCGCCCCCCTGTTGTACTCCGATACACTCGCAATCTAAGGTAGAGTTAATGGGCAGCATGTGGGTGTTCTTAGGCCACTAAGCAGGTAACCCGAAAGATTTTAAGTGGATTATGGGTCTCACTCGGGATCGAACTCGGGTCTTCGAGAACGCCCCCCGTGACGCTAACAACTCTGCTACTGCCTCCCCAAAGGTTGCTTGGCACTACCCTTTCAGCTCCCTTTCATCAGCTCTATTTACCCAAAGGAATGGCTTTTTAAATTTTGTATTTGTCATTATATACTCTGCCAACCACTTCCACAAGTAGTTTCAAAGTAGCACAAATGTTTTGAGATATGATATTAATCATAAAATTGACCGAAATATCTGAAAAAATAGAAGCTGAGATCCGCCGCTGCTGAGAGGCTTAGTGGGAGCCCGAAGCGAGCGAGAGGAAGAGAGAGAGAGAGGGTATGGAGCTGGTTTGTTTTGGAAAAACTTGACCCGGTTGACCGTGCTCTGAGAAGAGAGAGAAGGTTTAGGGATCCACTAGGTGACTAGACCCCTACAAATCAGTGATGAAAAACCTGTTGAGATTAAACAAAACACTATACACTATAGAGGTACTATATAGAGGTGAATTCTACTCTGTTTATCTTGTTTTATTACAAAATAACAAACTGATAGCTTCGGCGAATGTGATTGGCTGGCGTTGGTCATTCTGTACACTGTAATTGGGTGACTGTCATCGGCTGGTGTGACTATTTGTTCTGCATGCAAATTCTCCCTCTGATTGAAAAGCCGGTGAAAGCTGAGCTTAAGCATCTCCAATTGATTGCTACTTTTTGCTGATCATTGCGAACGGTCCCTCTAAGGCAGTTGTTCTTAACCTTTTTTAGTGCTTGTACCCTTTGAGATCTCATAAATTTGTCTCGTACCCCCGGTCAGAAATAAAGTATAATAAGATAAGGAGTAATGGTCGGCATGGTACTGTTTGATACATACGACCGAATTCATAAGAAGCTTTCCTCTTGGATGTGACAAATTCACAGTCAAGAGCTCAGCCAACTGGCCGCCTTGCGGGTACGAGGGACGGGTCTGCGACGCGTACTTACTTGTACTTGACAAGTCGTGTTCTTGTCCTGCCCCTGACCGTATATGCACTTTTTCAGTGCGGGACACAAATATGTATCTCAGCCCACCAAGTAATATTTTTGAGGGGAAATGAATTAGGGTGTTTTCTGTTCTGTACCAAATTTCGTTCTTTTCATTACCAAATTTAAGTCCAATACCAAATCATGTGAATCATTAGCAGATAGATTTTTCATTACCAAGTTTACCCTAATTTGGTAATGAAAAATACCATATGGCAAACCGCAGCCAAAAGACGCATGAACACGTACCAAAACGCGAATAGAACTCGATGTACGAAACGGTAAAAAAGAAAACGACGTATGATGGTAACTAATATATTTTGCGACGTATGACGGTAACTAATATATTTTACGACGTATGACGGTAACTAATATATTTTACGACGTATGACGGTAACTAATATATTTTACGACGTATGACGGTAACTAATATATTTTACGACGTATGACGGTAACTAATATATTTTACGACGTATGACGGTAAATAATATATTTTACGACGTATGACGGTAACTAATTATTTCACAACGTATGACAGTAACTATATATTTTACAAGTAATTGTAGTATGACTTAATGATGAACCGTTGACTCCAAGTGGTTAAGACAATAATTGTTGACAGACAAAATAATTATAAATATATAATTCCAGCCTCCTTATAAATATGATATATTTTATTGGTCAGCATGTCTCGTACCCCCAGGTTTAAGGTTTCGTACCTCCTAGGGGTACAGGTACCCCAGGTTAAGAACCACTGCTCTAAGGCATTTAGAAGGAGACTTTTGTGAATTCACGCCCTGGTCAGTCAGCCTCATGGCGGCTGCAGTTGCCACGCTGCTGGATTGGGTACTCCTTAATATAGGGATAACACCTTCGGTTCACAACCGAGAAGTCCAGGGTTCGATCCCCGGGCGGAGTGGAAATAGATGGGCAGTTTCTTAAAACTCGAGTCCCTGTCTACCCGGCAGTGAATGGGTACCGGGTGTTAGACGGCGGTTTGTGACTCGCCTTCCGGAGTGGTGGTTTCGGCCAACACTAAGGAAAGGAGGAGAGGAGAAGAGAGGAGAGAACCTACGAAACGATACTAAGGAAAAGGTCACAAGAAGAAGAAGGATCACGTCACCTGTATAGACTTTCATGATCTCCATCAACACCATGCATGTTTGTTCACGAACATCCTTGAGCATGCATACTCTTAAACATTCACTGCCAAATACTCCATCACTAACAGCTTGCCGTTTTATTCCTATATGACACTCTAGTCACTAAGTGGACAGCATTATAGATGAACAAGTGGGTATTTTGCGTGGCGTTCCCACATCATCCAATATATGAGGTAAATCATCACCAGACAGTATCATTACAATTGTGGGGAAATACTCTTTAATATTATATACATATATTCTGGATCCACAGGCTCAAAGCTCAATAAAAGGTGACTGACAGGCTGCTAACTTTTCTTTGTTTTTTAATTAATTTGGACATGGTCTGTGGAATGAGAGTCGCTCTGCGGAAGGGTGCAGAAAAAAATTGTGGCAATTTTGATATGCGGGCTTTGTTTTTATCGAAAAATGTGAAAAGCTTTTTTTCAATAGATCTCAGTGTATGCGTCAATAATACAACCACGATTCACTGACCACTTGGTTCACATATTAAGTAAAAAACACTGACTACGTTCACATGATTTATAATCATTTAAGAAGAGCGCTCCCATTTCTTTTTCATTATTCATTATCTTCTTTAGAAAGCACTATTCCGAGTATGACATCACCAATGTATATGCTTTCAGCAAATATTATAGCTACTCAATAGAAAAATAGGAAAAAACGAAATCAATGGATCGTGGTGACTTTTACCTTAACTCAAACTGAGAACATCGCATATCAAATTAACTATACTAGCGCAAAGCCCCTCGGCGGACTTTTGGCTACTCTGCGAGGGCTTTAGTGTGGCCTTTGGCCACCACCTGTGTTTGTGGGCCTCGCCCACCAAACACGGACTCTCCAGATGCCCCTTCTAACTTTCCTGAATCAACCGATGTAAGAAATGTATGTATTCCCCCACCCTTTACTCACCCATTACCCATCCCCCCCCCACCTTCACTCCCCATTACCATCACCCCCACCACCCATTCACTCACCCATTAACCCATCACCCCCCCCTATTCCCCCACCCTCACCCATCATCCCAACCATCACCCCCACCCATTCACTCACCATCACCCCCACCCAAATTTTCCATCACCCCCCCATTCACTCACCCATTAACCCACCCCCACATCAAGGTTTTCCTCATTCTCGCAACCACTTTTTTCAAAAATGCTAAAGGTGCCCAAAAAAAAAAAAAAGGTATCGAATCATCTCATAATTGGCTTAAAACCTTCCCCTGGTCAACCGGTTCCAAAATGTGCCATATGAGGTGTTTTGCGCCACGGGGGCGGCCTATACCAGACCACAACACACAACACCAAACACCACTTCGCTTATATTACCATTACCCATCACCCCCCACCTATTTCCCTCACCCATCACCCACAACCCCACCATTCACTCACCCCTCCCCACACCCATTACCCATCACCCCACCCATTCCCCTCACCCATTCCCATCACCTACATCAGGTTCCTCAATTCTCGCAACCCACTTTTTTTTCACAATTATCGCTAATAGGCTGCAAAAAAAAAAAAAAAAAAGAAAGATCGGATCATCCATAATTGGGCTTAAAACCTTCCCCTGGTCAACCCGTTTCCAAAAATGTGCCCCTATGAGTTGATTGCGGGCCCCGGGGGACGGGAAATAACCAGAGCACACACACCACAACACACACACAAAAGACAACAGACCAGAGAGAGACACTTTTGCTTAATTATTTAGATTACCCTCCCCCCCACCCATTCCCTCACCCTCACCCATCCCCCAACCCATTTACCCCCCACCCATTTCACTCACCCATCACCCCACCCCCATTACCCATCACCCCACCCATTCCCTCACCCATTACCCATCACCCACATCAGGCTTCCTCCCAATTCCCCGCACCTTTCTTTTGTTTTCACAATTTGCTAAAAGGCTGCTAAAAAAAAAAGAAAAAAAAAGGATCGGGTCATCCATAAATGGGCTTAGCCCTTTCCCTGGTCAAACCGATTCCAAAAATGTGCCTATGAGGTGTTTGCGCCCGGGGACGGAACCTATCCCCAACCCCACACACACTCAATCGTATATTGCGGGAAACTTGAACATAAAGGCATTAGAGGTGTCCACTGCAACTTTTTTAAACTTTTAAACAATGGTCACAGTCGTGTTTGTAATGGTAAATTTTCTTCTCAAAAAAATAACCACAGGAGTACCACAAGGGTCTATTCTAGGACCATTACTTTTTCTTGTTTACATAAAAGATATTGAAAATGCTAGTTCCAAGTTCAAATATACTATATATGCTGATGATACCAACTTGCTATTAGCGGTAAGGATATACTAAATTTACACAGAATTTTTAACTATAGAACTAGAATTAATTAATCAATGGATAAAAACTAACAAATTAAAAACTTATATTTTCCAAAACTAACTATATCCTTCTTTCAAAATCGTTCCTTAAACAATCATCTGCCTCCACTGTTCTTAGAGGGTGAAATTATTAAAAGTGTAACTCATAAAAAATTTCCCCTTGGGGTCCATATAGATAAAAATTTTTGAATTGGAGCTTGCAGATAAATGATGTATATTCCAAAACTATCCCGAATGTGTGGCATATATAAAAGGGTACGTAATCACCTCACAATCGAAGCTATGATCAGTATATACTACACGTTGTGTTACCCTCACCTTATATATTGTGTGTCAGTATGGGCATGAAACTTGGCCCTCCTTCATTACCAAATTAAAAATAGCAACAAAACAAAATTTTGAGATGTATATTTCATTTAGGAAAATTTGATTCTACAGCCAATATATTTTTCAGAACACAAGCTTCTAAATTTTTACTCTATCCTAAATGCTTTCTTCTACTATACATTTTTAAAAGTATTACAAACAGAAAGGGGAAACCCTTCCTTTTTTTAAACTTACAAGAAACCATTCACACACTAGAAATAATAATTTTAATTTTAGTTTGTCCGCCATATCGAACAACTCTCTTCAGGAACAGCATCTTTTATTTTGGTCCTCAATTATGGAATACTTTACCAACTGACTTGAAAACTCGTGTAATTCGGGTAGTATTCCTCAAATTTTAAAAATAAAATAAAAAATATCTATTCACGCAACAAAAATTTTTAGAAATACCACTCCATAAATAATGTGATAGTGTCAAAGTTCATGAATCTGTTTTTCTCTCTTGTATACTGATGTATTTCTATAATGTATATTTGATGCTCCTCAGCTAAATTGTATTTTTTTTTTTTTTTTTTTTTTTAAAAGAAAATATCTGTCAAAGGAGCCTTGGCTCGACAGATTCATTCCAAAATTTATTTAAATTGTTATGTATATATTATATAATTGCTATGGAAATAAACTTACTTACTTACTTTACTTACTTACTTACTTACACACCACAGACAGACACACTTTCGCTTTTATTAATATAGAAGATATATATATATAATATATATATATATCTATTATATATATATATATATATATATATATATATATATATATATATAATATATATATATTTTATATATTATATATATATATATTATATATAATATATAGCCGCAAAGCCGCCCTCCGGGCGGACTTTTTTTGGGTAGCCCCCTGCGGAGGGCTATTTATGGTGGGCCTTTGGCCCACCACCTGTGTTTGTGGGCCTTCGGCCCACCAAACACGACTTCCAGATAGCCCCTTCTAACTTTCCTGAAATCACGGATGTAGAAATGTATGTATTCCCCCCCACCCATTCACTCACCCATTACCCATCACCCCTTTCCCCCCCATTCACTCACCCATTACCCATCACCCCCCACCCCATTCACTCACCCATTACCCATCACCCCCCCACCTATTCCCTCACCCATTTACCCATCATCCCCAACCCATCACCCCCCACCCATTCACTCACCCATCCCCCACACCCATTACCCATCACCCCACCCATTCACTCACCCATTCCCACACCCCCACATCAAGGTTTCCTCAATTCTCGCAACCCACTTTTTTTTCACAATTATCGCTAATAGGCTGCTAAAAAAAAAAGAAGAAAAAAGTGATCGGATCATCTCATAATTGGGCTTAAAACCTTCCCCTGGTCAACCCGGTTCCAAAATGTGCCATATGAGGTGATTGCGCCACGGGGGGCGGAACCTATACCAGACACACACACACACACACACACAGACAGACACACTTTCGCTTATATTTACCATTACCCATCACCCCCCACCTATTCCCTCACCCATCACCCATCACCCCCAACCCATCACCCCCACCCATTCACTCACCCATCACCTCACACCCATTACCCATCACCCCACCCATTCACTCACCCATTACCCATCACCCTACATCAAGGTTTCCTCAATTCTCGCAACCCACTTTTTTTTCACAATTATCGCTAATAGGCTGCTAAAAAAAAGAAAAAAAAAAGTGATCGGATCATCTCATAATTGGGCTTTAAACCTTCCCCTGGTCAACCCGGTTCCAAAAATGTGCCATATGAGTTGATTGCGCCACGGGGGGCGGAACCTATACCACACACACACACACACACACACACACACACACACACAGACAGACAGACAGAGAGACACACTTTTGCTTATATTATTATAGATTACCCATCACCCCCCACCTATTCCCTCACCCATCACCCATCACCCCCAACCCATCACGCCCCACCCATTCACTCACCCATCACCCCACACCCATTAAGCCCCGTCCACACTACCACTCACCACCGTCGGTGCTTGCCGTCGGTGCTTGCCGACGGGAAGCGCCGTTGCCAGGGTTGTGTCCACACGAACGGTTTTGTTCGGCGGTCAGCGCGCTTCCTGATTTCAAAGTGAGAGTCATGTTTTCTGCATATCGTGTACTCTCACTCGAGATTATGAAATAACCACAGGAGGTTTAGAAAAACTGACCCAACTATCATCTTCATGACACATTTCTGCATATCATAAGCAAGAAAAATATACGAAAACCTTTTTGTGTATTCTAAAAAATATAGCAAAAAGAAATAGTGTATAAACATTTTTCTCACTTTCTTGTCTTCAACTCGCTGCAATTTCCCGACCATTTCTCCCATTTATTTTTGATCACATGCTCGTAATCAGCTGACTTTCTTGGTTCTGATGGTATACGGTACATGGCAATGCATAAATATCTAGATGGTGAAAACTGCCGATAACTTGAAGCATGTGTTTGGCGCTGACCCGTGAGTGACGGGCATGCCCGCCCAATATTAAACCTGCTGAATGTTGGCGGGCAGGGCCGACGGTCACATTTTGCTCGTCGGCATCGTGTCCACACTGCCACTTTTGAGTGACGAACACTGTTCGACGGCAAGCGCCGACGGTGGTGAGTGGTAGTGTGGACGGGGCTTTACCCATCACCCCACCCATTCACTCACCCATTACCCATCACCCTACATCAAGGCTTCCTCAATTCTCGCAACCTACTTTTGTTTTCACAATTATCGCTAATAGGCTGCAAAAAAAAGAAAGAAAAAAAAGTGATCGGATCATCTCATAAGTGGGCTTATGACCTTCCCCTGGTCAACCTGATTCCAAAAATGTGCCATATGAGGTGTTTGCGCCATGGGGGGCGGAACCTATACCACACACACACACACACAGACAGACACACTTTCGCTTTTATTAATATAGATATATATATATATATATATATATATATATATATATATATGTAGCATAATGAAAGTTTATATTATTTACTAGAAGAAAAAAATTCTGCAACATCACATGAAATCAACATTCAACTGAACAAATTACTTATGGTTTATAATGTTTAATGCATATCACTGTCTTTTATTGTGAGTTCAATCCTTGAACATTTGTTGGCGTCGCCGGTGCAGAGACATACGATGAACACTTCACGTTGGCTCTAGCAAAGATATAGATATAGCAAAGATAGCTATAATATATTTTATATATATATATATATATATATATATATATATATATATATATATTTTATATAGAGAGGAGAGAGAGAGAGAGAGAGAGAGAGAGAGAGAGAGAGAGAGAGAGAGAGAGAGAGAGAGAGAGTCATTTAGTTCCCCAAAATACCAAACTATCCTCATATAATTATTGTAATCAAGAGACTGGCCAAGTAAAATTACAAGTCTCCCTCTCTTATTGAAAACTGTTAATAAAGATCCTGACAAAGGCAAATAATACAATAATGTACAGAAAATATATGAATCATTGCTCGAATTGGCTCAGGTTTGATAACCTCAGCCCAAAATTGAAATTACAGTAGGAATTAAAGATATTTCAAACGTAAGATAAAATAATATATACTCTGTTGGGGAAAATGCTAACCACTAAACAAATCTATAGAGACCAAACAATAGATAATAAGATATACACACACCAACAAATCTAAAATATAAGTTATCTCTGTATTATTTTTGTTTGCCTCGATACTAATACTAAAGATATATCAAACTCTCAATAATTCTCTAATGTATCTTATATAATCCATCCCCAATTTACACCATATGCCGTAGAAGTAAAAATCATGGCAGCCCGTTGCTCCCACTACAAATCAAGCTATATTTGTACTCTTCTCCGATTTTTGTGATTTTATAAAAATTGAATGTGAATTTTAATCAAAGGCTACGAAACTGCATTGTAACATATTAAACCTGAGAAGCGATCATTACCATGGCTTCGAACTACAAAGATTAAAAAAGATAATCCTAAGGCCCCCTCACACGCTGCTAAGGTCAAGAAGAGTAAAAGAAAATAAATGTATCGCCCTACTTCTGATATTTGAAACCTTGGTAATAAAAACAATCCCAAACTTTATGAATTTTTATCAAAGTAATGGATTGAACAAGTGGTTATGATATATAATGATGCCCCTTAACCAACAAAAGATCATACAAAATGAGCAAACATATATTTAGAACACACACACACACACACACACACACACACACACACACACCAAAACCACACCACACAAAAACACCCTGCGCTTTTTTTTTGGGGTTGGGTTTCAAATGAGGTTAACCTTCAAATACCTTTAGACTTCAAAACTTACCCTCATAGATTTGAATAATTTTACCTTTTCGGTCACTATGAAAAATATACCAGATCCATAATTATTATGGGGGAAAAAAAAAAATAGGTATTATTTGTTTCACGGCCTTCCTGAGTCTACACGGAATTTTATTTTAATCAAATCCGAAGCCTTCATTCGGGGTTTCGGGCCCCCTTTTTGTGGGTCAACGTTTTGGAACGGATTGTGGATGAGGGTTTGATTTTGATAAAAAAATATAATAAAATAAATAAACTAATTTAAACAAAGACTTACCCCCCGATCTACACTCTGACCTCCAACACGATTTATAGAGAATATTTAAAGGCTAATCAAAAAAAAAGGAAAGTTCATCCTATTTTTTTTTTTAAAACTGACATTTTTTAGAAAAAAAAAATCACGCAACGGAAAATAAAACCTCACTCACCAAGCAAGCCTCAAAAATACCAAAACTAAAAAAAATCCTGCACGCTTCATAAAAAAACCCAGCTGAAAAAAAAGGGGTTTAAAAGCTTATCTCACCCCCCCCTTTGTTGCTGTAGAGGTAACGCGTAGTACTGGGGGGACCCGGGTCTTCCATCCGCCCTTGCCACGTTTCTTCCCCGGGCCATCCCTCACTCACGTGTACCTGGATAAGCTCGAGGATTTGCCTCTGAAAAAATACTTGCTTCACTTCATTTTTCCTCCAAGGAAGTCTTCCTTACAAATTAATATTGGTCTATCAGTCAGTAAACACATCTCTATTTTTTCTGTTTTTCTTCAGCTTTTACAGCTTGCTTTTTTCAGCTGCGCTTCCGGGGCCCTTTTCCGTCTCTTCTTCTGAAATTATTCAACCTCACTATAGAAAACCATGCGTGCTTTAGATGATGAACTTCTCTTTTTTTTTGTTAATGCTTGTTTCCCATTTCCCTTTTTTTTCCGTACCCCTCATGCTGTTTTACATTTACAGTATATTGTATTCATGCGAAAAAACGACGCAAAGCAATACATACTATCAGTTTCTACAGAATATCAAGGTAAGGTCTTTTTCCATACCAGGTCTCTGGAAAAACGGCACTTTTCATTCTTGGGTAACTACAACGGGCTGGTTCGACCCGCTGAACAGCTAGTTTTAAAAGGGAATTCATCATTTATTTTTGATGTTATACTTGGCTACTTGGCGGGAAGGGGAAAACCTCATCGACAGAGGAAAAAAAATTCCAGGTGCCTCTTCCGTGCTTGAATCGGCCGTTCTGTGGAAAAAATTCTTTGATTTTCCTCGAATGTGTGTCTGCTCTCTCTCATCCTTTCACTGGTGTTTTTCTTTTTACCTTTTTTCTTCGTTAATTGCAATTTCATGTCCTTTTTTTTTGTGCTCGAAGATTTTGCCAGAGCTTTGATTGCTCCTGCTTTTTTTTCAGCATTTCCACCCTCTCCTTCATTCCGATGTACTGGACCTTTCCTGACACTTTGTACTCAGTTTCATTTCCTGAGTGTCCCCTTCCCAGTTTTTGACAACCTAAAATTTTGAAATTTCTCATTCCCACGACCCAAAAACTTAGGTTTTTTTTTCCTTTAGTTTTTTTGTCTTTCTTTGCGGGCATTTCATTTTATGGAAGGAAAAAAAAAGTGTTTTTTGGGTGATCCCAAATAAATAAAGTTTCTGATTTACAAAACGATAAAATCCCAACAAAAAAGGGGTAAAACTCAAGAAAATGAAAAAAATGTAAAACATAATCCACTTTCCCCCGCAGGAAAATTTTAAAAAACAATAAAGGAAAATCCGCCGACAAAAAGAAATAACATTCAAATGTTGATTTCCCCAAACGGCTAAAGGGGTTTTACACGGGGAAAAATTTTCCGCGGATCTCTGGTAAAATATCGATTTTTTTTTCCCTACGGGCCTACAACCGAAGTTCTCCAATCGCACTTCCCTCCACCCCCTTCTCGTATCGTTTTTTTGCCCAATACATTTCAACCCCAACAAAGATGGCTGACGTCCCCTCCAAGCCCCAGTTTTACTAAGCTGGGTGTTTTGGGGCCCTAGGGTAGAATTTACTCAAACAAAAAAAAAAAATGAAAAAAAAAAGGCTGATAGTCCAAGAAATAGCAAAAATAGGGCCCAAATCCCAACAAATTATAAACAAGCTGAAAATTGCGGGATGTTCAAAACTTTTCAAACAACATACTAAAAGGGCCCCCGAATCCTGATGTGCTTCAGCAAAATTAAAATGGCGCCCAAAAATGGCCGTCTATTTGATATTTTCCTCATACCCAAGTTAAGGCATGATAGAAAGAAAAAAGGGTGGAAAAAATTGGGTTTTCACGCACGAAGAGTTCAAAAAAACCATTACTTAAAGAAACATTAAAATTTGATAGGAAAAACATGACTCTAAGGGATTGTTGGTTGGACATATATGATTACGGAATCGTTTCCCATTTATCTGACTTTCTATTTTAGCCTTATTTTTGCACTTTTTCATACAGGCACCTAAACGTGCATTTAAACAATGAAAAAATTTTCGCATACAATAATGTGAAAAATGAAACACCATGAAAATGTAAGTTTGTCCAAAAACATCTTAAAATTGGGCACAACATTTTCCCCCAAAGCATACAGAAAATACACACCGCATCGATTGAAATCCACCATTACGCAAGGGAATTTTAATGGAAAAAAAATTGCAAAAATATATATATAAACGGTTTCTATAAACGAAAAGCAAAAGAAGCAAGAGAAAAAAATATAAACTGGAAAACAAAAAAATCTCCTGTAAACACAACAATTGACCCGGGGACTCTCGGAGAAGGCATGACATCAACTTGTACCACTGACCCTTTCGCATCCCTTTTTCCCACAGTTCTGCTAGCCCCTCCCTGCCATGATTTACCTACACCCCAAGATATGACATCAGAAATAAACCCCCCAGCGCCAATCACTCTGCCCAACCCGGAAAAAAGCATCTATTTCTGAAGCCTTCAGAATAGAGGCTGATCAAAGGTGACGGGAAGGTTTTCAGATCAATTCTTTCACAGATTCACGAGCAAAACACATGCTGTTTACGTAAAACGTGCTGAACGTAAAACGTTAGCATGGCAATTGTTGTTATTATCATACATTACATCACTATTACTATACTGTAGTTACCATAAATTATTATTTTTATTTTATTGTAACTGTTAAAATTTATCAGTTTACTCTTTTTTTTTCCCCTCTCTCTCTCTCCCTCTCCTCTTCCTCCTTTTTCTCCTCTCTTTCTCTTTTCCCCCTCTCTTCTCTCTCTCTCCTCTCTCTCTCTCTCTCTCTCGCTCGCTCGCTCGCTCCTCGCTCGCTCTTTCTCTCTCTCTCTTCTCTCTTCTCCTTCCTCTCTCTCTCTCTTCTCCCCCTCTCTTCTCTCTCTCTCCTCTCCTCTCTTCTCTCCCCCTCTCCCCTCCCCTCTCTCTCTCTCCTCTCTTTCTCTCTTCTCTGGGCCCCCTCTCTCTCTCTCTCTTCTCCCCTCTCTCTTCTCTCTCTCCCCTCTCCTCTCTCTCTCTCTCTCTCTTCTTCTCCTCTCTCTCCTCTCCTCTCTTCTCTTCCCCCCCCCCAAACCCGTTTTGGGTCCTATCTGACTCTATACCCATTTCGCGTTGGGTCCCAATTGACTGTGACCTAGATTTTTTTAGGCCTAATTAACCTGTGTCCCATAGGCTTTTTGGACAAAATGAACTGATGACCCTTTGCCCTCAGTACCAATCTTTAAATCCCAAAATGACCGCACCCTACGTACTGCGGGTCCTACAAGGCTGGGTCCCCCCCGGTGGCCCTCTCTGGCCGGCCCGTCTTGGTTTTCCGTTTGTGGATTTCGGGGCCCTCCTCTGTTCCTTTGGGGGGTCCTCGCTCTGCTAGGGGCTCTCTACAGCGATTCCTTCCACCTTGCCGCTACCCTCTGGGTTTCTCCCTGCCTCCCTCATCGTCGCTCGCTGCATCTGCGACGACATTTTGTCGGGCCCCCCGTCATCATCTGCTAGGGTGCCAGGTCCCCCCTGGGCGGCTTTTCTGTCTTTCCCCAATCGGTCAAATTCGTCGCGTTTCAGGGTCTGTGGGCCGGGTTTCCCCTCCTTCCTGGGCCCCTCAGGGGGTGGTCCTTTGCCCCTTTCTCCGCTCGCCTTTTCGGCGCGGCTGGGCGCATACGGCCGGGGATTCTCCTGGGCCGCCCCGGTGACCCTACTGAAGAGGGGGTTTTCCCAGAAACATCCCCCCTCGTCCCGTCACTTTCGGGCCCTGGTGAACGTCCCCCGGTACTCCTGGGGACCAGTTTTCGGTTTGGCACTCCCGGGTCTCGTCTCCTCCCGTCGGGCCTGTTCCTTTTTGCCCGGCGACGGGGTTTCTGGGCCCCTCACGGGGGCGCTGTCCCCGTTTCTCCCGGTGGCCCTTCTTCTCCCACCTCCCCCCCATCTTCGGCTTCACCACAGGGGGGCACCTCCAAAAGCGTCAGGCCCTCCTGGCCCAAATCGAAACCCCCTGCTGTCCCGTCTTCCTTTACCTGGAGAAGGCGTTTTAGCTGGCCCAACGCCCACCCATCCTGGCCCGCGGTGGGCGGGGCGTGCGGGGCAGCCCCTCCCTGGTTGAGGATTTCCCTCTGGGGACCCCCGTGCCAGGGGCGGTTCCAGGGGGCAAAAAACCCCACAGGGAGCTGGAAACGGCACGCCCCCGGGCGGGGGGCCTAACCCCCCCTTTTCAACCCCCTGATGGACAGCTGGGCGGCCTCCGTTCCGGGAGGGCACGGCACTTTCAGCTACGCCCACGAATTGGTCTGGGGCGTCACTCCGGGGTGACCGGGGGGCTCTGACCCCCAGCAAGCCCTTGACCTGGGCATTAAGGCAGAGAGCTGGGTCCAGATATCGGCTGAGAAAGTCCCCAAGGGCCCTGGTGTTTAAGGCGTGGCCCCCCCCCGGTTGTCCTCTACAGATCAGGGCCAGGGTGGCTTGGACCCACGCCTTCCAGTACTCGGAATGTGGCTTTTACCGGGGCCCCCACTTCACACTCAGGTCAAGTATCTGAGGAGAGGGGTGAGACCAGGTCAACGTCATGAGGGCCAGACAGGACACACGCCGGGGCCACGTCTCAGTGCTGCGCCTCTTTTACGTGCCACTGTCGCCCCCTTTTTAGACACAGCGCGCCCGTGCTTGCTCGTTATCGCTCACTCAGCAAGGGAAGTTAGAGGGGCCCTTAGAAACCGGCTTTGAGGACCCTGCTGGGGGCACCGCGTGGCAAACACCCCGCAGCAGGCGGGCACGTTTGGTGCCCCTAGCCACCAGGGTTCGACAGATCGTGGGGCCCGTCGGGTGGCCAAGATCCTCTGCCAGGCAAGGGGGGTCTGTCGCCGGGGGCAGGCTGTGCAGGGGCTTTTCCACAGGGGCAGCGTACCTATCGCCGGGCAAACCTGGCTGCAGGGGTGGGAGCGCCGCCATCCACCCCCTCCCCGGCCCCACCCACTGCGCGGGACGGATGACCGCCCCCCTGTAACTAGTCGCTCCGCCCCCGGGGAGCCCCTCCGCCCCAGGGGTTATCGCCACACTGCCGGCCGCGAAGGCTTGTGCACGCGGGAGGAGCTGAGGCACACGCCCCGCAGGCGGTGGCGCACGCCAAAAGTTCCCAGCAGCGGGCCGCGGGGGGTGGCGCCGCCAATGTTCCCAGCACGTCGCGGTCGCTATCTACTACACCCCACGGCTTTCCCTTACCCTGGAGAGGGCCGGACAGGTGCTGCGGTGGTTAGGGGGTGAGGTGCTGTCCTGGGGACCCCGACCTTGCTCCACCTGCAGACGGGGCTGGTGGCGAAGAGCGCGCCTACGCAGCCCGGACCCGACAGGGGGAGGTTGTTGTGATTTCCCCCGATCCCTGTTGCCCTGCAGGGCCTACGGCAGCCCCGCCACCCATGGATAACGTGCAGCCCCACCGCATCCTGGGCCACATCCAGGGCCTCGCCGCGCAGGGGCGCTGTGTAAAGGTTTAACTGGGTGCCCAGCCCATAGGCGTCCTGGCAACAGGCGGCCGATAGGGGCCCGGGAGGCCCCAGAATCCGCGGGGGCCTTTACTGTCTTTTCCCAGCACCAAAGGGGCCAAGGTATGGCCAAAGCGCTGCCATCTGGCCGCAGAAAAAAAAAGTATCCCACTGGTCAGACATCGAGGAGGCAAACCTGGAAAAAACAAGCCACAAAAACAACGAGCCGTTACCGGGGCCCCCCCAGCACGTCCCACCGAGGAGGTCGTTCTACACCGACTTCGCTTGGCTACGTAAACCCCGGGAAAGAGCTGGGGGCGGGGTTTGAGGAGCGGCCCGTGGGCACTGTCCTATATTCCCCCCATCCCCCGACCCACTACCTGCTTTCCTGTCCCGCTACAGAGCGCTCAACGTGCGTCGGGCCCGGGGAAAACGCGGCCGCCCTCGTACGGCAGTTTCAGAAAAAACTGCCCCTCTGTGGAGTGGCGCGTGCCGCCCCCCCCCCCGATAACACTAAGGAGGGGGGACCTCAGCCCCGCCCCCCTGTGACCTGACTGTGGGGTGCGGCTACAGCGGCGGGCTGATGCCCGCTCTTTTTCTGGCTTATGTGTTGTTGTGTATGTGTATGTATGTGCATATTATATGTATATGTATAATATTTAGTAATAGAGTAACAATAAAAAAAAAAAAAAAAAAAAAAAAAAATTTTCGCAAATCGCAGGGCGGATAGTTCTGTTTTTGTCTCCCTCCACCCTGTCCTGGGTAGGGACGGGCGGGGGGGGTCCTCCGTCTTCGCCCGGGTGTGGTGCCGGGTTGGGGGGTGGGGGGCGCCCCCCCACCCCCTGTGTTCGGCGCTTCGCGTTGCTTGGGTTAGTCTCGTCCTGAGCGGGGCCCCCCCGGAACGGGATGGGGATTGGAGTCCGACCTCGCCCTTTTGGGGCGTTTCCCCTCTCACCCGCGTGGATTCGCCTTGTGTTGCCCTGGGCTCCCACCTTCCAGACGGTCTGGGGGGTGGTTATCCCGCGTGCCCCGCCCTGTCGCTCGCTGATTTTTTGTGGATGCTTTTGTTTCCTTTGTTTTCTTTACATTTCCTTCCCTTTTCCCCTCGGGGTTGGGGGGTTCTTTCCCCCTCTCCCAATTGGCAGGTAGCTAGTGCACAGCTATAAGGGGACCTAAAATGACGGCTTTGGAAATATAAAAGCCCATTTTTGGGGCCACGACATAGCTATGCACGGGGCTTCGGCCTCCCACCCTTCCTTTTCCCCCCAAGTTTTTAGCCCCTCTCCCCGGGGGGGCTTCTTGATGGGTAAGGCTGTCCCGCCGCGGGCCCGGGGGGGCTGGTGCCGGGGCGTGACTGCCAGACTTTTTCTTCTTAGTAGTTTTTGTTCTTTTTAGCAATGTTGCAGCTTTTAGTGCAGTGGGTTTTAACCAAGTGGGATAAGTTCCGATTCCCAGGGGTTACCCTGGGGGCGATAGCCTATCTATTACTAGTGCACTAACTATGTCGTGGACCCAAAAATAGGCTTTTCATATTCAAAACCGTCAATTGTCCAAATAACCTGCTCAAAGGTTTTTGGGGAGTGGGGTTAACTGAGAAAGCTGGGGGTTTTTCACTTTGTTACCCGGGTGGACCTTTTCAATATTAAGTTTTGCCTTTTTGGGATGAAAAATATTCAGTTGTTTTTTAAAAATTAAAAATGAAGTTTAACGAGTAAAAAAATACTATTTTTTTTTTTTTTTTTTAAGAATTTTGTCGTTATCGACGCAGCGAGTGGGCCCCCCACATAACCAACACTCCCTCTCAGACTACCCCCAGAAGCTGTCTGTAGTGTTTTAGTGTTGGCTGAATCAGGACCCCGGGAGGGGGCTACAAACCCTGGCTAACACCCCGGTACCCATTCACGCAATGGACGGGGCTCGGGTTTTAAGGAACATCCAACTGTTTCCGCCCGCCGGGGATCGAACCCGGGACTTTTCGTTTTGAACCAAGCTGCTACCCCTACACTACGGGGTACCCCTTGTATACAAGATATATTTTCTGATTTGAGAAGTGGAGATATCTAAAGTTGGACAGGGGTCAGGGTTTTAAAGGAAAAAGCCCAACTTTTCCGCTCCGCCCCCGGGGGGCGAACCTGGGACTTCCGTTGTGAAAGAGCATTACCCCTACATACGGAGTAACCATTTTTACTAGATATATTTACGTTTCTGAGAATAGGGAAAATAAGATTTTCATCCTATCTAGACACTTTCAACACCAAAAACAAGGTTATTGATATACAAAAGGGCCGCCACTCAGCACGAACTAGGGG
>JACEEZ010006218.1:165000-218074 GCA_016584305.1 Chionoecetes opilio | reverse complement strand
TTTTTTTAAAATATGAAATACACCTTCTCTACACCTCCTCATCGAGGTGGTGTAAATCTACGCCATAATATTGGCCCTGTGACGTCACGGAAATGGAGTAAGTACGCTTGCTGGATCCAGCCAGGGAGGGTTGGCGCAGACTTGCACCGAGGGGTAAAGTCTGGCGTTGTGACGTCATCGATTTGGCGCAGATGTAGCTCCTGATCCAAGAAAGTTTTCGAAAGAGGAGTATCTCAGACTTACACTGACATACACCGGCGTATGTGTTTGCTGGATCTGGCCCCTGGTGTGGCCCATAAGATTTCAGGGCTTAGATCCGCCACTGCCCACTCATTCCTCTCACTCTCTCTCCCACTACCTCATTTTCTCTCTCTACTTAACTTGCGTTGCAGTAATATGAAGAACAGCAACAAAACAGAGCGTTGTTTGGCCAAAAATCAACCTCTTCCTCCTCCCAGCTGCCTGCACACGCGTCCTGCCTCCTCGCTGGCTCGCTCTCGACTGTCGCTAGCACCGAATTACTCAAGGAACTCAACACTGCTTTGAAACGCTAAACCTTTCCCTTATTTCCTTCCACGCCCTTACCTGATGACCTATGACCAATAATTCTTGACCTGTAACGTTATCTAAGTCTTAAATGTTAGTAAATGTGAGTTAGTAATAGTGTTGGTATAGTTTTGTAGTAATTTTTTCAAAGCTTATATTGATAGGATTCGTGAGTGCTTCGACTCATTAACAGCTGCACAGAGGATTGTGGTAAGGATATCTTTTTTTTTTTTTTTTTTTGCTACGTGTTTGTGGGTTTTTTTAAAGGACTGGATTGCTTTTGTTAGCTGTGGCGTAGCTAGGTATCATCAATGGGGGGAGGGGGGGCACTAGGCAAGGCGGAGCTCAGAGGGCCACTCTGATGCCACATAGAACGGTAAATTCTAGGATCAGATCAGTGGTGGGTATTAGAGGAATACAGAATACGGCAGCCATGGCCAGTGGGGGGCATCTGTGGGGCACAGGATTCTCATGCGGGGGCATGTGCCTCCCGGCCGATGCCCCACCGTAGCTATAGGCCTCTGCTGGAGGGGGCCCGAAATACATGAAAGCCCACCCAGCAAACATGGGCTATGCGGGCCTGTGTCGGCTTGTGCCGGGTACGTATCGGCACCGGCGGCAGGGCGGGCTGGTTTCGGCAAATCGGATGAGCCGATGTTCGGCCCTGCAGCGGGAACTGTAAATCGGGCCAATTATTGATAAATTCGTACAGGCCCAACACAGTCTTCCTTGACTCGGCCCAAGGATAATATATTAAGTGGATGTGACATGAATGGCCGGGGCCGAAGGACTTAAGTAGGGTGCAAGCTCCCGGGTTAAGGATAATTGTTGATTATTAGGTGGCTGAAAACGTAGCCAGGCAGTCAGCTGTTGGCCACTCCGCCCGTTTTTCTCGTAGCCAATATTCAAAATATTTTACCAGTGAAGTGAACGGCCCCCGGCGCTACATTTACTGCTCTTACAGGCCTCTCAGCTGAGGATCGACTTCATCTACTCCACAAAGACTTATAAAGGTACGTAGAAAGGGTGATGACATCTTAGAGATGATAAATCTCAAATATATAGACAAGAGCAAGAGTTATAAACAACAAGCCTCAGGCTAAGCAACCGGAACGGAGCTGCTATTTTGTTTTGTTTTCACAGTTATAGAAAGTTTAGTTTTAGAAAGTTATAGTTATATTTTAAAGTTTCACAGTTATAACTCAGTTATAAAAACTGACAATTTGCAGCACTTCTAATCCCTATAACCCGACGGAAATGAATATAACACATGGGGGGTCTGGAGTGGGCGAAATCCCCCCCCCCCCCCCCAGCGAGGTTATAATAGGATAAGTAATCATGCCCAGGCTAGGTTAGTTAACAAAGGGGGGGGGGGGGGGGTCTGGATGGGCGCAGCCCCCAGTTATGTCAGGAGAATTTTGGTCAATAGAGGATTTTGGGACTAAACTCCCAGTTTTACTGTAATTGTGATGAATGGGTGTCTGATTAGCCTTTTTTTGGTACAGCAGTACTGACCCTACATATACTGGGCTGATATTTAGAACAGGGACTGTTTTCCTGGATTCAAGTATTTTTCCCCTTTCTACTGTTTCTATAGGTGAGACGAGTGTGAAAGTAACAATGAAATGTTGTGCAACAAATTTTTTCTTAGACTAGGTTTAGTTTTTAGGACAGACTATGTTAGGTTGTTTAAGGGCAAGGCTAAGTTAGGTTAGATTAAGTTATTTTTTGATGGTTTGAATAGGTAATTTTTATACTTTTACAAATGGAGTGTTTTTCCAGTCAAAACGTCTAAAAAGTGTATTTTTAGAAATGTGTCACACTTTTAACTGTCATCTTCATTTAAAGAAGCAACACCTGCCTCGGTTCTACTGCAGTTTGATACATTACAAGGCACGTAGTTATAACGGCCTTCAACTTGTAAATCTCCCCATTAGCAGCATTTCTAAGATTTTTGGTATTTTCAACCATTAATTGAGTATGTGGATAAAATTTTTTCTATTCCTTGTTTTTCTGGTGTGTTAAGAATGATGGTCTTTTTTAATAAATTCGGAAATGCCTCATTTTGCAGTTATCTCCCCATTACTCTTGCTTCAGGATAGGCTACGCAACCAATGTCCTGGTTAGGTTAGTGGCTATTTATTTTACCACACTCTGTGCCTGACCCTAAATTCTAGGTAAAGATGCATTGCGTATGGTTTTTGGTAGAGTTTTAATTTTATTTTTATGCGACACCCCAAAGTGCAAAATAGGTGTAGGAAAAAAATGATAAATGTCGTAAATGACCAAAGTTTAGGATACTATAAGGATTACTAAATAACATTTCTCTCTCAATTTCACAGGATTTGTACAATGCAACTAGTTTAAGTAATCTTTAAAATAGTTTAGACAGCTTTTCATCCATTATGATTTGCACCAACATTGTTGTATGTAATGTATGTATGTATTTTATTGTGGTCTATCTATTATATGGTCTTTGTATTGTGGTCAGGGGCGTACCCAGAAAATTTGAAAGGGGGGGGGGGGGGGGGGGGGGGCAATATATATAAAATATAATATATTATATTTTATTATATATATATATATATATATATATTAATATAAGGTATATATAATATATATATATAATAAAAAATTATAAAAAATCTTAAAATAAAAATATATGAAAATATGAAAGAAAAAAAAATATATATATATATAAAAAAATAAAAATAAAATCACATAAAAAATAAATAAAATCAACAAATCTCAAATATATAATAAATTTTAAAAAATTATATATATATATATATATATATATATATATTATATATATATATATATATTATCTATATTTTATAATATATATATATTATTGTATATATAATATATATTTTATATTATATATATATATTTTATATATATATATATAAATAATATATATATATATATCTATTTATATATATCTATATATCTATATATATATATAATATAATATATATCTTTTGCTCATATATATATATATATTATTTTTATATATAATATATTTTATATATAATATATATATATATATATATATATATATATTTAATTTTGGTGCTATCTTTATATTTTTTGGGTTATTTTTTTTTTCTTTGTAAAGGGGGGAGGGGGCCATGGCCGCAGGGCCCTCCCCCCTCGGTACGGCCACTGATTGTGGTCTATATTGTATTGTAAGGTGTAATTGAGGTGATTGCAGGTTGAACAATCTCTTTTGTGAAGATTATTGGCCGTAGAACAAAATAGAAAATCTGCAAAGAGTTTATGTAAACTTATGACAGTGCATCGGATCATGAAATCTAATCTTATTTTCTTTTTCAGAGCAACTTGGATCAAAGCCTTTTAGGTGGTGAAAGAAGGCCCAACATGGGAGCATGGCCCATATGGTCTTTATCCCAAGATGTTTGCATCTTTATGAACAGAAGAGGACACCAGTGGCCTGCTGTACAGGACCCGTACACCAAATACTGGCCCCCGCACATCTGACAGATGGTGGGAATTCTATTATTTATCCGTTTGCTTTTTGGTTTAGACTTAAACCTCTGGTTTATAAGTTCTCAGTGGTTTAGTAAACATATAATTTTCTTTATCCCTTCGGTTTCTTTTTTCCTTAACCTAAACCTAAACCTTTAAATTTACAGAGATTGATAGACTTTCAGGCTACTTTTTCCTTCTTCCTCCTGTTTAACGTCAATTTCCCAATAATGTCTTAAAGAGGGTTAGACGATCGATGATACTTATCCAATTTATTCTCGGCGTTCATCATTTAGATTTGCAGCATCTCAATATTCCCTGCTTGTCACATATATACATAGTCATGAATAGTGCGTGAGCAGGATGACAGCTCCCATAAGAACCATAAGGTCTTCCCTGTTATAAACTATAAAGTTATGGGTAAAATTGACATATATATATATATATATTATTATTATTATATACATTATATATATATATATATATATATATATTTTTTACATCTGTCCTATAGCGCCTGTAGGCAGTGGTGACCCAAGCCTCGGATGGTAGGCTCTGGAGGTTCACTTGAGGCTCTGATGGTTGGTTTCCCCGCCCGTGGTTTGGCGCAAGCAGAATTCTTATAGTGACGCCTGTGAGTAGAGGCTCATGCCGCCTCCCTGTGGGCCTCCGATGCACTCCGCAGTCGAAGGTAGAGTGATGGCAGCATGTGGGTGTTCTTAGGCCACTCGACGGTGCAGAAAGGTTTTGGGTTTTTCCTTTCGGGACGAAACTCGGGGGGCACCGAAAAACGCCAGTCGGAGACGCTAACCACTCCGCTACCTCCCCCCCATAATATATATATATATATATATATAAATATATATTATATATAAAATATATTATATAATATATATAATATATATATATATATTATATATATATATATAATTTATTTACTATTTAATTATTTATTTATTCATTTTATGTATTTTTTTTATTTATTTCGTTATTTGTCTGTTCATTAATAGAAATTTTCCCATTTTGTCTGGACTTTTTTTCCACTTTTGTAACAATACAGTTTATTATATTCTTATGAAAATTATATTTATATACACAATTATTGTTGTTTCATTTACAGTATTTATTCTTGTAGCAGCCTGATGGTGTATTAGGGCACACATTGTGAATTGAATTGCTGACTGCCAGTGCCAGACCCGCCTCAACCACAGGCAAGACTGAATACTGCAGCCGGAGACTGATGATTATGGCTTGATTTGAAGTAATAGTGATAATTTTTATTCTTTGTTTTCACTATATTGGTCCTTAGCTCATACTGTAAGAGTTGAGAACCCATTCAATCCTGGCAACAGGTTATTCCCTTCACAAATCTGTGTTTTAATTTAAAAGTGGGGCGGTTTTAGCGCGCCGACTAGCTGCCCTGCCCGGATAGCTACCCTGCCACGATTACGCACACGCTGCAGATGACGTCACACAGGAAAACATTGGCCACGCCTCCAGGACCAGAACATTATCATCAGATTCGCTTATTTAACCTAAATAAGTCTACAAAACTTAACCCACCTATCTTAAACCTAACCAAACCTAAATCAAATCTAAACCAAGCCTTAACTTAACCTAAACAAACTTAAGTAACCTAATATACCTTTCTATTATCATATAAAATAAATGTTTAAATTTTGGTTAAGTTAAGGTTTGGTTTAGGTTTGATTTAGGTTTGGTTAAATTTTGGATAGGTTTTGGAGTTAGTTTTGTAGACATATATATTTAGGTTAAATAAGCGAATCTGACGATAATGTTCTGGTCCAGGAGGCGTAGCCAATGTTTTCCTGCGTGACGTCATCTGCCGTACGTGCGTAGTCGTGGCAGGGTAGCTATCCGGGCGGGGTAGCTAATCGGCGTGCTACACCGGCATTAGGAACGGTAAAACGATTCAACTGCTTTGTCGGCCTGCTTGTGGCACTATTCAGCTGCTATATTGGCCCACTTGTGGCACTATTCAAATGCTAAGTCGGCCTGCTTGTGGCAGTATTCAAATGCTAAGTCGGCCTGCTTGAGGCACTATTTGGATGCTAAATCGGCCTGCTTGTGGTACGATTCAGTTACTGTAATAGGCCCTCTTATGGCACCATTTGGATGCTAAATCGGCCTGCTTGTGGCACGATTCAGTTGCTGTGTAGGCCCTCTTATGGCACTATTTGGATGCTAAATTGGCCTGCTTGTGGCACGATACAGTTGCTGTGTTGGCCCGCTTATGGCACGATTTAGATGCTATGTCGGCCCGTTTGTGGCTCCGTAGTGGCAATATTTTGGTTACGGATTGCCGACACAGATCTGACACAGAAACGTAACGTAACCGACACAGGCCCGGGGTGCAAACATGAACGCACAAGTTGTCGGTCCGCAGCCAGGCCGATAACTTCATTACGGTTTGCCGACTCAATGCCAATATGTCGTTTGTGATTTGCCGGACCGTAATGACAATGTTTGCTGGGCAGGGGCCTGGCCATGGGTTAATATGGCCCTGCCATCACCTACCTCAAGGATCGCATCAGTGAATAATCTCCCGGAGCAAGTGGGGATCAAACGCACATCAGAATGGCCAGGTACGCTTCTAGACCACCCTGCAGGTGATGTGTGTGTGTGTGTGTGTGTGTATCAATTAATAATTATAATGATGATAGCAATAATAATAATAATAATACCAGCTTGACCTTCAAAACTTTAGCCAGCGGGTCTTGCAAATCCATCTGTACTTTTTACTTAATCCTGCATACAAACAGACATAGGCGTAGGAGGCGGGGGGGGGCAGGGGGGCAACTGCCCCCCCTGGAATCGGGAATATGCTAAAATTCGGGCAAATGGGTTGGGATATCCGGGCATTCGGGAGAAGAAAAAAAATTCTATAATTTAAAAAATGACAAGAATAAGAAAAAAAGTAATGATAAACTTGTATTTGTAACCAGTTAATAAATAATTATTTAGAGTATCCCCATTCGATTACAAAAATCACCCTACTCAATTTTCTATGAATACAAGACTGAAGACTCTGTTTTCTCATACCTGCTGGCGTCCCCCTGGCGATGGTGGAGGGAAATTCCAACTGTAAACAAATCTCCCACAATCTCTCTACACAGGTAGTGTTTGGACCTCCGCATCCAGGGGCTATTTATCGGCTATTTATGTAAGTTTCTAACATTTCAACAATTCAATTAGCATTATGAATAATCATTTATGTGTTTGGTATGTAGAAATAGGAAGATAATGGATCCATTTACTCTACATGAGGTAAGGATTGATTTGACATCTTCAAGCCTCATATAGTTGGGCAGTGATGTTGATTTTTCTATGTGAACAGTATTTTTGATGATACAGCCAATTTAAGTACAGGAAAATGTATACGCTCTAAAACGACTGGCGCCATGTTGTGACGTCACTAGCTTAGACAACAGAGCAAAACAGCTGTAAAGCGGCCGCTACTACAGTTTGCGTGGATAATCAGTGCGCGCCTCCGAAAAGTGAATGTTTACACGTATGACGCACCATGTTTATAACAAAATAATGTAGAATATCAACACTTACAATTGTAGTTAGTATTTCGTTGCGTAGCCCTTCCTCTTGATGACCCTTTGAAGGCGACGTGGTACACTGTCAGCAAGATTTTGAAGGAACTCAGGCTTAAATTCTTCCCAACACTTTCGGAGCTCCATTTCAAGCTTGAGGAGTGTAGAGGTGTCACGTGAGCGGAGTTTGCCTTTAATGATGGCCCAAAGATTTTCTATGGGTGATATATCGGGAGAATTACCTGGCCAGTCATCTATTCTCCCAATCTTGCAGTCATCAGCCACTGTATCACATCTCGAGCTGTGTGGCAGGATGCTCCCATCCTGTTGGAAATCTGTGCTCGTGTCTTTTCAAAGCAGGCCTCCAGTGGTCCATTTAAAAGATCAAAATACACCACTTTGTTAACAGTTGTGTTCTTTGGGAAAATAATTAAGTTCCCAATACCATGAAAAGTAAAGCAACCCCACACCATTAAACTGGGAGGGTGTTTTTGTGGTCTTTCTTGTGTAGCGAGGCTCGGTGGGGTCTGAGCCGGGACGACGGTACACTTTTGCTGGTCCTCCTCCACTCACACAAAATGTGCTTTCGTCCACTCCACAGCACAGCCCGCCACTTGTCGAGAGGCCAATCTCTGTATTTCTTTGCAAAGTGAAGCCTTTTCTTCCTTTGGCGGTCATTTATCAGTGGCTTATTCCGCGCCCGGTAACACCTGTAGCCAAGGTCACGTTTTCAAAGTTTCCTGTACAGTACGAAGCGACACATTACCAAGAAGAGTATGATTTTCTCTTCAGTTCTCTGGCTGTAAGGCTAGGATTGGCATCAAGTTGTCGCCTTAACACGCTCCTGGTTCTGTTACACGTTTTTTTTGTTTCCACAGGTTGTTTTTTTTGGGAGCGGGAGATTCACCTCTCCGCCAGCCTTAAATCGGCGGATCAAATTTTGCAACTGTTCTAAGCTTTAGTCCTTTAAGCTTGCAAATTTCCTTTTATTGATCCCAGCCTTGTAAAGATCATGATTGCTTGAATCGTTGTGCCATCCGTATGTTTTCCACCCATTATGTAATCCAGCAAAACAGGCAAAAACACGGGATGCAGGGGAACGCTGCAGGCTATAAGTTCAAATCATGCAAACTGTCACCGCCTATGGAGGGAGGGGAGGGAGGAAACCCTCCCTCCCACACACCGGTGAGTGTGCAAGATATGTACGCCGCTGTCAGACATACGATTCATGCCTTCTACATTTTTTTATAGCTTGGGAAGCAACTTTAAATCTGCGCGGTAAATCTTGATGAACGGATTCTGGCGTAAAGATCATCCGCGCAAGCCTGTATTATGTACTACCTACTAATACACCAACTTGCATTACCCCTACTACCGCAAGATGACCAGTAATCCTCCTTCAAGTGATGTAGTAGGTATTCACTGTGTTTGTGAATATGTAAGTTGTAGTTTATAAGGAAAAAGTGGATAGACAGAGATAAGTGGCCCGTGGACACCTGACAAGTGACGACTTCTGGGATCGGCATTCCTTATAGGGAGCTTAAATGAACCTGCAATGACATGTAAAGCTAGACAGATAGACGAACTCATAAAGGAACAGGTAGAAATGTATGGCTTTCTTTCCCCACATAAGCAAAACATACACCCTTCGTCACTCTACTCACCACTACAACCTTTACTAACCATACATTTCTACCTGTTCCTCTATGAGTTCGTCTATCTGTCTAGCTGTACATGTCATTGCAGGTTCATTTAAGCTCCCTATAAGGAATGCCGATCCCAGAAGTCATCACTTGTCTGGTGTCACGGGCCACTTTGCTCTGTCTATCCACTTTTTCCTTATAAACTACAACTTACATATTCACAAACACAGTGAATACCTACTACATCACTTGAAGGAGGATTACTGGTCATCTTGCGGTAGTAGGGGTAATGCAAGTTAGTTAGGTTAGTAAAATAAAACTATAATTTGCGGTTTGCTGAGCCAAAACAAGCCGATCAGCTGATCAGGCGAGATCTGAGTCTGCAGTTACTACGTCACAACCAATCACAGCGCGTTCCGCCGTGTTGTGATATTTTGGCCCCAAAAAGGCCATATATTTCATTTATGGTGCATTTCTCAGCAAAAAGAATATGAGTACAGTGATATGTAGCCTATATTGCACCCAAAGCTTTATAATACTCCGTGTTTTAGGTGTGAGTAAATGGGTCCATTTATGAAAAATCGTTATTTTAGCCGTATATTTATGGTGCACCAGTCAAGGTCAAACATGTTTACGATCGAGGGAAAAAAATAGACTATATCACCTCAGTCATTCAGTGGGATTTTTGTACACAACTACACCTACTTGAACTACTTCAGCATACATATCAATAAATATATATCATATATGCTCATATTCATTCATGCTTTATTGATTATATTTGTAAATGTGCTAGACTAAAATACCGGTATTCATTTTTAGGTTTCGGGCATGGAGAAGTCCAGAAAGAGGCTGTACAGGAGCAAAGTTAAATGCTCAAAATGCGGCAAGGAAGTTGATGGCGATTATAAAAGTGAACACTCGAAAAGAGCTCATGAAAATGATCAACAAGTAAAGTTCCATCCCGTGATTGATCCAAAACAAAGGAAACTATCATTTGGAGTGTTAACTAGTACAAATACCAGTGAAAAAAGGGAGCAAACAGAAGCTGCTTCCTCTGCAGCTGAATCCACTGATGTCCAAGATATTCATGTTGATATTGTAGATAAACAAGATGAGATCCAAGTCCCAGCGCCTGCTGTGCCAGATGTGGAGACACCTGCCAGGGAAGCACAGGAGACAGAAGCTCCTGTCCATGAAACTGAAGAATGCTCAGAGGAGAAATCTGCAGTAAGCGATACTGAAATATTAGATGGTCCAAATCAACCTCTTCAGAGTGAATATCACAGGAAAACACTTCCTAATGAAAAGGGAACAAGAGACTTCAACCCAGACCTCTTCAAGAAATACCCCTGGATCAGCTTCCACAAGTCAACAAAGTCAATTGTGTGCTTCCCCTGTGAGAAGTTTCTCTGTGACCATTCCTTCACATTCAGCAACTGGAAAAAGCCTGAAAGACTGGCAAAACATGCTCAGAGCAACAGTCACAGTGTAGCCATGTCAAAATGGATAGCATTAAAGATAAACAAAAGACGAGAAACATCAGTTTTGGTCCAACTTGATGGTTTTCACAGAGACATGGTCCAAAAGAACAGAGCCTATCTCAAAGTGGTTGTAGAGTCCATCCTTTACACTACGCAACAAAACATTCCCCAAAGAGGGCATTCAGAAGACAGGTCCAACATTGGACAGCAATCAGATGTAAATCGCGGAAACTTGATAGAACTTCTGCATCTTCGATGTAGAGACATCCCATGGCTTGCCGAGAGATTAACTTCACAGCTGGCAGGACATCACCAGTGGCTGTCACCAGAGATTCAGAATGAGATTCTGAATATTGCATTTGACCTTGTGCTGAAGGACATATCTAAAGCTGTGGAAGAAGCTGGGAAGTTCAGCATCATAGTGGATGAAACAGCAGATGTCAGCAACATGGAGCAAGTGTTTGTGTGTTTGCGCTATATACACAATGGTCAGCCAACAGAAACCTTCGTTGGCTTCCATGAAGTAAAGTCTGCAAAGGGAGAGGTATCTTCAAACTGGTACTGGATGTACTACGCAACATGGAGCTGAGAATTGAGGATGTAGTTGGCCAGTGCTATGATGGGGCATCTAACATGACTGGCAAAGAGAAGGGTGTGGCTACAAGAGTGCAGGAGGTCGCACCTAAGGCCATCTATGTCCACTGTTATGGGCACCTACTCAACCTTGCACTACAAGATACATTGCAGGAAAATACTCGCATCAGGAATGCGCTAGGAGTTGTCCAGTCCATCCACAACTTCTTTAATACACCAAAGCGAGAAAATGTTCTCCGTTCTGTACACATGCCAGATATTGACTCGGCACCGTACAGTCCATACATCAAGTTGAAGTCTCTGAGTGAGACACGCTGAGCCTGCAGATGGGAGGCTGTGAAAGCCGTGGTGCAACAGCCTGAGAGAATTCTACTTGTTCTAATAGAGCTGTCCAAGGATAAAGACGCCAAAACTTATGTGGATGCTAAGGGTCTTGTCAAAGCTATGCTCGAGTTCCAGTTCATCATTGGCTTGCACACTTTAAAAGTGATCTTCTCCAACACAAATGCCCTGGCTAGCTACCTGCAGGGTCATGAGGTTGATGTGATGGCTGCAAAAGTCACTTGTGATGCTACAATGGAAACCCTCAATAAGTGCAGGGATGAAGATATGTTTTCTCTTAAATGGGAAAAAGCCAAAAACACTGCTACAAACATCATTGAAATTGTACCAGACATTGAGGAGGTGAAAACTACAAAACGCCAAAAGAAACCATCCAAGAGGCTGCAAGCACTCTCAGGAGAGACTCCTGAAGAATCTATCTCCTTTACAGACCATCAGAGAGCCAGGATTGAATACTATGATGCTCTAGACAGAGTTCTCACTGAAATGAGAGAGATTTGCAAGCAGGGATACACATATCCTGACATCCATGGCAGATGTAGTACTAGGCAAAGTAGCAGAGGATAGTTTCAAGGCAGTGTCTGAATTCTACAATGTGGATCAAGACATCCTAATGGCTGAAACTGCCGTTTTTCACAATCTGGAAGGCGTGGAGTGTAAAACTGCAAGTAAAGTGGTAAACTATCTCCAGTCAAATTCTCTGTATGAAACTTTGCCACACTTCAGTGAGGTGGCAAAAACCCTGGCAACTATACCTGCAACATCTTGTTCAGCAGAGAGGTCAGCGCATTTTCGCGGCCGCTATGAATATGGCCCGGTCTGGACTGGGCTAGTCCCGGGCGACCACTGTTTTTGCGAGGCAGTTTAGACCGGGCTGGAACGGACTGGGCCGGGCTGAGCCAGATAGCAGGACCAGGTTGGACCAGTGTGGGGAGAACTGGCGCATGCGCACTACAGTCACCGGGGAAGGCGACCAGGAGCTTCTCGTGCTGCTGATAAGACATGAAACACCATGATGGCCGACCATAAGACTAAAGTATCACAGGCGTGGTAGTTGTAAAGTCTTCAGCACAGGTTAAAAGGCGGACGACAAAAAGGATATTGACAAGATGGACGCTTGCCGCCTCCACAGTTCAGTTCAGTACCGCCCACTCGATCCCCCAGCCAATAGGAACGACGAATGGGACGGGGCCAGTCTCGATGTATTTTCGCGACCATCAGTCCACCCTGACCCGGTCCGGACTGGACTGAACCAGGGCGGTGAACGTCACGAAAATGCGCTAATATAGCGCATTTTCGTGACGTTATATTATGTGTGTGTAAGGTCCCAACCTTATCTTATTGGTCTATGTATAGTTATCTGCTCTTTATGGGAGGTTAATTGCTGGAGATCGCGAGTCCAGCGCATGATAGGCAGGTGGATATGGGAGTTTTTAAACATTTTAACAATATTGCTAAAAACCTACGGTTGCAGGCGGTAAGAAGGCACGTACGCGCGCGCACACACACACAGAAGTGGTAATGCATCACCATGTAGTAGCCCGTTCAAGGCTTGCTCAAGCCTCTATACTAAGGGTTTTTGGTGACAAGCACACGGGTGCCTGAGGCCCTCGCCTTCCCCGATAATTATTGGTCTCTATCAGCTTTAAGCTCTTTCCTGGAAACTGGAAAGTGATAACTGTCGATCAAGAGCGTGTCATCAAGAGCGTGGGTGAAATAGAATTAGAAACACACACACGCACACAACGCCACGATGGTCAAGTGGATAGAGTGTTGGCCTGTCATTCTGTAGTTTGCCGGTTCGAATCCTCACTGCTCCCGGGGATTTTTTACTGACAAATTCGGGCAGTTACTGTCCCCCTTGAGCAAGGGGATGTGTGTGTGTGGTGTATGGTGTGTGAGGTCCCAATATTACCTATAGATCGGTCACTACGAGCTCCAAGCTCATTCCGGGAGGGTGAAACTGGCGATCGCGAGTCCGACTCCCGTGGACAAGACCATGGGTACACACACACACACACACACACACATAGGAAAGGTTAAATACAAAGCAGTATGGATAAGAAGGGATACAAATGAAGGAAGGTCTAGGACCAAAGAACTATTGCCAGGGGCCAAGAAAACAAACAAACAAAGGAAGGAGGAGGGAGGGGGCTAAGTGTTACTGGAGAATATTGGATGTGAAAATCAGGAAATGTAGGAGCGAAGGAAGGAGTGAAAGGTATGAAACAAAACAAAAAGTTGTAAGCCTAAAAATAGTATAGACCAACGTGGATGGATTTAGATCAGCAAGATTAGATACGAGTGATTTCATGAAGGCAAAGAAATCAGACATATTGTGCTTATTAGAGATAAAATTAAGAAAGGAGATTGCCTTACAAATGGGTGAAGGAAAGTAAAATTTGTAAAGAAGACTAATAAAGCAGGTAATAAAGCAGGGGAAGGAGCATTAACAGCAGGTGAGTTGAAAATTATTGAAGTGGTAATGGGACAAGGAACAGCATAGATAATCCACCCGAGCTTAGAAAATAGTGAAGAAGGCAAGGTCAATCATATGAATGACATATCGTACGGTGAGGCATTGTATGAAGAAGGATGGCAGTTTAGGTCTGAGCAAATTTAGAAATGTCCACTGCATTTTGCTATGTTAAAATTGTTATTACATGTTACCTATGTTTACCTATATATATGTTTACTATGTTACAATTTTGTCACCTCTGTGGTGCAGTGGCTAGTGTGCCTGGCTACGAATCTGCAGGCCCTGGTTCGAATCCGGGACAGGGCAAGTAGGTGACCAGCCTACCCAGCTGTTCTTCCTTCCTTTCGGGGTTGATAAATGGGTACCTGGGGTAACCTGGGGAAGGTAACTGTGGTAATCTGGGAGTCACACTAGCCCTGTGTCCCGGGGTAATGGGTCCTCACCCACCACAGGCTCTAAGGCAGGGGTCCCCAACCCGCGGCCTGCGAGGCCATTTCGTGCGGCCCGCCAGATAATTTCCTTTTGGTCATCGGTGCGGCCCTCCATCATTCCAAACGTGTGTTGAAACATCTTTTTTCTCAAGAGTGTGTTTTAGGATAGGTTAGGTTAATTGGTTAGTTCAGGTTAGGTTAGGTAAAAGTAAAGTTGGGAGCATACGCTAAGCTGCGCGTGGCATGCGGTGCTCATCTCCGTGGCATTAGCCCTTAGAGCCTGTGGTGGGTGAGAACCCGTTACCCTGGGACACAGGGCTAGTGTGACTCCCGGGTTACCACAGTTACCTTCCCCAGGTTACCCCAGGTACCCATTTATCAACCCCGAAAGGAAGGAAGAACAGCTGGGTAGGCTGGTCACCGACTTGCCCTGGCCCGGGATCGAACCAGGGCCCGCAGATTCGTAGCCAGGCACGCTAGCCACTGTACCACGGAGGCGACAAGTATATTTATAAAAATAAGTATATTTTTATACGAGTTTAGTCTTCTTATCTTAGTCTTCTTTTCTCTTTGCAGATGGCTTTCCCTTCTAAGAAACGAAAGTGCGAGGATGAAAAGCGTGTTTTCAACAGCGCGTGGGCGCGCTACTTCTTTGCCGAGCGAAAGGGAAAGCCCCTGTGCCTCATCTGCCATGACACTGTGTCCGTGTGCAAAGAATACAATGTGAAGAGGCACTTCGAAACACTTCACGCCAAGTACGCAAAGATGTCCGAGGAGGACAGGAAGGAGGTGTCTCGCCTGTCCTCACTTCTGGAGAAGCAGACAACGCTGTTCAAGAAGGCCTTTTCAACGTCAGTCGGAGCAAGCAACACTCGTGCCAGCTACCGGGTTGCTCACCTGGTCGCCCGGAGCCTCAAGCCCTTCGCCGACAGAGAGTTCATCAAGGAGCGTATGATGGCCGCTGTGGAGGACGTCTGCCCGGAGAAGATGTCAGATCAGCCTCTCCGCCTCCACCATCACCCGCCGCGTCGGGGAGATGGCCTCCAACGCTCTACCCTGCGGGAACGTTGTCAAGGTGTGCGCTACTTCTCACTGGCCTTGGACGAGTCCACGGATGTGAAGGACACTGCCCAGCTGGCGATCTTCTTCCGTGGAGTGACAGACAACCTGGATGTAGTGGAGGAGTTCCTGCAGCTCGTCCCGCTCAAGGGTACCACCACCGGTGCCGATGTCCTCTGTGCAGTGTTGAAGTGTGTGGACGAAATGGGATTGGACTTAGCCAAGTTGTCCGCAGTGACCACCGACGGTGCCCCAGCCATGGTTGGCTCCACGAAGGGATTTGCTTCGCTCCTGACGAAGCACTGCCGCGACTTGGGCCAGCAACAGGACATTGTGTGATTTCACTGCATTGTGCACCAAGAAGCCCTGTGTGCCAAGTCTGCGACGCTGTCTGACGTCATGAGCGTCGTGGTGAAAGCAGTGAACTTTGTGTTGGCAAGAGGACTCAACCACCGCCAGTTCCGGGACCTGCTTGCCGATGCCAAGGCGGAGTATGGCGACGTGAATTCCCGCAGTTTGAGGATGCCGCCTGGGTCGCCGATCTCGCTTTTCTCGCCGACCTGACCACTCACCTGAACAACCTGAACCTTCAGCTCCAAGGCAGAGATATCCTCGTCCCGGACATGATGTCAAAGGTTCACGCCTTCAAGATGAAGCTCAAGCTATGGGAGTCTCAGCTGGAGAAGAAGGACTTCACCCACTTCTCGAAGTTGGTGTCAGTTAAGCCCACCAGCACAGAGAAATACGTGGACGTCGTTGGGGACTTGAGGAAAGAGTTTGCCAGCCGTTTTGCTGATGTACGCGGCTACACCCCAGAGCTGAAGCTGTTCAGCGCACCCTTCTACGCAGACCCAGAGTGTGCCCCCGCTGACCTCCAGCTCGAGCTCATTGAGCTCCAGTGTTCCGACGAGCTGTGCTCAAAGTTCAACGGATCCTCCCCCTTCACCTTCTGGCAGTCTCAAGTTCGCACACGTCAATTGCCGACCCCGGTACAGAACGCAATGAAAGTGTCGTCCATGTTTGGATCAACATACTTGTGCGAACAGCTGTTTAGCAAGATGAAACTGACAAAATTGAAGACCCGCGCACAGCTCACAGATGACCACTTGGATGACGTTCTCTTGCTGAGTGTTAGTTCCATTACCCCTGATTTTGATAAGCTTTGTGCTGAGAAATGTCACCAGGTGTCTCATTAATAAATTCTTTGAAATTTTTTGTTCTGTATATGTAGTTTTCAGAGTTTTTTATTGGTGCGGCCCTCGGGCCCTCTCGGACTCGTCGATGCGGCCCGCGGTATTCTGCGGTTGGGGACCCCTGCTCCAAGGGCTAATGCCACAGAGATGAGCACCGAATGCCACGCGCAGCATTGTGTATGCTCCCATCTTTACCTATGTTACAATTGCTATTTTCCACTATGTTAGGTCTAGGATGGACTAATATGGGTGGTTCAGGCCTAGTTTTAGCACATCACTGCTATGTCAACACCCAAATAATGGATCTCAATGGTGAGAGAAATGCAGTTTTATGAAGTGCTGTATACAGACCTGCTATATTACCCACGTCTCCCAAGGGACTACTGTGTAAGGGCATGAACAATTATATTAACCCCTTGAGGCCCAGAACGTCATTTTCTTTGTAATTTGGGTACCATTACACAATTTTAGTGAATATAAGCAATATTTTATAGCTATGACCTGTTAAGTATCTTTGTCCACTAACGAATTTGATATATTAAGTTAGTTTTTGTAATTTTATGGCTAACAACAGACGATTTTATGTATCAAAGGAAAGATCTGGGCGTGAAGGGGTAAATTGTAGAGCTATGAAACCAGCCCAGAGAGGGTACTAAAATCTAATTGAAAAAAGTTGCATAACCTCGCCAAAATATCTCTTATCAAAAAAGATACCTAAACCACAATATAAACATAAATGGAGACCAGTGTAGGAAATCATGATGGGAAAGTAATGCTGAATGACTGCAATGGTGTTAAAATAGCCTGAAAAAAGCATCCATGTTAATAATCAAATGAGGCGTTTAGTTAAGGCAAGGACATGTAGCACCTGCACGCCTGGGTGTATGTACATGCTGATAAGGTGACAGAAAGGCACTTCATTGAGAGAGAGAGAGAGAGAGAGAGAAAGGAAAAGAGGACAGAAATAGAGAGAGAGAGAAAGCGTAATGCCCATATTTTAAGTTAAGAGTATGAATAGAAATGTGTAGACTTTTGCTGTGACATCCAAGGAAATCAAGAGTAGGTGTCAGAATGGGTAGGCAAGCATATAAGTGAAGGTGGGTGGTATAAGATCTGTTACTCTCCTGCTGTATGGTACATTTCTCACTTCCATGCTCAGTCTTTCCTTCAATCATATGTTTGGGGCATTGAACCATTATTCCCTATTGTAAAGCTGTCACTGAAATCTGAGCTTCTAGATCTGCACAAAAGTGAACCATAAGTATTCAAACTCTAACCTTTTACATTATTTGCCCATTCACTTAACCCCTTGAGACCCAGAACGTAATCTCCATTGTAATTTGGATACCATTAGACGATTTTTAGTTAATATATAAGCAATATTTTAAAGATATGATCTGTTTAGTATCCATGTCGACTAAATAATTTGGTTTATTAAGTTACTTTTCTTAATTGTATGGCTAACAACAGACTATTTTATATAGCAAAGGAAAGATCTGGGCGTGAAGGGGTTAATCAAGCACTAGTCATCATTTAGCTCTTCTCCATGTGAATATGCGTCAAGTCAGTTACGTAACTTTTCAAATCCATCATCTAACCCGATTATTAATTCTTATTCTGCCTTTAGCAAACAATTTTAGCTACCGGGTACCTTCATTTACCAATTATTGCGAAAAGGGTAAATGAGTAATAACACTTGGACTAAAAGAGAAACGGAAGATAAGGAATAAAATAGAAGTGATAGCCCCCAATAGCTTTGCTGGATCTTACAATCAGATACATTGTACACTCAACTAAGTTAACCCCTTGAGACCCAGAACGTAATTTCCATTGTAATTTGGACACCATTAGACAATTTTAATGAATAGTATAAGCAATAATTTAATAGATATGACCTGTTTAGTATCCTTGTCGACTAACTAATTTGGTATATTCAGTTACTTTTCGTAATTTCATGGCTAACAACATACGGTTTATTTATAGCAAAGGAAAGATCTGGGCGTGAAGGGGTTAAGGCTTCAATGAATCATTAAATCTCACAATGAAATAGCAATATATCATTTATTCATCATTATTGATATACAGCCTTTAACCCATCATCATGTTCTCTGCCACTGCCCCTGCGCCTCCCTCAAGGATCAGGTCTTCCAGCATCTCCTCCAGACTTACCTGAGGCAAGTCTGCTGCCTCATCATTGCCCGGCACAGCGGCCGCCACACGCTTGGCCTCATCCCGGTAGATGTTGACGTTGGTGCGGTACTGCGGGTCCTCCTCCAGGTCCTCCAGGAAGTCAGTGTAGTCCCTGCAGGGCACAAGGGAGGGCAGTGTTGTTAGTGTTTGATTTGGTGCTCTAATTATGCTACATGACATGAAAGTGACAAGTGTAAATTATGAATGGAAATTACAAACAAGTACAAGTTAATAGGTACAAGAATTCGTCCCAATATTTTCCTAGAGACCTAGGCCCTAGGTCACATACGCTATTGTACTGCGGCTATCTATGCCAGTATTTTATCGCCATATTTTTCTAAACGATAATTTGGACATTTTTAAGTAGGTGGCAGGAGCCGCACAGGACTCTTGAAAGAGCCGCAGGTTGCCGACCGCTGGTCTAGACCATCATCAGAAAACTGGCTAAATAAATAAAATTCCAAACAGGGAAGGATGACAACAACACCAATGATTCTGAACTTGCTCCAAGGCAGAAGAGGAGTCCCTTTCTCACACCAAGACACTCGCCTGTTCTGGCTTCCGGTGTCGTCATTCAGGGCCAAATGTTTGAGCTTCCAGCGGCGGCGAGCATTCCGTGTGGCCTTGTCGGCAAACACCTTCCTCACCAGCACCACGTCAGGCACGGCGTCCTCACTCATCTTGTCAATGTTGTCGTCATTCACATTGGACACACGGAGATCAAAGCTGAAATGAGTCGAGGGAATCATCAGTGAGGGGCTTGTGTGTCATGAGAATGTTATGAAAAAGAAAAAGGAAAATAGATGATAAAACACTTGTATCAGATAAATAGATGAATAAACATACAAATATATAAATAAATAAATAATGAATAAATGAATGAATAAATAAACATATACATTTAGAAATAAACAAATAAATAATAAACAAAGACAAAACAAATAAATAGTGAATGAATGAATAAATAAACATACATTTAGAAATAAACAAATAAATAATAGACAAAACAAAAGACTAATAATGTTCAGCATTTCTCCATCACTAAGAGGTGGATTATGAGAAAACAAAACACGCCATAGGAAACTAGTTTAAAAGTAAAATCATGAATAAGAGTAACATAAATAGTTTGAAAGCTCCATTAACTTCCATTACCCATTCACTACATAACTAATCATACCCATATAATTTCCAGGATATCTCGCCTTTTTACCTTTATGTATTCCATTGGAACATGGGAATACATAAAGTACCAATGATAAAAAAAAAAAAAAAAAAAAAAAAATCTCAATCAAATATTATCCTCAAAATAACGCTAAGAACAATTTAAATTCACTTTTAATAGTAGTGTAGTTTAAAAAAATAGTAAAATAAAATATAGTAAAAAAATAGTAAATATAGTAAAAAAAAGTAGAAGTACAAAACAAAAAGTAAAAAGTAAAAAAAAATGTAAAAAAATAACTTTAATAGTAATATAATAAAACAAGTAGTCGTAGTAGTAGTAGTCGTAGTAGTAGTAGAAGTAGTAGTAGCAGTAGTAGTAGTCCGTCGTCGTCGTCGTCGTCGTCGTCGTCGTCGTAGTAGTAGTAGTAGTAGAGTAGTAGTAGTAGTAGTAGTAGTAGTAGTAGTAGAGTAGTAGTAATAGAGTAGTAGTAGTAGTAGCTAATAGAGTAGGAATGGTCCATTTACGTACCCCATCACAGTGTCTCCAGGGGCGAGGAGGTGACCCAGATGTGTCCTACAGAAGACCATGGAGTCAGTGCCCAGCTCACTGCTCCGCTGCACCCACACCTCCGCCACCTGGTGCTGCAAAGGGAACACAAAGAAACACTTTACACTGTCAACTACCCATGCCAAGGAATACGAAAAGGAAGAAAACGAAAACAGAAAAGAAAAAAACACGAAATATTCTATCAACTACAAACAATCAATCTACAAAACAACTATCTACAATCTACTATCTACAAACAATCAATCTACAATCTACTATTTACAAACAATCAATCTACTATCTACAAACAATCAATCTACTATCTACAAACAATCAATCTAAATTTATCTACAATCTACTATCTACAAACAATCAATCTACATTCTACTATCTACAAACAAATCAATCTAAAAAACAGCTATCTACAATCTACTACTATCTACAAACAATCAATCTACAATCTACTATATACAAACAATCACTCTACAAAACAAACTATCTACGATCTACAATCTCCTATCTACAAACAACTATCAATCAACTACTCTCTATCAACTACCAAAACCAGGTCATTAAATGCGGCAGACGTATCAAGCTATAGATAACTGCAAATCAATAAGGAAGTGATATATAAGAAAAGTAATGAGTTAATTCACTTTTGGTATCATGACCTATAAGTTGCCTTGACCTAGCTGTACCATGCAGGGTCTGAGCTATACTCGTGGGGAATGGTCTCCGTATCGTCATCTATACATCAATTTTTTCTAAAACAATTTTTAGCTCAAGGGTGGGCGATTGGCCTTGTTTTGTATGCAGGACGGGTGAGGTGCTGATGACCCTCACTTTGGCTGATTTAAAGGGGGAAGGCTGTTCGAAATCAAAAAGTCCAATTCTTTGACTAATGCTATAAAAGTGTAAACAGGA
Source organism: Chionoecetes opilio (assembly GCA_016584305.1). Classification (NCBI taxonomy): domain Eukaryota; kingdom Metazoa; phylum Arthropoda; class Malacostraca; order Decapoda; family Majidae; genus Chionoecetes; species Chionoecetes opilio. Next base: position 196,426 of record JACEEZ010006218.1, on the reverse strand, counting down.
GAGAAGCATTTTACTGAAGTACACAATATGTTACATGTTTCTCACCCCTTCACCCTTGGTCACACACATCCACACACGGCAGTGAGTATCCCATGGAGCATTAAACCACAGAGAAATTCTCAAAGCAGGCTGCCAAGCCAGTTGACATCCCTTAATGCTGTACTGCTGGCATCTCTGGACTCAGATACTCTCTGACTCTCTGGACTCTGAGTTCAGATGCTTTGCTTCCTATGCCCCCAGGATGTTGTTAAGTTTCTAAGGGACAGTAAGAGCACAGTACTTATAAGTACTGTACAATGTAATTGTCCTCTGGACAATGATGTGTGCACATGTCAACTGCCTTTAGATTGTACAACCAATCCCAGCTGTTGAGGCGTTGGCCTGCATAGCATAAAAATGAAGCATTAATGTACATAAATTGTCCAGAGGAGATAAAGGGAAAAAGCAGCAGCCAGTTGCCCGAGGCCCAGCCATGACCGCCGGAGCTGCATCTGCCTGCAGACAGCTGACGTCTCAACGCCACCCCTCACACCAGATCAACACAGCCACGCTACTAGCACAATACGTGGGTGTACGATCTCCCTCGTCCTTCACCGTGGATATCACTACCGTGCTGCCTTGGATGGATCACACGGAGGAGCAACGATGCACTGTGCTTTATGCTGGCATCACATCACTTTGCCTCTAGTTCATCTTTTGCATTTTCTTTCAAATAAGGATCTACTTTATCTTAGTGTGATTCTCCATCCCTGTGAGAGTGCACACACCTGTACAGTAATCGGGACCTACTCACACTTTGCTAATAAGACAATAACTTCTGCATGTACCAACATGCATTGACCACAACATTCAACATATTTTACCTTATGTGAAATCTGTCCTTGCCCCGTGAAGTGCTTGACTTGTGCATCACTTGTTTCCATCACAATGAATTCAGTCAGGTTCCTTGAGGTGCAAAGAGAGGTGAAGGGAGAGCGCCAATACACACTGCTACTTATTTCTGCAACTAAGAAGAGAGGGGAGATTTAGTTACACTATAGACATTGATAAATGACTAGAAAGAAGTTGACCGAAAAAGCCTGCAATTAAGAAGAAAAAGAGACTGGATATCTGAGGGCTGAGGGAACACATGGGAAAGTTGAGGAAAAGAAGTTCGAATAACACAACGTTTAGTTTCCCCACTGAAGTAAAGATGCCTGGAAGGAACTACAAGGAGAGGAAATAGAGGCTAAATGTCTGCATCAGTTTAAGAAGAAACTTGATAAATACCTAAAGATACCAAGACATAACACGAATATAATATCAGCCCACGAATATATAGCTCAGGCCCTGTAAGCTATAGCTAGATAAATAAAACTAGGTACACTACTATACTATACTACACAGACACACAGACACACACACACACACATATAAAATGACATGCAGCTTACACTGGGCTGTGGAGGGATCAATCACGCTGATGTTGCTTGTGATGCGCTGCACAACACAAATCTGTCCAATGCCTCCAAGTTGGTGTGCTAGTTTCTTGGGCAGACAAACAACACTGTCCTTGCAAATAGGCACGATATCAACACTGCAAAATACACATGAAAATATCAAAAATACAGACATATGTATCTAAAAATAGCACAATATAGATGAGATACCATAACCATTTACCTAAATGTATATTTGTAGTTGAAAGTGTTTGAATGGATGTCATGGGAGATGAGTTTCTTGGAGTGGGTCCAGCGGCAAGGAACAACGGAATTGAAGAAGTCCACCAGATGACGACCATTTTGCTCGGAGGTAAAGTAGAAATCAAGTCCCTCTGAAAGTTGAAGTTAAACACACTGTATAAATTCCTAATGTAACACCTTAAATATCACACTATTAATGTGTCCTCGGATTAAAAAAAAATTGAAATAAACATTACGTTTATGTAGTCCTACTAGTGTTGCTCAGAAGTAGAGTGGGGACAGAGAGCAACAGTGATGTAATGGGAAACAAAATGCATTGGCTGCCACTGGGAAAGAAAAGCAATGGGAACAACACGTGTGCCAAACATGTGCACGGGCAATGCATGCACAGACAGGAATGAGGTCCTGAGAATTCATCTAAGAAACTAATTTCAAACAGAAGTATTTAGTCCTGGCTAGATGATGACAATATCTATAAGAATATAGTTCTTGGGCACAAGAGTATGTGATACTGCACACATAGGTGGAACAGTCCACTTTGAATTTTCCCTGAGGAGACAGAGATGGTAGCAATGACTTAGTAAGGACTGCTATCAGTAGGATCAGGGAATGGAATCTCAGCAGAGTAGAGTGAAAGGCAAGTCATAGTGGAGGCGAGGTGGTGCTTCATTGATTGGTAGCCAATTTTCATTCTGCAAATGTATAACTATACAAGTTTAGTAAAGAATCTAAGAGCAATCTCTTAACACATTTACTAAAGGCCTATGTAATTATGTAGGCGCTACACCCCCACCCTGCGTTGCCCCTCACCATGCATTGCCGTGATGCCCAGGGCCTTGTTATGGGCGTTGTGCTTCATGATCAGCTGCTCCAGGTAATAGAAGGTGCGCTTGTGGTCAGCCTTCTGTCGTACCTGCGCGGGTTTAAAGATGACAGGATCACTGCGATGCACTACATTCCTGAACCATCAATTATTCCCTAACTTCATACTTTAATAAGCAGACAAAATAATTTGCAAAATTATCCATTAATCTACACCAATAAAATGCCATTGTCTTATTAGATATTACAAATGTTAGTCTCTCAAAGTCACAACCAACTGTGTACAGCAAGGATTGGTCACTTATAGTCAACAACAGGCATCACATAGGGAGCTACCTGCACCACCGCCTTCCAGTAGTCCTTGGCCTCCACGCGGTGGCAGTCGTCACACATCTGACCCGCGATCACATACTCCACTATGAAGTCTTGCTGCAGGATGGCGCCTTCTTGTATCTCCTTTTGCACCACTAGCTTCACCTACAGGGAGCAAAAGAGAATGGTGACATGCATTTCAGAGTAACAACTGATGATCAGGAAGATATAAAGAAATATGAATGAAGCAACAAAATTACGACAGACATCATTGTAAGCAATTGAGACGACCGTGTGTGTGTGTATTCATCTAGTTGTATTTTACAGGGCCAGAGCAATGCTCGTATGGCCCTGTCTCCATATCAACATTTTTTATCATTCATCCTTAGTGCTTAGTGTTGGCCGAAGCCACCACCCCGGGAGGCGGGTCACAAACCCCCGGCTAACACCCGGTACCCATTCACTGCTGGGTGGACAGGGGCTCGGGTTTTAAGAAGACCGCCCGACTTGTCTTCGCTCCGCCCGGGGATCGAACCCGGGACTTCTCGGTTGTGAGCCAAGCGTGCTAACCGCTACACTACGGAGTACCCTCCATACCATAAACTGTGTGTGTGTGTGTGTGTGTGTGTGTGTGTGTGTGTGTGTGTGTGTGTGTGTGTGTGTGTGTGTGTGTGTGTGTGTGTGTGTGTGTGTGATAATTTGTGGAGCTTATGCTATCCTGTCTCTACATATACCCCCTTTAGTCCTGGCGAGTCTTAAGCCCATGGATGTTCTTACTCAAGTTCATTCCAAGCCTCAATGTTTCTATTATGAAAGCAGATTTTTTTTTTCTAATCACATCATATAAACATTGTTCTTCCTTATTCAGTATTCATGGCATCTTGCTTTCTCATTAACCTATCTCAAAAATCCCATCTCCTTTGCTTATTCATTCCCATCTTTCAACACCATGATTACCACTCTCCTTTCCCATGAAGTGTGTAACTTTTCAGCTTTTCTAGTTGTTCACAAATACATTTTTTATGGCTGTACAGTATTTCATTTTTTTGTGTCTTCCAATATTGTGGTCATATTACATCTGTAAACTTCAGACTTAGTTCACACATATATACACCAAGTATTATATATTTACATGTATGTATCATGTATGTACCTCTACTTTTAAATATTGACTTACCTTGATGCGTTTTGAATGAGGTTCAGTCCAGACAAACCCTGCGTCAACCAGTCGCACCTTATTCAACCCTTTCATTTTCTTTAGACAGAGTTTCAAAAGGTCTTTGGACTCCAAGGCTGCTGGTATCCATGTGGTGGGTGGATCAAGGTAGCGCTCACACCCTTTACAAAAGTACAGAGTGTTTTGTTTTGGGATTCCCTCGGAGATGTCATTGCGGCCCCGTATGCAGGCAATGCAGCGGTTGGTGGGGTTGGGCTGGATTTGTGCACCACAGTCACAACACAGACTGAAACAGATGTATAATAGCTGTGAATGAATAAAGGAATTCTTCAAAAGTTGCATGGGTTAAATTTGTCTTTACCCGACAATGGGTCTCGTTACATTGTGGTCCCTGCTGATACTGAGGGCAAGTTATCTAACATGGTAGTATGCCAAATGATCAGCCTACAACTTACATCTTGCTAGTGACCAGAGAAAATAACCTCATCAATCGGGAAAATTACCCGATTGATGATTTTATTTATTTATTTAACGCTAATTTATGCATGGTTCTAATTAATTTATCAGATAACGAAATATAGCAATGGAAAGCTAATAAAATTGCACTTCTATTGATACCCTTCATGATAAAAGTTGACTCGCAAAGTTTTAAATGGCGAAGAGTTGAAGTGAATATTAAGTTCATGCATATTTCTTCAGAGTCTCGTAATGGCATTTCTTTACCGTGTTTTACTGTTTTTTATTTGATAATATTATAGAACAAACATTTACAAAGATTACAGTATATCATATATACTGATAAACCAGTCTATATGATGCGTATATATATACAGTATATGAATCTGAGCGGCCCTCCGACTTCAGGGCAAGTTCAGGCCCATGTGCAACAGGCCGATATTCTGTGCGCAGTCCAGGTATACAGTGGTCTATGACCTAACCTAACCTAACCTCACTATAACCCCCTAAAAGTTACTAGCCTAACCTCACTATAAGTTACTACCTAACCTCACTATAACCCCTAAAAGTTACTAACCTAACCTCACTATAACCCCCTAGAAGTTACTAACCTAACCTCACTATAACCCCTAAAAGTTACTAACCTAACCTCACTATAACCCCTAAAAGTTACTAACCTAACCCTACCATAACCCCCTAAAAGTTACTAACCTAACCTCACTATAACCCCCTAAAAGTTACTTATATTGCCGTAGGCGGCCGCATGGGGCCCGCGGCCGCATTGGAGATACACTGTTGTGTGTAAGGGGTTGTTGTGTGTAAGGGGTTGTTGTGTGTATAAGGGGTTGTTGTGTGTAAGGGGTTGTGTGTAAGGGGGTTGTTGTGTGTAAGAGGTTGTTGTGTGTAAGGGGGTTGTTGTGTAAGGGGGTTGTTGTGTGTAAGGGGTTGTTGTGTGTAAGGGGTTGTTGTTGCCGCTAACATCTGTTCGTCCGCCTCGTATTCTGGTCTGAGGTTCGTTTTCCTCATAGTATACGCGAGCAGCGTCATTTATTTCGATCTCAGATTGAGCATCGTACTCTAGATCTGTCACAGCGACAGATTCACTGTCTGACACCGAAGTACAATCGCTCATCATAACATTTGCCGACAGGTCTCACAGAGGCAGACGAGTGTTGTTTACATTGGAGCGTTCCTCCTCTGACATCATCAATAACATTCGTAGTCCTGTTGGAGGGAAGATTTTTTTTTTTCGCGCGCTTTTTACAAAAGTCGTGTTTTTACAGAAATAAGGCCTGGAAATCAATTATTTTTGGTGGATTAGGTGTTTTGAATGTGTAAGAATTTGAATGTGTTTGAATTCAACATAATTAGGCAAAAAAAAAATGGGTCTGGACGATTACTTTGAGGTTAGGTTAGGTTTCATTAAAACCTTTAAGGTTAGGTTAGGTTTCCGGGATGGTTTCATTAAAATCTATAAGACCCTGACTAATTTTTCCCTGCCAAGTTTTAGTGCTTTTTCTGATGGAGATAGTGTTTTTAATGGAAACTGTACCATAAAATTCGGTGATGAATTTTTTTTTTATGGGTTTGCGCAAAATAAAACTATCACCATAAGAAAAAGCACCTATTGTAGGCCAGGAAAAAATAGTCAGTCTCTGAAAACGACCGCGAAGTCTTCGTCTACTATTACCCATCATGGTGTAGATTTCTTCATTCTGAGTACTTTTAACCCCATTTCCCATGGCGCAATTTAATAATAATGGCGTTACATGTACTACCAAAAATCTACCGTTATTTCAGCCAGAAACGGTTAAGTTAGGTTAAATCAGATTACTACCCACTACCAAAAGTTTACCAGATTTGGATTTTTTTTTTTAAATCTTTATTGGGTTTCCGGAAAATAAAAATACCTCCATCTGAAAAAACATTAATATTAGGCAAGGAAAAAATAGTCAGTCTCTCCGAAAATGACCGCGCAGTCCTCGTCCATTTATACTCATTTTGGATTTTGTTTTCATATGCACACAAAAAAACATACCATACAGGCATACACTATATGATGCCACAAATCCACTGGGTATGGTGAGATTGCCCGTTACGTCAACAAACGACAATAAAATAAATAAATACGGAACAGTCAGCACTACTTACATCACGCCCACCGTAGGCTGCTGAGGACTCATATACTCCATGACAACTGGTTGCAGGCTTCCCTACGATGCTGATGTATGGGTGCTGCCTTACAAACAATGGCCTCTTAGAAGGGCCACTTTCAACTGCGACTCCTTATGTCACTAGCACAGTGGCAGTGTGGCACTCTTTCCTCGTCACCTCGTGTTGTGTTGTCTTGATTTTAATCTTGAGCTTACAAGTACCTTGATCTCACCCAGGCTAGTTCCTTACATCGACAGTTTCTGCAAAAAATTAAAAAGAAACGCATTACCAAGCCTACTTCACTGATCTCTATATCCTGCAAACCAAATTCTGGTCAAGAACTCTTTCACTGCCACAATCATCTCCTTACCTAGTTGTCTCTTTACACAAACTTATTAAAATTACATTTGTAGCTACTGTTGATGCACATACACAAAATCTCAATATTTTATGAGGCTGATGCACAGGTTCATAAGAACATAAGAACATAAGAAAATAAGGAAGCTACAAGAGGCAGGGTATCCTGTCACCAATCAGCAGAATACTCCGTAGTGTAGTGGTTAGCTCAGAGAGCTTACCAAGCTCTCTAGTTAGCACGCTCTGCTCACAACCGAGAAGTCCCGGGTTCGATCCCAGGGCGGAGCGAAGATAGATGGGTGGTCTTTCTTAAAACCCGAGCCCCTGTCCACCCAGCAGTGAATGGGTACAGGGTGTTAGTCGGGGGTTTGTGACCCCCCTCCCGGGGTGCTGGCTTCGGCCATGCCTCCCCCCCTTGGCAAAGAATAAATTATAATAAATTATATATTTGTTATACATATATATATATATATATTATATATAATATATATATATATATATATATATATAATATATATTATATATAATAATATATATATATAATAATATATAATATATATATATATAATATATATATATAAATATATATATATATATATATATATATATATATATATATATATATATATATATATATATATATATATATATATAATATAATATATATATATATATATATATATATATATTATATATATATATATATATATATATATATATATAATATATATAATATATAATATATATATATATATATATATATATATATATATATATATATATATATATATATATTATATATATATATATATATATATAATATATTGGCCCCCACCTTTTAAATTTTCTGGGTACGCCACTGCCTACATCCACCTTTCATCCCCATCCATGAACCTATCCAGCCCCCTTTTAAAGCTCCCTAATGACTCAGCACTAACTACCTGCATGTCTACTGAGTCCGTTCCAGTCATTCACCACCCTATTTGTGAACCAATTTTTCCATATCTCTTTTTTAAATCCACGTTTTTCCAGCTTGAATCCGTTACTTCTTGTTCTACCCTGGTTAAAAGCCGTAAGAACTTTTCCTACCTCTCCTTTATTAAATCACTTTATCCACTTAAAAACTTCTATTAGATCGCCCCTTACTCTGCATCTCTGTGTGAGTGTAACTTTAATAACTTCAATCTCTTCTCATAACTAAAGTTACGCATCCCTTGAATCATTTTGGTCATCCTTCTCTGCACTGTTTCTAACAAGGCTATATCCATCCTGTAATATGGAGACCAAAACTGAACCGCATAGTCTAGGTGAGGTCTGACTAGTGCCAGATAAAGCTTTAGAATAACTTCCGCACTTCTACTTTTAACACTTCACTTCTGGTAATGAATCCTAACACTCTAATAGCTCTATTTCTAGCTTCAATACATTGTTTCCTAGGTCGGAGGTCTGGGCTCACCCTCACTCCAAGATCTTTTTCACTTTTCCAGTGTTCGTTGCATTACGTGGCTGATTATTCATACCTATTTTTGCTAAAAGGATATACTACAACTATTAATAGATTATTTAGTACAGTATACTATATTAGAGTAGACTGGGTGATCTGTACCTTGCCCCTCCCCCCCCCAAAAAAAAAATTTCTGGTCCCCCCAAAACTTTGCCCATGATCCCCTACTCTCAGCGAAGTATATAAACACAAATATACTTTGACCTCTCGCAGCTTCTATCGATGCATATCTCACGGTAAGGTGTATTTAGTGTCATTCTTGCTATGCTAGCTAAATTCTGCCTTACATCTAATTTCTATATTTCACTGTCTAGTCCGGCCGCTAAGGACCAGATTTCAAGAGGATGGGGACATGCCGGATAAAAGCACCAAATTTTGTTCAGGCATTCTACAGGGTCCTAGCTATGATTTTGAGAGGGGAGACAAACGATCCAATTACTCAGAAGCCTCTATGAACCATTTTTGTGATAACGGCTAATTTTCACTTAGAAAAATCTTGATGAAATCAAGATTCGCCTTTAATGGCAAAAGAAATATTCCGTATATGCAATACATCCACTAGTTTGTTATTTTTTTCATCATTTTCATCAGTGAGATGGGAAACCCATTCAAGGATGACACCCCAGAACTCCTGGCACTTGACACACGGAATGTCATCGACCATCCTGTTGTCAACACAGTCCGCACAGTAGAGCCTGTTGGCAAGAAGCAGTATGAGACATACAAGAAGTCAGTGTTGACAGATGCTACACACTCCATCCATGACCCAATTAAGAAAAACAAATTGCCCCTGTTCAGATCGCCAACACCAAAGACGAAGAGTAAGCAGGTCGGACAAGTGTCTATGCTGAAGGATGACGTGGCCCTCTTTTCTCGTCTCTACATAGTCACACAGCACCGTGATGGGGACCTGGACACCTTCTTCAAGCATGAGAATCACCCATACCCTCCTTCTTTGGCTGAAAGAGGGAAGCTGCGACAAGGGAAGAAGTCCGATCTCACCAACATTCTGGCCCAGAAGACGCAAGAAGAACCCTCTGGCTCATTTGATGTTAGAGTGCTCGATGGTGCTGCTGTGGTACACCTCCTCCCAGTGACTGGCATCACTACATTTGACGATTATGCAAGTGGAGTGTTTTGTTCCCCACATCATGAGGCAACTGGAAACCTCTATGAGAGTAGATGTGGTATGGACAGGTACCTGGACAACAGTATCAAAGAATCAACCAGAGAGAAACGGGGGAAAGGTGTACGAGGAAGGTGGCAGGCCAGACCAAGGTCCCAGGCAATTGGCCCGATTTCCTGCGTGACCCCACAAACAAGGTAGAAACTCTTCCAGTTCCTATCAGAGAAGATTGTATCCACTACCTTCCCAGACGGAAAGCAGGTCTTTGCAACATCTGGAGCCTCTGTAGTCTGCAGTGGCACTGACCACTCGATGCCGCCATGTGACCACGAAGAGGCAGACACAGAATTGTGGTCCATCTACAAGATGCCCTAGAGAGTGGATGCACCACATGCTTGGTACGCACCGTGGATACTGACGTTCTTGTCATCCTCATCGGGAAGTATCACTTTCTAGCCAGCAAGTATCCATCGGCTGACATCTGGGTCGCCTTCGGCAGTGGCAAGAACTTCCTTTTCCTACACATCAATGCCATCTGTAGTACTCTGGGCAAAGAGAAGTCCACAGCGCTACCAGTGTTCCACAGCTTCACAGGGTGTGATACGACTTCTTCTTTCTTTGGAAAGGGGAAAAAGTCGGTTTGGGAAGCATGGGGTGCCTATACCGAAGTCACAGATGCCTTCAAACTTCATCGTAGAACATCCACATGCACAAATCACCGTGGATTGCCAGGAGTTCCAGATGCTGGAACGTTTCACAGTCGTTATATATGACAAGACCAGCCCTCTGGTGTCGGTGAATGAAGCAAGAAAGGAACTGTTCTGCCAGAAAAACAGAACGATGGAGAACATTCCCCCAACTCAACAGGCCCTGCTGCAGCACACCAAGCGTGCAGTGTACCAGGCTGGCATCTGGACAACTTGTCACCAGGCCCAACAACAGACACCAACTGCTGAAGGCTGCGGTTGGACACTGGATGCAGAAACAAAGTCCTGGGTTCCTGTCTGGAGCTCGCAGCCTGCGGCAGCAAAGGCTGTAAGTGAACTTGTGAAGTGTGCCTGCAAAAGTGCTGCAGGTTGTGGCGGGAGATGTTCATGCAAGAAAGCCAGCTGGAAATGCACCGAACTGTGCAGCTGCAAATGTGAGAAGTAGACACATAATTACAATTATGAATCATACCTGCATTGTGATACTGGCAATGGTTGCCGCGATAACTTTTTTTTCAACTTGCGATAACGATAAAACGATAATTTTTTCCCCAACATGCGATAAACAATAAACGATAAAAAATTTCAAAACCCAACCTGCGGTAAGCGATAAACGATAAAACGATAGCGATAAAAAAAATTTAACTTGCGATAACAAAAGCGATAAATGATAAGTGCCTTTATTTAGTTGAAATATTAAAAAAAGCATACAAACTATTTTTGTGTTGATAAAATGTTGACCAGTGGTTAACTGTACAAATGTTGTTGCCACCTCTTCATTTAATCTATCTAATTTATTAAGTTCTTCAATTTCTTCTAGATATGCACCTCACAGATTAGTACCAGAAAATGGTAAAGTCGTACTTGATACTACCAATAGTACCAAATCTGGCACTTTAGTACCAAGATTGGCAACCCTGACTGGCGCACTGCAGCTGTGATTGGCCAGCTACACACACACACACACACTTGGCAGCTCTCATATGAGGTTTTTCAGGTCTGAAAACGTCAGGCGGGCTGTTGTGACTATTGCCGCCGTGCACATTTTCTAATTTTTACAAAAGTCGTCTTTGAATTTATCGTTTATCGTTCCTCATTTTTTGGGACTAGCGGTAAGTGAATGAGCGATAATTTTAGAAAACTTTGCGATAAACGATAAACGATAAAAGGTTTGACCTCAGCGATAATTATCGTTTATCGTTTATCGCTCATTTTATCGCACGCGGCAACCACTGGATACTGGTGCTTAACAAAGACATGGCATTCCTGCAGCTGTACAGGAAGAACATGATTGTTGTATAATGAGCTTAATGAATACTTATTTTTCATAATGCACCGTCAGTAGATTAACCACTGTCATTTTTGAATTGCAAGGAGTATGTTTTAATTCGTGTTCTGCTAATAAACTACATGGCATTTCGCGATGTCCGCAGGGGAGTTTAAAGTCGAATAAATATTGAATTTATGTTTTTTTGACAGCCATATTGGAATATTTTGTTCTGGAGTTATTAAATAATAATAATAAGATAACTTGCATCCAATAAACATTATCCTTATGACTATTCTTTTAAAAAACCCATTTACCCTAATTTCCACATGCGGAAATGTCAAAATAATAAAGAAGCGTTCCTTATAGCCATCTGAGTGATGGGATCATTTGTCTCCCCTCTCAAAATCATAGCTAGGAGCCTGTAGAGTGCCTGAAAAATTTTTGGTGCTTTTATCCGGCATGTCCCCATCATTTCACTAAGCTGCCGGACTAGTCATTCCATGCAGTCACATACGTCTCTTCTCTCTTCAAGTGTGTGTGTGTGTGTGTGTGTGTGTGTGTGTGTGTGCGTGTATTCACCCACGGTCTTGCCCACGCGGATCGCCAGTTTTACTCTCCCGTAAAGAGTTTGGAGCTCCTACTGACCGATCTTAAGGTAATGCTGGGACCTCACACACCACACACCCCATCCTCTTGTTCAAGGGGTTAGTTACCGCCCATACTAAATTTTGTCAGAGAAAAATACACGGGAGAGAGCGGGGATCTAACGCGCCACCACGGAGTGCCCTGACACGAGCTCTAACCACTTAACCACGCAGGCGGTGTGTGTTTGTGTGTGTGTGTGTGTGTGTGTGTATGTGTGTGTGTGTTCAACATGGTCTTAATGATGCGAAGAACTCGTGATCTCAAGCAGTGAGATCACGAGATTCACCCTCCCGGAAGAAATCTTGCATAAGAAATCTGGAGTCGTCATCGATCTGTGGGTAAAGCACACTTCAGACCACACACGTACACACACACACATACACACACACACACACACCACAGTCAGTTGTCTGGAGCGTATTTAACCATTCTATGGTCGCGCGTTCAATCACGTTTGCTCAAGGGATTTTTTTCTTCTTCTGACTAATACGGGCTGTTACTGCTGACCAAGTGTCTCCTAAAGCCCGAGGATCACCCGGGGGCATACTGGTACAAATATTACCTTGGACATTACATAAACGAATTTTTAGCCCTCCACTACCATGGCTACAGCTGATAGACTAAAATAGACCATATTGCAATGTGGTCAACATATTCATGTGGGTTTCTGTTGCACTCGAGGTGGGAATGTGATGAGTAAGGTCAGTAGAACAAGTAGGCTATACAGTGTTCTACTGAGGTGATGAGAGCGGCGCCCTGTAGCGGCCGAGTACGGCTTCCCGCCCACGGGACTCTCCAGCCACACAGGAAAGATTAAAGCTGTGTTGCCGATAGGGAGAAGGTAGAGGACGAAGACAGATCAACGTGTTAACTGCATGCCGAGACATGTGTTTAGCTAATCATGTGCTAATTAGTCACCTATACGGAGTTATTTGAAACACATGTCATAAAATACTTCACGTGGCATAGTTTCTTTGTCATCAAGAGTCACCACAACCTTGGCCCACTAACCCGTCCTTGACACAGTTCCCGCGACGCAGCATCTGGAGGGAAGCCAAGCAGCTCCATCGCCTCCCTGACGCGGAGAGGCTCACACGCCCACACTTGTATCGTTCATTTAAGCAAACATGTGTATTAATGTATCATCACGAGCTGAATATACTCAACCACGGACGGGAAGACAAGAATAAAACATAATGAAGTTGCAAGCATTTCAATACAAATTTTCTCCCTTAGGCCACACTTCATTCATAGAAAAGTAGTGTGCATACATATAGAACATGATTATATAGTTGAGGACTTGACGTGAACATACTTTGGTTTCTCTGCTTGCTCATCATAAACACATAATGGACTGGCAAGTTGGCAACAAAGGGGGCTTTTTGTTACTTTCTTTTTTTTTTGTCCTTGGCCAGTTCTTTGTGATGTTAAGAAAAAAAGAATACATACTCACACAATACTCTCTTCTCATAACAGACCTGAAAAAAACAAAGACTATTACAAAGGTTGGTGGACGTCAATGTTAATAATAACTATTCATACATTCTCTACGGCTATTTTAATTCGTTTCGTAGACATATTCACTACATAAATCTAGGCTGGATACAATTAAAGTGACCTGATACTATGTACATATAACACAGAGGAACATAGGTACAATTACGGTGCAGTTCTGTACATAACAAGTGAAATGACTTATTTTCCAGGGTCAGAGTAACTCTGATTCAATTCGGTATCACATTCAAAGTGATAGCCAGAACTTGGGTTTTTTTTTGTCACTGTTGATATTCACTAAGAATTCGATGGAAGATCTCTTGGAAGCACTGCATGAAGCTTGGAGGCAACAACACAATAGCCATGGACACGCGATGGAGACTAGCGATGCCCATAGGAAGACGAGTCACGGGCACGCTGGGAAAGCAGCTGTGCCCGGTATCAAACAGCAGCTGAGAGGACACATGTACGGGAAGACGTGGCTGCTGTGTGCATACTACCCATATGAGAGAGAAAAACACTGTATTGCACCCGGGAAGACGTGGCTGCTGTGTGCATACTACCCATATGAGAGAGAAAAACACTGTATTGCACCCGGGAAGACGTGGCTGCTGTGTGCATACTACCCATATGAGAGAGAAAAACACTGTATTGCACCCGGGAAGACGTGGCTGCTGTGTGCATACTACCCATATGAGAGAGAAAAACACTGTATTGCACCCGGGAAGACGTGGCTGCTGTGTGCATGCTACCCTTATGAGACAGAAAAAACACTATATTGCACCAGGGGCGACGGAAATAGCAGCCCCTGGGAGGAAGACATTGAGGCACGGGAGGAGAGTAGTTCTGGGAGGGACACGGTAGTACTCGATGGAACACAGCGGCACCGAGGAGAGACAGGTGTGCAGTAGTGCTCGAATTGGGGATCAGTTGGCCGTACATGAAAAAAGATCTACTGTCTTGATGACCTGCTTGCAAATATCCATCTAGGTGTTCAGACTGGCGGTGCCTCGTAGTGTTATGACGGCACTGCGATGACCCATTGCTTTCTGTTCATATGTTGGTAATGTTTCTCACTATCTCACTTATAGTCAGACTTTTCCAATGGCATTGCTCCCCCTTCGCCCCTGCTCGCCAACAGGTTGAGGAGGGGGTCTGTTTATAAAGCATTCTAGTACTCGACACATGGCAGATGCTTGGTGATCGACTCTCTCTTGGTGCTTCACTTCACTCTCTCACGCAAGCTGTGGAGGAAACAGGTATACGTGCATTCATTTGGTGCCATGGTTACGACGAAAATAAAGTCTTGACCTTGTAAATGTTTTTAATGATGAAAACACGATTATCGGAAAGACTGCAGCTGGAAGGCCTATTCTTTAATGTTCAAACACACGTGATGGCAACATATGGCAGGAGAGAGAGAGAGAGAGAGAGAGAGAGAGAGAGAGAGAGAGAGAGAGAGAGGAGAGAGAGAGAGAGAGAGAGAGAGAGAGAGAGAGAGAGAGAGAGAGAGAGAGAGAAAGAGAGAGAGATATTTCAGTTTCAGATTCAACACTTTTATTCACAATTGAGTTAACATTTGTGAAAAAGACTGTTTCGGGATAACAGTCTTATCTCGGGATACTACATAGTATTAGCTGATGATAAAACAAGTACATTGATATGATGGACAATGTTGTTGAGTTTTAGTAAGCTACACAGTTTTGTTTTTTGTTTTGTTTTTCCTTAGATTAATCATCTAATGGCACAGAATTCTGGATGTGCAGTTAGTGTTTGTGGGAGGAGATTAATGAAGTGTATTGCAAGTTCAGCAAGGGTGGGTGTGGGAAGAGAGAGAGAGAGAGAGAGAGAGAGAGAGAGAGAGAGAGAGAGAGAGAGAGAGAGAGAGAGAGAGAGAGAGAGAGAGAGAGAGAGATCCCTTACTTGACCTCACCTTTCAGCTTTGGGTCGGCGCTATGACCACGGCGGGGGGCAGGATCGTGAGGTCACTGTTGGTGCAGGGGATGCAGACACAGTCCCTCGGAATCCACGTCAGTCAGGTACAGGACATCGGAAATACTCAGACCACCATCACCACCACCTTTGGAATCACCCGGTCGCTCTTCGGTGGCAAGATGGGATGTTGTCGT
Organism: Chionoecetes opilio; assembly: GCA_016584305.1. NCBI lineage: Eukaryota > Metazoa > Arthropoda > Malacostraca > Decapoda > Majidae > Chionoecetes > Chionoecetes opilio. The sequence goes on along the minus strand of JACEEZ010006218.1, from coordinate 180,591 downwards.
CGCCTTCTGAGTCTCCGTCGTGTAGGTGTCGGTGCAGGGCTCGTTGGTGGGTCCCTGCGAGGTGGCGGGAGGCGTGTGTGTGTTCATATTGATTGAGGGGGAGAGGACGGAGCTCGACGGCGGCGGGAGGACGACTGGCACCAAGCGAGCGGACAAGAGTGCCTTCGACGGGAGAAACTGTGCCAAGTGACGTCATGCCCCCCGTAGAAGACTCTTGATTTTTGTGTTGCGTTATGTCATTAGCGCATTTATGAAAAAATATGTTGAGTTCAGAGTTCCTTGATCCTGTTTTATTGGCGTCGGTCTGAGGTCCATTATTAACAGCATGATAATAATACCACATCTGTACTTATATTCACTGCAGTAATCGCTAATCGCACACTACAACACTTTATTACATACAACACAGCCACACTTCACAGTCGCGGGCACACACACACACACACACACACACACACACACACAATACCATGGCTACACGCTACTCCCACATTCACTTTACATAACACCCATTTATGATTTATACATCGCAACATGCATCACACGCCACACAACAGCCATGCATATCTATATTGCATCACATACTATACGTTGCGCCAAACAGAAGTCACATGACACACCGCCAACGCTCATGCAAACATAATTATAGTCATGAAATATGTTAGTACACAAATAAGCAGATAAAACTTTGTAGACCCATTCAAACATTTCTTTAGGCATTCACCTTCCTATTATCTCCTGTGGTTTACGTGACAAAATAATGGATGAGTTGCGGCACCGCTCTCCTTATCAGGCAAGGCGTAAAGATAAGGGGCGGGGCGGTGCAATCAGCCTGTCAAGCCAGTGCCATGGTGATCAGTGCCTCGCCGCCGGCCAAGACCATCATGAGGCTCGACAAGGTGAAGGATACAAAGGTGTTGGGCGGCCGCTTGCCTCCCTCTCCGTGAGCCCCAGTGTGTCAGTGCCCTGTGTTGCATGGTGGTGTGTGGGAGTGTTGCTATAGAGACCGCAGCATCCTGGGGGTGCGTGGGAGTGTTGCTGGTGTGTTACAGAACCTCAGTGTCAGTGTGCACGTTGCTGGCGTTATTGTGCCTCGTGGTTGCACGCACAAGTAGCTACTACTATTTTGCAATGACTGGAATTTTGTGACCCTTGGAAAATTACCTGGAGCTATAGCAATGGAGTATAATATATATATATATATATATATATATATATATATATATATATATAATATATATATATATATATATATATATATATATATATATATATATATATATATCATGAGCATGCGTCTTGACTCATCTGTTTTGATGACATCAGAGTCAGTTATGATGAACAAGAAGGCATTGATGTTTTAATGTAAGCCAGCGTGTGTTGGCTGTTAGGCATCAAATTCGAAATTCTAACAAGAGGAAAAAAAAGGAAGAGGTGCGTGGTAGCTAGTGTAGTGACTGGGTGTTGTAGTGATCTTTGTCTGGGCAAGTCATCATCGCATTAAATACTAGTATTTTCTGGCCTCTATTATGTATTAGTTTCACATGTGGAATGGCATGTCTTTTAAAATCATATCTTAATACTCCTGGTAATGCATTTTTGTATACACCTACGTACTACATTATTTCTAAACAAAATGCGGGTGCCTCCCAAGATAACAGTGTAATCAGAAGGCCCTTCAAGCAAGCAAGTACGCCCTTCTATAACCCATCTATCTTGGCATCAAATTCATCAGGTCTACAACTCTACATTTATTAGGTATTAATTAGCTTATCTGATATAACTTAAGATGCCACTAGCTCAAAATTGTGAATTTTCAATATTGTTTTCTAATTATTCTTGGCACTCCACCTACACTAGATCGTCACTCATGCTGGGTAGTTTTTATTATCTTAGAGATAGATTTTTATGTAAGAGCATGTAGACCTCTGATGATGTCGTTGTTCTCATTCCTTCCACTTTTTTCGCTGTCATATTATGGTTATTTCGTTCCTGTCTTTATATCATAAGAACATAAGAACATAAGAAGATATCAGCGGCTGATCACATCTGAAGTTTTTGGATTAAAAATTCAATGGATTTTGCTTTGCCTCGCGACTTGAACAATGGTAAAGCTTCGCCGCCTTATTAAACTTTATTTTTATATTTGAAATACTTTGCAATCATGATCACCTTTGCATTCAAGACTTCCTTCCACCACCTTTCTATGCATTCCAGTTAACCAAGTTTGTCATCATTTTATTGAAACAATTTCTGATGTTCTTTGCAACATTTTTCTGTTTTTTCTACTCTATTTTCTCAATAATAGAGTTATGGATTTGATGTTGTTGATAGTAGGGATTCGCAGCTTGTAGTTGCTTTTCTAATATTTTCTTCCCGGCAAGTTACACCTCCCTCTGGAATCTTATGTGAAGCTATAGTCTTTGAGTCCTTCAGGAGGGGTTTCTTAGTACCAGGGACTCTATGCCGCGACTCCACAACACACGGTACCTACGAGCTTATAACTTATATTATGGATCATTTCAGATCACCACCGATCAGCTAATCTGATTGGTTGTATTTGCTGCGTCACTCTATCGATGTTAAGCACCTCGCTGTGTATGAGTATTGCTGGCGCTGAAACATATCATAGTGTGAGCGTGCGAGTGTTACTACTGTTGCAGTAAGTGTGATCATGTTACCGTACGACGGTGTTTCGATGCTGAAGCAAGCGATGGTAGAGCCTGGTATACATAGCGCGTTACTACTTGAAGTGTTACTATACTCTGGGGGTTTTTACGAGGCGAAAAATCCTGACCCTTTGTTGTTTACTGACTGTTATTTGATGCCAGGAGAAGGGAATAGTACGGTTCTTCTTAATTTCAGTTGTATTTTATCATAGTTAACCATGTTAAAGTAAACATAGGCATCATTTTAAGCACGAGACCTTAAGATAGAATGGAATTTTCGCCTCGTTAAAATATAGACTTTAGTGCGTTAGCTGTAAAGTGTGTGCGAACCTTGGTGTTTGGTGCAGACGCAGAGCAGCAGCTTCAGCGGCGGGGGGGAAAGGAGTCCCGCCTTCATGAGACTCGGCGGCAGCATGTCCGGCAACCTCGACTACCAGTCCCCGCACTCCGCCGTGGACCAGTGCCAGGCGTCCCACGACAACTCCACCGAGAGCGAGGAGCACCCGACACACCCCAACACCCCGCCGCCCGACACCAACGGTGAGCTCATTGTACTACTTCTATACACTACATTATAGTACTGCACATACACATTCCACGTTTGCACGGCGACTATTATCATTATTATTGTTGTTGATGATGTAACTGTTGTAAAAATATTAATAGTAATGGTAGTAATAAAGATAGTAATAGTAATGATGCTAACAATGATAATGAGAGATAACAATATTTATTCTTATGATTATGATAACAATAATAACAATAATAATAGTAATATATATCTTACTATAATGCAACGAATGTCCGTCTGTCCGTACAGCTAAGGCTCCGCCTTTTCTGTCCCAATTTCAAGCAAACTCAGAGAAAGAGAGAGAGAGAGAGAGAGAGAGAGAGAGAGAGAGAGAGAGAGAGAGAGAGAGAGAGAGAGAGAGAGAGAGAGAGAGAGAGAGAGAGAGAGAGAGAGAGAGAGAGAGAGAGAGAGAGAGAGAGAGAGAGAGAGAGAGAGGTTTGAATACGGTGTTAATTATGTGTACACAGTCATTCCGATTGTCTTTCTGAGCATCATACTTATTACGGGTTACTTCTAGTAGTAATAATGCTAATGATATATTGATAAGAATGGTAATTTTGGTAATAAAGAATACAAAATTAATAATAACAATTTGCAAAAATAATGATGATAATAATAATATTAATAGTAATAACAATAATAATAATGATGATGATAATGAAAATCATAATAACATAGTAATATTGCATGCAAATCGACGGAGTTAGTAAAACGTGGCAAAGCGTTACCGCAGAGTTTCTATAATTCACTGAATGTCCATCAGTCATGCTACGGGTCCGCCATTTCTGTCCTAATTTCAGCCAAACTTTCAGGAAAGGTTAAGCTTAACCCTGGGATGGTTTTAAATATTATTCAGCCAGGTTTATTCAATTTCTTCATTAGTTGAACCATATATAACAGGTCTACTGTTATCTAGTACTACATACTATGGTTGAACGAATAGGTTTTTTTTTGCAGCCTATGGCATACTTCCCTGTTCCCTGTACAGGAGTCAAGATATTCTTTAATCTCTCTCTCAAGGGAGATGGAAGAAAAGAGAGAGAGAGAGAGAGAGAGAGAGAGAGAGAGAGAGAGAGAGAGAGAGAGAGAGAGAGAGAGAGAGAGAGAGACGTTGATGCACATTCAGTCATACACTTTTCTCTCACTCTCTCCTCTCCTACGTATATTTTTCGTGAACATGAATTCGATATCAAAGCCAGGGTGATCAAAGCAACAGTCAATACCAGACACGGGGAGAAAATGTAGTATCGTATCACCTGGAGTAGTTCAGAGGCCAAAGCAGACTGACGTCCACGCAGGGTCAGTGAGTTCTCTCTGAACCTGCGTCCACTGATGTAGATATAGCTGTAGAGTCACGATGATTACGAGCGAGTGCGAAGCGCTCGCGAGTCCTCACTGGATACGGGATTTTTCTCACATATAAGCGGCCGACCCGACCGACCATCACGCTTTTCAGGAGCTTATATCTTTGGAATCCCGCTTCCGATTGACAAGCGGTCTTCGCCATCTGATAGCCCTATTCAATCCCTATTTGTGCTTGACATGTTTTGTCTCACGTGAGGAGTCAGCATGGCGCGTGGCGCGTGCCGCATGAGGGGTGTCAGACAACGTTATCTTGCTATAGCTGAGAAACGGCTGTACCGACTAAAGGCTGGTTCCCACTATCCCGCTTGTACGGCCGCCATACAACAACAAAGACGTCACAATGACCTCACAACAAAGTCTACCGCACCGCCGTACCGCTGTACGGCCGCCGTACAAAGTAAAATTCAAGTCATCTCTCCCGCTCGGCGGTGTCCGCTTGAGCGGAGTTGCCAACTGTGCCCAGTTACCACAAATACCACTCAAGCGGTGATGATGGTGACGTCATTGTTGTTGTACGGCGGCCGTACAAACGGGGAAGTGGGAACCGGCCTTAATTAAGTTGAAATTTGGTGTGTGGTTTGAGACCACACACCTAGCAATGTCACACAGGTCAAACTCCGGGTGACGCCGCACACCCGGGCGCACGTGCACACCCCTGTCCAGTAAATTTCCTTGCTATCGGGTTTCTACGGGCTCGCTCGTCCTTCGCCGATTAAAGGCCGGTTCCCATCAGCCCGCTTGTACGGCCGTCTTACAACAACACCGCTCAACAATGACGTCACCATCATCACCGCTTGAGTGGTATTTGTGGTAACTGGGCACAGTTGGCAACTCCGCTCGAGCGGACACCACCGAGCGGGAGAGATGACTTGAATTTAACTTTGTACGGCGGCCGTACAGCGGTACGGCGGTGCGGTAGACTTTGTTGTGACGTCATTGTGACGTCTTTGTTGTTGTATGGCGGCCGTACAAGCGGGAAGGTGGGAACCGGGCTTAAGACGTCTTATTACTGGTGTATTCCTTACTCTCTCACCTTTCCTTTTTAGGCTTAATGAAGTGGTGTCAAGAAAGGGTCTCTCTCTCTCTCTCTCTCTCTCTCTCTCTCTCTCTCTCTCTCTCTCTCTCTCTCTCTCTCTCTCTCTCTCTCTCTCTCTCTCTCGCTGCTTTCCAAATTTCAAAAGCCGGCATATATCTAGCATGTGTTTTCCCTCGCTCTTCTCCTGATGCGAGGGCCTGTGTCAATACCAGGGAAATTACTATGGCAGGAAGGTTAAGTTTTCAATCCTTATCCTGATAGGTGGATAAACACGTGCTTGTAAGTCCTGTAAGAACCTGATGAAGAGCGTTGATATTCCTTAATATATCTACTGATTTAGAAAAATATGCATGTAATATTAAATATTGCCTCAATAAAATTGACTTACGGTGTTGAGGGAATAATAGTCTTCCCTGTACGTGACAAAGAGTTCGTTATAGAGACACAAGATAAGCAGAACTGAATCAAGCACGAGGTCTTTGATACTAAGTAAGCTCGACACATTTCAATCCTGAACACGACCATTAAGATGACTCGAAGCTCCACACTGCGGCAAGATTTCCTTCTCTGTCCACCTACCCATAACAAGGCTCATTTCACCCATTCATCACCGGTTTACAGAAGGTTTCTACATCATAATATAACCACACATCTCTACTCACCCTTCCTGAACCTCGAACATCGCTACAAACCACAATATGAGGTGAAAATTGAAGAGGTTCACAACACACAACACACTGTTTTCACCATAGTATCAGAGCCCAGCCTACGCTTTGTAAAGGAATCTGATACTTTCTGAATGCATTGTGGCCATGAGCAAACCAGGACGAAAACGAGAAAATAGCATTAACAACAAAATAGTCATATACTTGAAAAGCTTCATAACACACGACACTGTTTGTACTATATGTAGAGTCAGAACCAACCTATACGCTTTGAAAAGGAATCTGATACTTTCTGATTGTATTGTGGCCATGAGCAAACCAACGAGAAAATATCATTAACAACAAAACAGTCAGGACGATAAGAAAACAAAGCGATAGTCTAAGGGGTGTATTGTAAACGAGAAAATATCATTAACAACAAAACAGTCATATATTGAACGATAAGAAAACAAATCGGTATTCTAATGTAGGACGAAAACGATAAAATATCATAAACAACAAAACAGTCATGTATTAAGGACGATAAGTAAACGAAGCGGTTGTGTAATGGGTTGTTGTTTGATGCTGGGCGTGCAGGTGTGTCGACGGGCGGCGGGTGTCCCCAGGAGAATCAGCACCAGGGCAAGGAGCTGCTCAACACGGTGGTGCAGCTGCCCATCGAGATCGTCTTCAACCTTCTCTTCATGCAGGAACAGTTCATGGTTGACGTCTACAGTATGAAGAAGACGTACGGTTAGTGCTTACTCTCTCTCTCTCTCTCTCTCTCTCTCTCTCTGACGTCCTTCACACTGTAATAGTAGCTGGTGAAAATAATTAGGTCCTTTATCTTTCTCTTATTTCCTCCATTCGCCAATTCTTCCTCCTCATCCTCCTACTTCTCATCATCGTGCTATTTGCGCTTTCATTCTAGCCCCCAAAGCTCACATTCTATATTATCTAGGCGACATCAGGGAATTACTTAAGCAAATCTTCCTTCCTATTGTTTTATTTTTCATGTTGTCTTCCTGACAAAGGTATTTACTATTTCTTTCCATCTCATGTAGAAATATGTGGTTCGGTTCAGAGCGTTCAGTCAGTATTTTGTCTTTGCTCAACACGTTAAAGCTTCTATCTTGAGTCACGTAGAATTATTGTTAGTATGAGGTGGGCTTTTGACGGTGGTTGCGTGGCAGACATTGTGTTCGGGGCGTGGGAGGAGCAGGAGGATGGACAGCGGGGCCGCCAAGTCACCTACACCATGACCCTCCCGTCCGTCAACCTCGGCCCCAAAGTCTCTTACGTCACAGAAAAGCAGGTCAGTCGACACACACACACGCCAGACAACCAAAGTACAAGACAGTGACTCGATATCATTGGTGAAAACATTTATCATTATCTAAGAAGTATAGATAGTATACTTACGGTGGGACTGAGACCTCATAGTTGCTATTCTGTTTTTTCATAGTGCAGTTTGCTGTTCATATAGCAAAATTGCCTCACTACAAAGTATATTACCTTATTACTGTCAATGCATCCACTAGCTATATCATATATGGTCCTCTGTGCTTGATATATAATGAGGTAAAGAATACATAATAATGATAATATAACCTGACAGGCGAATGGTTCTCTTTTCGTAAATGCATGATCACAGGACAAATATTTCCTTTGTAAGAGAATTTCCATTTAAGTTATTTTTTGGTATATTTTCCTATCATTGCATTATTAAGTACTGACACCTATCTGGGAGTGAGGACTGAGAAGTAAAGAGCAACCCTTTGGATCAGGTCATCCTGGCAAACTCGAGGCCCGGCTCAGCGTACGTGGTGGAGGTGGAGGCGACCAACGGGGGGATCCCCTACGCCGACTACTTCACCGTGGCCAGCCACTACTGCCTCGCCAAGGAGGACGACGTCAGGACGCGGCTCAGTGTGTGGGTCTCCATCAAGTACAAGAAGACTCCATGGGGTTTGGTCAAGAGTGAGTAGAAGGAGTTTCTCACACTTTATTGGCAGTATGGAATAATTCTGGAACACACTTTTCCTTTGCCTATGGCTGTTTCCGAGAATTTAATCGTAGATAGTAATAAGTACCTACTGAATTACAAGGTCGTCTCCGAAGTTAAACTGATTTTGAAAATGATTTGTCTCTGAGTAACCCTCTCTTACCAAGGCAGGATACAGCCAGGCATGTTGATCGTTTCTTCCTACTTCATACATAGTTTTATTTTTGTTCTGCTTACGTCTAAAATCTAACTTTAATCATCAATGGCTTGTACTCCGCGTGTGTTTATCAACAATGCCAACACTGGCATAACAAACTAGGCTCTAATACTGTGAATGAAGGCGCGAATCCGGGATGACCACGTCGAGTGAAGTGAGCATCTGAAGCCATGACGCTTTGCTTCATATTAAAGTTTTCTCCTCTCTTGTAGCAATGATAGAGAAAAATACCTTCAGTGGCGTGGAGGGAGTGCTTGCCGAGGTGGTGACTAATTTGAGGACTGAAGCGGATCGCCTGGCGGCTCCGAAGGGAGGCCGACGACGGAGGCGACAAATGGCGGACAAGAATCATGCTGGCTCGAAGCATGCGACGACACCCTCCCATGCACGTTAGTGTGTGTGTGTGTGTGTGTAAAACACAAATATAAACTTGTATTTATATAACGGATTACCGCTTCTCCCCAAAAACTTGAGCAACAGGAAGTAGCTAAAGTTCACTCATTTAATGAATGATAACCCTTCTTACTTGGAGCCTTGCGTTTACTTCCCAGGCAACGGTCAGTGACTCGTTGGTTATACTAACTTCTGTATGATTTATCTTTCATGAAGGAGGAACAGCGACAGATGGCGGCGAAGGCACCAGCAGGGCGGTGGTGGTGGTTGCGGCGGCGTTATTCGTGCTGGCGGCGGGCAACGCGGTGCTGTACCTCAGACTGTCGCGCCTCGAGCACCACTCCGGCACCCCCACCCCGGATGTGGCCTTGCCGGCCAGCAAGTGCGTTGTGTTTTACCTTTACCCGTAACAAAACAAAAAAATAATAATAATAAATAAATAGATAAATAAGGTATAAGAAGAGAATCTATAGATGAGACTGTATACGTTCTTCAGAGTTAATAGTTTATAATCATGTTCATATCTATCTATACATTGATCTACTCATTTATTGTATATAAAGGAGACAGGCCAACGCTCGAAGGCTTTGGAGAAAAAAAATTTCGCCTCGTGAAAAGCACACTTATAACTCTTGACCACGAAACAAGCACTGATAACAGCCACCAGGGTCCAGTAGTGATGTGATCCTCGCTGCAAGGTTTTTTTTTCAAATGCATATTCGTACATACTGTTCTTACATCTACTCGGCACACACCCTTGACAATGTTGACACAAATGATCCACGCAACCTTAGTAAAACTCTGTAGACTCATCAGCCTTCCCTGCACCGCCTCAGGTACCTCAGCGTGACGGGCTCGTGGAAGATGGTGGCCAAGCTACTGCAGCGGCAGGAGGAGATCCATCAAAACCAGCTTGACGAGTGGCGGGCGCGACTCCAGCAGGCGTCCACCACGCTGGGAGAGGTGCAGTGTGCCATTAAATATACTGCTTATACCAAGACATACTTGGCCTTCTTTCCATTTTAGTCTTGATATTCCTATCTTACAAGAACGAGGACAGGTCACTTATTTAATAAGGCCTGACTATAAAACAAAACTACGTACCCCTTTTGAAATATAGAAATGAATCTATACTTCATTTTCAGGTTCAGGAGACGCTGGAGATGATCGCCAAGTCCATTCCTGAACACGAGGAGGAACTGAGGCGCGTCCTGGAGGAACAAAGCGCGGAGGTGCTGGCGGGCTGGATGCAGGCGGAGGAGGCGCTGCAGCAGCAACTCGACGACGGCAACGCTGAGGAACACTTATCTCACCCTGAAGTTGTTTCCACCAATACAGCCGAGATGCAGGACACGTGACGAGGAGGAAGGCCTGCCAGGGCGGCTGTCATCGTGGGCGGCCTCGTCACGCAACCTTTCAAGATCTGTAGGGACTCAAGCAGAAAGAAGGAGGAACAGGATGATCCAGAACGCACTTGTTTCATCACTATTGAATTTGATTTTACCATTTGTTTCTATTGTTTGCATAATTTGAATAAATAAATCACACGTGAAAAACATGAGCAACATTTTATTGCTTCGTCATAAAAAGTCTCCTTTGTTTTTATCAACACTTACATAAATGTGATAATGTTCACAGTGATAAGATCTGCCTATCATCTACACCTACATCTATGACCATACTTAACAGATTATCTTATCCGTGAACATTGTGTATGTGTGTGTATGTGTGTGTGTGTGTGTGTGTAAGTTTCAGGTATAAATGCGAGGTTTCATGACAGGCACGCCACTCACCGTCAAGCCAGAAGGTACTGTACATAACGTATATTATAGAATTATCGGATCATCGCATGTCCAGCATACCGATAACTCTCTCTTCTCTCTCTCTCCTCTCTCTCTCTCTCTCTCTTTTCTCTCTCTCTCTCTCTCTCTCTCTCTCTCTCTCTTCTCCTCTCTCTCTCTCCTCTCTCTCTCTCTCTCTCTCTCTCTCTCTCTCTCTCTCTCTCTCTCTCTCTCTCTCTCTCTCGGAAACCAGAGACTGTAATGACTTATTTCCTTTTCCGGAGCAGAGCATGAATAACGGAAGATGGAGGTGCACGGGGAAAGAACAAGGTGTGATGGGATGCATGGCGGTGGCGGGCGGGAGGGGCGCGTCGAGGGGCGCGGCGAGGGGCGGGAGGGGCGCGTCGAGGGGCGCGGCGAGGGGCGTGGTGCATGGTCACTCCTCAGGGTCCAGAGTACATGACCAGCGAAACTCCTGCCCCCACTCATGTATCCATAAGTTGGCAACTGAAATGTTTAAAAGGTTGATTAATATCTCATTACTTATTACTTTTTTTTCCCTTACAGATAGGCTGTTATATATTCATTATCATCATCATCATCATCAACATAATTATTCACCCACTTTAAGTAACACGTTTAAACTTATGTGACTAATGGTGCACTTTGGAACTGTTGCTTAAAGGAGTCGCATTTACGTTTAAAAAAAAAGTCATAAAAATAGGAATTTAAAGGAGTCATATTTTCTCAAATCACTTAACCGTTTCTTAGCCATTGCTCGTTTTCCTTTATCTTCTACTACTGCTAAACCTTGAACGAATAAGAAAATCACGTTAGCATTTATTTTTTCTCAGTTTTCTTTGTACAGTCGTCCAGATTCTCCTTTGTAATGTATCAAGGCTTAGACGCATACTGTTCCTTGCACCAGACTTGTAGTACATAATTTCAGTCTTAGTTTACAATTGTTTGAAGCGGGGAAAAAGACATGATAGGGAACGCCTTGCATAGATGCCCCCACCCATGCCTGGACACTCACTCCACTTCTCCCCCAGCAGGACGGGGCAGGCGGCGTGCACCGTGCGGTAGTCGCCTCGTCCGTTGCGTTTCAGGTTGAACCAGAAGAGCGCCGAGCCCCGCCTGGCGGCCACCTCCACGCCCAGCGTCGGGAACACCGTCGACCCCCCGGCCTCCACGTCGTTCAGCTGTGGGTGTTAGTTAGTTAAACGGTTGGTCAGGACTCAGTAGGTGTCATCACGGGGCGTTTGTACGTACAAATAAGTGAATCATATGCAGATTACATCCACAATAATTCAAGTAACGGGAACATCTATTTAGTGCTTCCGTTCAGATAATATAGCCTGATGAGAGGAAACCTGTCCTGGGAGCGGAGTATGGTCACACAATCTTGTGACTTATCTCATATGGACTATTTTTATCATGGATCAATACATTTTATCGATAGAACAATACATATAACACAAATTCTCAGTTTTTTGTTTCCATAGGAAACTTACTATCGGCGACAGGAATCTCAACCCTCCGCTTTCGTGCATTTAAGTCGCCTGCAATACAACATGCAAGGTATTATAGACACTCATATCCACCCCCTATATCCTGGAGCTGGCAATAAGGTTGACTACACCACATAATATATACGTAGATCGCAGTGTGGTGAGCCTACCACACTGCGCTCTGAACTACTGTGTGATGCAATAAAGGAGAGATCGAGACTTGATCAACATCTCGGACCAGTGAAGAAAACCATGGTGTGATCGCCTGGCTGTACTCACATAGAAGAGCATGGTGGCCAGACGGTCCCCCTGGTGAGGCGTCTTGTCCAGGGCTTTCTGCAACACACAACAGCGACAAGTCAAAGTGTGTCCATGGTGAGGGTTTATCTTTTAGAGGTACACACAATTATTTTCCTCTTCAATATTTCAAAATATTTCTAGCAAATAATATATCATATTTCATGAGGCATTGCCCCTCTGCATTGGCATTATTAAACATCACCATATATGTTTGTGTGTATATATCTTTGTACTTTCAGATTGTTCATTTAATTAATTTCATCGTGGGGGGGAGAGAGAGAGAGAGAGAGAGAGAGAGAGAGAGAGAGAGAGAGAGAGAGAGAGAGAGAGAGAGAGAGAGAGAGAGAGAGAGAGAGAGAGAGAGAGAGAGAGAGAGAGAGATCTTACGTCCTCCAGATCAAAGAAGTCCACATGGGCGTCGTAGTGGCCGCCGATGCCGTAGTTCAGCACGTGCAGGTCCTCCGAGGAGAGGGTGCTGAGGCCCGTCATGTGCTCGATCTTACGTAGTATATTGTCCACTGTGACGTCGTCTCCTCGCCGAACCCACGCGCTGCAACACATTATATATATCATGATCACAAACCTTCAGATTTATTTTCCACCTTCCTACGACTTATATTTTTTCAAGAGAGGAGATACAAGACACCTCCCGAACTAAATTAGCCCACCCCCGTTTCTTTATTCTTTTTCTGTCTTCTTTATAGGGACTGACAACTAAGCGGGCTTTTTGTTACCGCTTTTTTTTGCGCTTGGCCAGTCCTTTGTGATGTAAAAAAAAAAAAGATAAGCAAGAGCTGTTTACGTAGACGTTGATAAAATTGTGAATTGCAAAAACAGTCAAAACTCGATGTTGTTACTGTTCACTTACGTCTTGCCCACCCTGGCCAAGGACTTGCGGACCTGGTGCGTGGTGAAGGAGTGGACCATGGTGGTGGCCAGGCGCGGCAGGGACAGCCGCTTCACCGACTCCGTCTCGGCCTCCGTCAGCACGTCGTGGTACACTACGATGATCGGATCCGCCCAGCGCAGCTCCGCCTTGAAGGGCATGAGGCGGTGATACGGAGAACTTCCAAGTACGTAGCCACACTTGAGTCCAATGAAGGCCTCCGGGGGCTGTGGGGAGAGGGAGGTGCCGCTCATGCCATGCCAGCCACACAACCAACAGTAGGCACTTACGTGAAGGTAAATTTGATAAATCCTAGAAATATTTGCAGTGTGAAGTGCTTATTTATGATGCCGGCAATGTGGTGAGGTGATGGACGCACAACGAAACACAAAGGACAGCCTAGGAAATGTTCAGATAAACTTTGCAGCCTTACATAAAATCTTAGAAGCAGATGTTGTTGTTCAATGTTAAGACAATGTTTGCATCTTCCTTACACTCTCAAGCACATTGATCTTTGTTGTAAAGACATGAACGGTTTTACAGTCATTATATGACGAACATTTTGCCCAGTCTGACCTGGATTTTTTCGCCTCGACACAGGCGGCGGTAGATGTCATCAAGCTTCTTGACTGCGTTTGCCCCTTCGTGGTTGGCGTAGATCTGTTGCTGGAAAGAGATAGGAATGCCTAGGCCGGAGAAACGGTCCAGCATTTGTCCGTCAGATTTCTGCGCCAACTGCGTCACCATCTTGCTCTGTGGAGGGCGCGGTATTCAGTCTCAAATAGACACTTGAAGCTCCGTTATTTTTTTATGCAGGGCAGATGATTGTTACAAGATCAAAAATATATTGAGTGCCATAAATCATAATATTATGCGGAAGTAAACATCCGAAATTTAATGTACTCAGCAGGCGTGACGACAAATATAATATTTTTGAAGCTGAATGTGCCAGCAAACAATCACTTCCCACCCCCGCGCCTCCCTCACCCACCATCATGCTGCGCTGCTCCTGCTGGCGGTTCACGCGCTCCACCATGGCCTGCTCCTCCTGCGTGAGGGGCTGCCGACCTCCCAGCAGCTCCAGGCCTTTCCGGTACCATTTTTCACTCAAGTCAAACTCCAGGTTTTTAAAGCTCTGCTGGCCCAGACGGAAACAATCGTCCGCTGCAACATGATAACAACTTAGTGATTAGACTATGATGACCACTAGACCACCTCTTCCTCAGCCATGCAGTTTACCATCAGCCATGTAGTTTGTAGAGCCATGCATCAAAGGCTACATGTCTGTTTTGTTCTTTTAGATAATGTCGCCATGATTACAGAACAGGATTCCTACGGTGGCCTATGAGCTATGAACAAGTTGTATTACCGCATCATGGAACATAAAATTCTTCATACGCTTTGTTTCATACAAATTTGCAGGTTTCCTTTTATAAAAATGATAATTTAAGTGAATTGATACCTGAAATCGGATGGAGATAAGGAGTTTGCGAGTATCATAAGAGTACTGATGTCTTACGATGAAACGAGAGATCGAGCGAGAATGACACGCGAAAATCCCGTCAGTAGGACACCCACCTCACCTGACAACATCTGCACGGCCTTCCTGCCCCAGATGTCTCCCTCCACCAGGTCGTCCACGGTGAGGTTGTAGGTGTCCTGCAGGCGCACCAGGGCGAAGGCCACGCCGTTAAGGTCAGCCTCCTTGGGCAGCTCCAGGTTCCCCCGCAGCGAGATGTTTTGGAGCAGGTCTGTTGGTGGCGGGGAAAGGTGAACTGCTTTCAAGGTACCTTCCATTATGAAGACAAAAACTAGAAAAGAATCTTAGGCTTTTACAACTAGAGAAACGCTTCAAAAGATGCAACAAATAAAACAGTTTGTCTCCATATAATCATTACATTGCTTTAGTACTTTAGTTCATTCCTGTTGTTGTCTTTCCTGTATGCCTTCGGGTGAGAATAAAATAATAATAATAATAATAGTAATAATAATAATAATAATAATAATAATAATAATAATTATTATTATTATTATTATTATTATTATTATTATTATTAGTAGTAGTAGTATTACGTTCCCCAACATTCAAGCTAAGAAGTAGGCTACTTGCATCGCATAACTGTTCGTTGCAATAAGAAGACACCATCAAGAGCATTTGTAAAGAAAACGTCGCCATAGGCCATTAATTTTGATGAATAATAGAAGATTGTGGC
>JACEEZ010006218.1:107500-160000 GCA_016584305.1 Chionoecetes opilio | reverse complement strand
AGCTCCAGTTCTTGATCTTGATATTACATGACCCAATATATAAATTTTATTAACTTTTACCCGTGGTTCTGCATTCAGGAATTAAATACCAGTGTAAATATGCAGTTTCAACCAATACTTCATATTGACCATTATTCTCCTGACAATTTGGGGGCTGCGCTCCCCCAGACTTCCCTGTTCCCTCTTCCCAACCTGACCTGGGCAATAATTACGTAACCTAACCTCACTGGGGGGGATTCGCTCCCCAGACTCACGTGTTATTCTTCCTTGCCGACAGCTGTTGTAGGGGTTAGAAATTGCCAAATTGGTACTTTCAACCAGTAATTTAGTAAGAGGTCAAAAGTACTTATTTTCCCCGTGTGTTTTGATGTGTTAAGAATAATGGCACATTAAAAATCGTCGGAAATGCCTCATTTTGCAGTTATTCCAGGTTATAACAAACCTGGGGACCCGTCGGGAACGCCGTGTTTTGGGCAAGGAAAGTGGAAAAGAGTTTTACACTGCTAGTAACTATTATGTGGATGCCGTAAAATATATCCGGTAAACACACTGGGATGACATAAGGCCGAAAATACAGAAAAATATATACCTGATAAGTCTACGGTAATTACTAACCTATTCCTGGAAAAGTCTCGTTAAATCTGTAACTACAACGGTAAATCTGCCGTTTAATACAATACATGGACATTGGTTACATAACCTGATATAACGGGGGGGGGACCCCAGTTCGCTAACCTAACCTGGACGTTGGTTGAGTAGCCTAACCTAGAGTATTACAGACCCTAGCGGCTAGCCTAACCTGAGGCGGGGATTAAGGGGGGATAACTGCAAAATGATGCATTGCCGATAATTCTAAATGTGACCATCATTCATAACTCATCAAAATACACTGGAAAAGAGTACTTTTAACCTCGTACTTAATTACTGGTTGAAAGTACCAAAATACCAGAAATACTCCTTATGATGAGAACGAAACGTTCAGAATACTTAACGATCGTGTATTGGTTTAAACTGCACTTATACCAATACCAGCAATAGCCTGATTATTTAGGTTAGGTGGTCAGGTCATGTTGGCCAGTTAACCAACGCTCAGGTTAGGTTAGTGAACGAGCGAGAGGGCTGGGGGGGGGGGCTCCACGTTAGGTCAGGTTACGTTACGAATGTCAAACTGCAGTTTTAGTGTTCTGGGACAAGCGAAAAATATTGTGTCCAATCAGAGCTGGGCACTGAATACATTGAATGTATTTAAATACTAAATACATGGGAGAAATTTATTTAAATACTAAATACATGGGAGAAATTTATTTAAATACTAAATACATGGGAGAAATTTATTTAAATACTAAATACATGGGAGAAATTTATTTAAATATAATCATTTACGAATATTAAATACTAAATACATCAATTGTATTTAAATACATTTGTAAATACATTTTAAATACACCCAAATTTTAACATTTCCGAAAAAATGGATTTCCTTAGGATATCCTTAGATTTTAAGTTTCCTTAGAAATTTCCTTATCAGGCCTAAATTTCCTTTAAATAAGGAAATTTCCTTTAAAGTGGAAACACTGGTTCACTGTAACAGGGGTTGCCAGATAGTGGGGCGGGTGTATGGGCAAATTAACTGAAAAAAGTATTTACATTTTTATATTATGAGTATTTAGATACAATGTATTTAAATACTCATAAAAGTATTTAAATACTGTATTTAAATACATGACAACCAATGTATTTATAAATACATTTCTAAATACACAAATGTATTTAAGTACTGCCCAGCTCTGTGTCCAATAATGAAAGCCTTTATTCTTCCTTTTCATCTATTGCAACTGGAACTGTCGCCAAAAATTTCCACTTGGCGAGAGTTCTTGGTTGGTGTTTCGGCGAGAATTCCTACACAAGTTCCATAAACCCCAATAATCCTGAAATAACTGGGGGGGTTGCGCCCCCCCTCACCCCCTCGCTAGTTAACTAACCTCTGGGGGTTTTCGGCCCCCTTAGACACCCCTTATGTTATTTTTCAATTCTGGCGGCTGTTGTAGGGATTAGAAATACTGCGCATGGTCAGATCTACAAGTTGAAGACGATTCTAACTACGTGCCTTGTAATAATTAAATTTCAGTAGATAGAACTGGAAGAATAAGATATTTCGGGTAAAATTCCGCTAGAGTTGGCGGGCTCCACAGGCCTCAAAGCTTACTTTTTCTCTATTATTTTTGGTTCAGTATAATGTGCAGTAATTTACTTGTGGAAACCAAAATTGTAGCACTAATTCTGTTTAATATTATCTAGGTTAGGTTACGTTTGGTTTAGTTAGGTTACATTAAGGTACTGTTTAGGTTTGGTCTAGAATAGGTTTGGGTTAGGTTTTGTAGTGTTATTTGTTGACCTTAGGGTTAAGATTTGTTTCATGGATCAACTAATATCTCTTAAAACTAAACAATCTACTTGTAATCTTACCCTAGAAATAATTTGGTCAGGGCACCTACAACCCTCTTGGAAATCTACTGAATAAGTAAAGATGTTTATCAGTTTTCCATAAAAAAGTTGAAAAAGTAATGCCTTGAGGTCACTAGGCACGCCATTTTCCTTAGGTGTCCTACCACCCCTTCATGCCCGCTCTCAGCCTTCTGCCTTCCCAGCTGGGCGCACCAGTGACGTCTGGGGCATGTTTGAGAAATACATTTAATCTTGGCCAATAGCCTATTGTCTTGCTGTTACGTAATTTCTTCAGCTGATCACGATTTATTTTTTCATATCATCTATGATTTGAGGAGAGAGCAGTAGGTCAGTGGTAATTTTAACTCTGTAAAGAGGTGCTGTGGGGAGTTTCTATAGTTGATAAAAGTAGTTCGTCAAAGAGGAGGAACTGACTAGAGAATACTTAAGAGCCATGATGTGCTCCCTTCATAGGTCAAGTGCTCCAAGTTTGGTTTTAAGCCATCCACCAGAAAATTTTATTGGTGAGTAATCCTAGCCACTAGACTAGGAGGGTAGATGTGTGGTGAGGTTAGATTTAGTCTGAAATTTGAGTCTGGCTTAACACACTTCAACTCTCCTTCCTGTCTTAAAAAACTAATTATTTCCTCCAGGTTAGGTTAGAGGTGGGGTTTCATTTACTAACATGGTATAAAAGAAGAAAAAAAACGATCAGTTCTATGGTAATGCGAAGCAGAGCGGCATGTTTGCGAGCTGGAGCGGGCCACCCACAGCTTGAAACAAACAGTGATTTCTGCCAAAAATATAATTCCAGCATTAATTTCTGCCCAAAACGAGTGCCAGATTAATTAAAAACTTCAAACTGTTTAGGAAAATATATAAAGTTTCATCTTTGAAATCTGTGGTGCCCAATAACAAAAATATACCCCTTTTTCTGGGTTACTTTGATTAGTTCCTGTAACACTCAACATGTATATACAAAGTGTCTATAAAATCCACTTTTCATCCCTATCCATGTGAGAATTATAGGGCGTTGGAGATTAACTACACTACACACCACGACCTTTTATCAAATTGTTAGTACATTTTTTTGAGGGATTGATTTTCCAACAAATTTTTAATGAGTCAAGATAACAATGTTCATGAAATTGCATTGAATGTTTTGTTCTCGGCATTTGGTTACTGGCCTGGGTGCCATTTCTTCCACAGACATTAACCCAAATTTTGAGTTAATTCGCTTACATGTAGATGTCAGTTTTCCGCATGTTATATGCGTTTACAGGAATTATTTATGCTGCTTATAAAATTGATAAATTTTGGTTTTCTAGCATCCATCAAAATTGTTTAAAGACTGGCAAAATTTGCAGTTTTTTTAATATTGTATATTTAGTTATTATTTTTTTTGCAATATTTTATTTAAAGGGGCGAACTCTACCTGTAAGCAATAAACAGCCATAATCATAAAAATGCATCAAATCTGCATATTCTTTGTCTAAATCAAACTCCATGTGTATACCATCGTAAGCCCGGGCAGTAAGCTCCCCCAGGACCCGCTTTAGCTTATTATGGCCAGGAGCCCCATCAAAAATAATGATGAGATTAACCTGTCATTGGTCAACCATCTACAAGAAATAAGAAGTTAATTATCTGTAGTCAATCACGTACAAGTTACGTTTGTCACTTTTTCGCTTCCTGAGGATTGGAAAATTCTTATCTACAGTAATGAAGTCCCTGAAGGCACGTCTATCATCTAGGTAGCAGTTTTTAGCGCTTGCTATAAAAAAAAAAGTATATTGTATTTGTCTTCATATATTCTTTTTCCGTCTTATGTCAACACGGATAATTCATTGGCCCTTAATGATTTTGATAATTATTATATAACTAGATAAAATCATTACCTTAAAAGGATATTACCGCAAATTCATCAACTTTCCCCTCCAAGCTGTGAACACTGGCTATTACTTAATTTCTTAATTCTTGCTGTGATAATCTTGCATCATCAGTGCCGATGATTAGCACTACATCACTGTCACATGGTAACATGCGCAAATATTTGAGGAAAATCTCCATTCTGTTACGGCCATCTGCCATTTTGTGTTTGCCTCAGCTCTGTTTCCAATCTTTTCAGTATTACTATACTGTACAAAATTGGGTATATGGTTTCTGTTTACCTTAACAGATTCTGAAAAACTGAGTTTCCTCTGTAAATCACTATTTTCGGAGATTTGGAACATCAACATGCGCCTCCGTGGTGTAGTGGCCAGTGTGCCTGGCTACACATCCGTAGCCCCTGGTTTGAATCTCGGCCAGGGCAGTCGGCGTACAGCCCAATCAGCTGTTCATCCTTCCTTTCGGGGTAGGTCGATAAATGGGTACTTGGAGAAGGTAACTGGTGACCCGGATGTCACACTAGCCCTGTGTCCTGGGGTAGCGGGTTCTAACCCACCACAGGCTCGAAGGCTAATGCGACGGAGATGAGCACCGAGGCCACGCGCAGCTTAGCGTATGCCCCCATCTTTACCTTTACCTTTATTATTAGGAAAGAGGATCGCGTTTACTCTTCTTCATCTGATGACCTGCATTGCCTTTGTTTTCACATGCCGCAGACACTTATGGGGCTGGGTTAGGTGAGGAGTTGTAACGGTAGTGATAGGTTTAGGTTTGTAGGTTAAAACGTGGCGTTGGCTTAAGTTAGGATGCTATAACATTGGTTTAGTGTTATTTAGACTTATTTACGTCTTTTTTTTTGGTGATTTATTGTCCAAAACACAGAGAAACACCACAGAATTTAATAGTTTTGCCCACCAAATGCATTATGCCATTAAAGTAAACAATTATTTCCATGATGAATATTTGGTGTCGTGTGGATCCATACTTTTTTAAGAGGGCGTCTGGACAGGCAATTGACCTGTAGCTCATAATATATAATGTGAAAATATGCCCCACCTGTACGTATAAAGGTGTTCTAGGAACGTAGATTTTTTTTAGTAGTATTTTTTAAGAGTTGTTACCCTTGGGAGTTCTCAATTACAAGTGTGGTCACCCTGCTACTGCATACAAATGTAGTAGAGTAATATTTATGCCAAGAACAACTATATAACTTGTTCATCTGCAGTGTAGTAGATCTATCAGGAGCATATTTGGTTATGGAAATTGCATCTAGCCATTGAAACCTACCGTATATGGCTGCGTATAAGACGACTCGGTGTATAAGACGACCCCCAAAATTTCTAGTAAAAATGTAGGTTTTGGGCTATACTGCCGTATAAGACTACCCTCCAAGGTAGACCACTCAGCTTATACAAGGTTAGGTACAAACAGCACATAATTTATGGTGGTCTTAAAATTTTATTGACTGGGACGGTTGCACATGGCACTCCTCAACACATAATTCTGGTTGCAACCATACACATAGTTACATTACACGTCCTGATCAGCTTACTCATCTAGCTACACTTATTATTTTATTAAAATAATGTGAATTACGGTAAGTGATTTCAGTAGAAAGTATCTGAGTTTTTACCAAGGCAGGGGTAAGCCTACCATCAATCATTACCCGCGCTAACAACGTCCCATACACCACAGGATTTAAGGTTCACATTTTATACTGGGCATATAAGAAGACCCAATTTTCGTGGCTATTTTTTAAGGTTAAAAGGTCTATTTATACGCAGCCATATACGGTAATCCACATTAAGGTCGCAACTCCAATATTCCTTAGAACCCAATACATACTTAGGATTCTACTTTGCCACGTGCCTTCTTTAATCAGGTTTGCTCCACCTGTTTTTGCTACTGTGACCACTATGTCACCTCCTCCAGGAATGAGTGGACTGGGTGGTTAGCAGGTAGAGGTCATTGAGGTCAGTAGCCCCCGGGAAACACAGCACCCACTCGAGGGGTGTTGTAATGCTTGATCAACAATATCTCCCTACTGATTACTTGTGACATTGAAAGAATAACATTTGGCTACATATAACCTCAGCCAACCATTCACATTGTATAATGAGTGGGCAGTCAGACCCTAACCCTGATATATCTCAACCAGTGTCTGTGGTCAAGTCTCTGAAATTATTAGTATTACCTGTGGCATAGAGGTTCCTTGTGACCTTGTGAGCCAGCAGGAGTGGAGGGCAGCAATGCTTCGTGTGTGTGTGTGTGTGTGTGTGTCTGTTTAACCCTTTGGGAGTGGAAGGCAGTCTTGCTTTCCTGGGTGTGTGCTTATCGTGTTGTATTTGCTTAGATGTGATAACAGAGTAAGGTCTGCTCATGACTGAGGGTCTTGTATATATTGAATAGTGTCAGGTTAAACATCAAATTCGTGAAAATTTTATTTATTTATATATTTTCAGCTAGGACACTGCTTGAGGCTGTTGTAGATGTCTATGCCATCTGTAGAAAAAAATGTGCTAGGTGATAATGTGAAATCCCTCATGCATCTTTTCCTCAGTTTCTTATTACCTCATTTTTACCAGTGACCAATGAACAGATCACAAGCATTCCTTCATCACCCTGACACTGCAATCAGATCACCTCTTTCTCTCCCCCCTCTCCCAGTGTTCCCTGTTTGCCCTGTGGCAGAGAGGGGTCAAGGAGAGGGCAAAGCAATAGCCTCATCCTACGACCCACAGCCTTTATATTGGTTGTCGGGAAATATTTGGGGTCACACACACACCCACCCACACACGCACACACACACACACACATACACTGAACAGTGTAATATATGAGGACCTGAATGAAATGTGTGAAATATTAAGCAAAAACGTTCGGATTCAGGAAGTGTTGATGACTACACATTATGGAGGCAGAGGATTTTTTTTATATATCATTAACGAAAAGAAAGAAAAAAAAGTAGTCATATTCTAATGTTTAATTGTTGTAGATGCATAAGAAAAAAGACTGATAGACTAATACTTCATTCTTGGTCATCAGTGAAAGTGGAAATAGTTCTTTTTTGGTCATCAGTGGAACTAGAATGGACTCGGGTCTCAGTCGTCAGGTGGTCAGTTCGGAGTCAATAGGGAGCTTTAAAAGGAGGCTGGATAAATTCATGGATGGGGATGAAAGGTGGATGTAGGTAGTGTTAAGTAACAGGAACTACCACGTGTAGGTCTCAAGGCCTCTTGTAGCTTCCTTATTTTCTAATGTTCTCATGTTCCTCTATCACTCGTGAGGGCCTACTTTTATAACACTTTTTTTCTGTTTTACTCACCCTCCCACCACTCCCTTACTTCTGATCATGGCTAGACCCTCCCACCACTCCCCTACTTCCGATCATGGCTAGACCCTCCCACCACACCCCTACTTCTGATCATGGCTAGGCCCTCCCACCACACCCTTACTTCTGATCATGGCTAGACCCTCCCACCACTCCCTTACTTCTGATCATGGCTAGACCCTCCCACCACTCCCCTACTTCTGATCATGGCTAGACCCTCCCACCACTCCCTTACTTCTGATCATGGCTAGACCCTCCCACCACTCCCTTACTTCTGATCATGGCTAGACCCTCCCACCACTCCCTTACTTCTGATCATGGCTAGACCCTCCCACCACACCCTTACTTCTGATCATGGCTAGACCCTCCCACCACTCCCTTACTTCTGATCATGGCTAGACCCTCCCACCACTCCCCTACTTCTGATCATGGCTAGACCCTCCCACCACTCCCTACTTCTGATCATGGCTAGACCCTCCCACCACACCCTTACTTCTGATCATGGCTAGACCCTCCCACCACTCCCTTACTTCCGATCATGGCTAGACCCTCCCACCACTCCCTACTTCTGATCATGGCTAGACCCTCCCACCACACCCCTACTTCCGATCATGGCTAGACCCTCCCACCACTCCCCTACTTCTGATCATGGCTAGACCCTCCCACCACTCCCTACTTCTGATCATGGCTAGACCCTCCCCACCACTCCCCTACTTCCGATCATGGCTAGACCCTCCCACCACACCCTTACTTCTGATCATGGCTAGACCCTCCCACCACACCCTTACTTCTGATCATGGCTAGACCCTCCCACCACTCCCTTACTTCTGATCATGGCTAGACCCTCCCACCACTCCCCTACTTCTGATCATGGCTAGACCCTCCCACCACTCCCTTACTTCTGATCATGGCTAGACCCTCCCACCACTCCCTTACTTCCGATCATGGCTAGACCCTCCCACCACTCCCCTACTTCTGATCATGGCTAGACCCTCCCACCACACCCTTACTTCTGATCATGGCTAGACCCTCCCACCACTCCCTACTTCTGATCATGGCTAGACCCTCCCACCACACCCTTACTTCTGATCATGGCTAGACCCTCCCACCACTCCCTTACTTCTGATCATGGCTAGACCCTCCCACCACACCCTACTTCTGATCATGGCTAGACCCTCCCACCACTCCCTACTTCTGATCATGGCTAGACCCTCCCACCACTCCCTTACTTCTGATCATGGCTAGACCCTCCCACCACACCCTACTTCTGATCATGGCTAGACCCTCCCACCACACCCCTACTTCTGATCATGGCTAGACCCTCCCACCACACCCCTACTTCTGATCACGGTTAGGCAAGGGTGCAGAGACAACACATAAGAAAGGGAGAGACATTCTTGCACTGAGAGAGGAAAACTTTTCACCATCAATGCTACTTGTAGGTGCAATAGTTCTTGTAATGTGACTGGTGTGTATCTTGGCTGATGGCCGGGACTTAACCACCCAGGGCTGCCCCGCCACCCTCGGCTTCATCCTGGCTCCTTTGGAAAGACCTCAAAGATAGATCAGGCATTAAAAGAGAGATTACATATATCCATTAAGTGCTTCCACTAAGCTAATGAAAACTCCTTCAGGGTCGCTAAAAATGGCATAAGTCAGCCCGGAGAGTGAGGTGTGGGCTAGGAGGGGACTTACTGCCATTTTGTCAAGCAGCAATTAAGCTCGTGTTCACTGAGAAGCCAAGGTTGAGTGGATTGTCATTGTGAAGAAATACATGCATTGGGTTGCAGTTTTTCAGCAAAAATAATACTTTTGAAGTGATCTAAGTGCAGGCTGGTCACATAAGGAGGTGGTGTGTGGTATTTAACCTTTGTGATCATCTTAGTACACGGTAAAGAATGTGAAACGCCTGAATTCAAAATGCCTTAAACATCTTTGTGCACAGCAAATAATGTGGAATGCCAGAATATGTAATAAATGGTCTTGTCATCTTGTACAGAGTAAAGAATGTGAAACACTTGAATTTTTGTTTTTTGTTTTGTTTAGTTTAGTTGTAGCTACTGAGGATAGAGGAAGCTTACAAGTTAGGTATTGAGTCCATTAGCTATGTTATTAACTATGATTGTCAGTAAATATGCAGTGTTGTGGTGCTTTATATCCTATTATTAACACTATTTCCTCTCTACAGCCTCCCAAGAAGGATACAAAGTCGAAGACGCCGGCCAAGCAGACTGCCAAGAAGAAGGAAGGAGGAGGCGGCGGCAAGGCCAAGAAGAAGAAGTGGTCAAAGGGAAAGGTCAGTCTCGAAGATACTCAAGATTTAATCCAATGTAAAGACAGATAGAGTAGTATGGAATGGTGCTTGTGTGAAACTCTTTATCTATTCAGACTAGGTAATGAGAATATATTTATAATCTAAAGATACATATACATTATTATATGCTACATATTGATAAAGTATTTGTTGTGTAAGTATTATGAAGATTTTCCTTGAGAATGGTGGATTAATAATGCAGCAGATTGGATAACCCTGTATGTGCAGATGTAAGAAAGTATTATATTTACTTTAAGAATGTAGTAAGTCATGGTCAGCCAATGTGTCAGAGTTAACTTATTCCTTTATCGTGCAGGTTCGCGACAAGTTGAACAATCTTGTGTTGTTTGACAAGCCTACATACGACAAGCTGCTAAAGGAGGTGCCATCCTACAAGCTCATCACTCCCTCTGTTGTCAGTGAGCGTCTCAAGATCACCGGGTCCCTGGCGCGCCGGGCCCTGGATGAGCTCCAGAACAAAGGTGGGTGTTGGGGGGAAGTACTTTATAAATGGCGCCTTAGGTTTGAGGAAAAAATAGGAAAGAGAGAAGTGCGTTATCCCATTAGTGGTGCTACCCAAAAGTTCACGGAAGTTCACCATTGCAGGAAAATAACTTGCCTTAGTCGTCGCTAGTGTCCACTTTCACCTTTGAAGTAATCACCTTGGGCATGTATGCAGCTATCCCGGAAGTTTTATTCATTATTCCATGCATCCCTTGAAGTCTTAAAGGTGTGACTGTCATGAGCACCTACTGCGATTCTTTCTGGATCTCCTCAATCATATCAAAACTGCCCTCTCAGATGGAATTTCAATATGGGGAACAGGAAAAAGTCTCATTGTGCAAGGTCAGGTGAATGGGATGGGTGGGGAAGGACTGTTTTTGGAAGTCGGGACATGCCAGACGTACTGAAGTCAGTGTGCATAGTTTGTCCATAGCATCCCCTTCGCTTGGATATCACTCAAAGACAGGCTACTGACGCTACTGGAGTTCAGAATTAATAAACAATCAAGAGGAAGTGTTAATGGGCAAAATCCTTCCAGCATATAATGAACGGTTTGAGTTGATAGCTTTGCTTGCTGTGGTGGCAGACACGGCCACAAAGATTGTGTCCGTCACAAGATGTTTTCTTCAGTTTCAGTGTGTGCTGAACCTCGACCATCTAGTTAATTCTTGCATAACTCAATGGTGTGTGTTTGAGCTGATTCCAGTGCAAAATGAGTGATGGGGCAGTCCAGTAAAATCTGCTATATAGTGATTTAATTGTTTTGAAAAAGTGGTGGTGAAGAAAATTGAACATTTTACTTTGAGAGCTGAAAGTAATCGCCTAGACCATTTCATCATTCCTGATTTAATGCTGTCAAAATAGCCATTATCGAATATATCAACAATATGTTGTCACTTTTTGCATCCAGTCAAGACGTTTTTAAATAATCCGCAATCAAGATTTGCTAATTCCCTGAGTTTGCAAGACGCTCCCCATGACTAGCAGACAAAGCACCGTGACTCGGTGACGTCACAAAAGGCAGCCCCTCTCTCCCTCCCTGCTGTAATACAGAAGCACACAAACACAGAAATAAATATAGTACTTGAAGAATTTTGGGTTTTTCTGATTTTTTTTGGCGATATGGCACGTACTTGCATCCTTTATGGGTGCAGCAAGAAAGCTGTGCCTTTCCAGAGAGCTTAGCACTCGTCCGACCGATACAGCCACGTTAAATGTGTGGAGTTGGTTTGCGCGTCGGGGGAAGGCAGGCTGTGTGATGCAGTTTGTAGGCCACCCGGGACGTCATCGGCAAGTTTTTCACCACGGATGGAACATGGCTGATTTTTTCCCCGCGCTTTTTACAAAAGTCGTGTTTTTACGGAAATTTGGTGTGGAAACTAATATTCTTTGTGGATTAGGTATTTTGAATGAACATTCAACTTGCTTATGCAAAGAAAAAATTGGTCTAGACCAGTGCTATTCAACCTGGGTGGACGGTCCACCTAAAGGTGGACGAGACTGAGTGATGGGTGGACGGCTGTCTTGGGGTGGACAGGTGGGTGGACGAGATCATGCCCACGTGTTGGTATAGATAAGGGAAAATAAATCTATGGTATAAAAGTAGGTAAAGGTGGGGATAATTTTTGCAAGTACGTATAGGGAAAATAAATGGATTCAAACTGAAGGTGAAAAAATTTAAAAGCAATGTAGAAAAGAGGTGGTGTTCTGATTTTGAAGTCTTTGATACCTATATGGCCGGCTGGTAGTGGCTGGGAACATGGTATGCACACAGCAGATCAGACACTGCAGGTACGAATGTTCCCCTGGATTACCAAACATCTGACTTTGATGCAGGAAAACCTTGACTTCTATTTCCAAGACACCTCAGACCTACCACATGATGGAACTGATCATTATGATGCCCTATTGGAGCTTCCAGTGGATTATTCTTAAAAAGCAGTTTTCGAAACATTTGGCCATCCTATGCATTGCATTGCTGGTTGTTCTGCTTGATAGTCAGGACTACAAGGAGTAAG
Source organism: Chionoecetes opilio (assembly GCA_016584305.1). Lineage (NCBI taxonomy): Eukaryota > Metazoa > Arthropoda > Malacostraca > Decapoda > Majidae > Chionoecetes > Chionoecetes opilio. Next base: position 147,498 of record JACEEZ010006218.1, on the reverse strand, counting down.
CTGAGAAGGCAACAGCCAACAGCCATGTTTGTGCAGATGCCAACATCATGTCTGTCAGCAAAGTTTCTCAAGCTTAGTTTTCATCAAGGCATAGAAAAGGAATGCTATTCTGAATTTGGATCCTCTTATGCGGGTTGTCCTTGAAAATTGTCTGATGCCTCAATTTAAGCTGATGCCGACAAATTGCAACAGCAGCCAAGCCGCTGATTTTTGTTTCTTGAAGCTTTTTTTTGGTTTTGTTTTCTGGATTTCCAAATATAACGCATATTAGGTATATTTTACTTTTGTTTCATGAAGAAAATTGTATTTGCTGTGTAATTCGAAGGAATGTTTGATTTCCTTGTATATTTATAATTTTTAGACCATGTGTCATATCCTTCATACAGGATATGTAAACTGTAAATTTAAAATGAGAGTGAAGCTTCCTTTTCCTACCTATATATTTTGTAGAATGATAGTTAAATTTAGAATATCAGAGCTGTGAGATTTTAAAGAGTAGAAAATTGTGGTGGACAGCTCTTACCAAATCACTGCTAGGGGTGGACCACATCAAAAAAGGTTGAAGAGCACTGGTCTAGACGATTACTTTAAAATGTTCTCCATTCTCTGCAGTATATCTGTATACTGTTGTAGTGTACCCAACGAAAACTCGGAAAAGTATCAGTGAGCCGAGCATTGAGCAAGGACCTTTTTTATGATAGTACATATACAAAACTTGAGAGGTGGTTGTGTATACTTTGTCAATTTTATCACTGAACGACTGAACGTGTTTTTAGTTTGGCACATAATATATAATGTTGGAAGACTATTAAATTACTGGCTATTTGCATCTGGTCAATGGCAATGATAGTTTTTTTATTATTTATTTTTTATTGTCTAGTAACCACCGTGTCATATTGGTACATGGTTTTGTATAACCAACCCTTAATTTACCTATATCACCATCAGGTGGGATAGTACCTTACAGGGGGGTAATTAGTGTCTAGTATGTCAAGAAATAGTAAATTGTAATAATGAATTTTTTTGGGGGGGATCTGATTATCTATAAATGACACTTGACATTTTGTTTCAGGACTGATCCGGCAGGTGGTGAAGCATCACGCACAGGTGGTCTACACCAGAACCACAAAATCTGAGGACTAAAACCAATAAAGATGGCTGATTAAATTATTTTTACATTACCTACATTACCTACATTAATAATGATATTGAATACCATTATGTTCTCCCAATCTCATCTCATCACTCATCTTTCTATCTATGATTCTCATGCCTTAAATTTTTAGATATCAGGGTCTGTTCCTGGTGATTGTTGTCGGCACAGCTTTAAGAACGAGTATAATCACCTCCAGGACATCCAAGAACACGCCTCTACTCTTCATCCCTCTCTACCAGATATTTGCACCATGCAGATGTAGTATATTTGTAGCTTGGAGATCTGTTGCTTTGTGTTTGATGATGAACTGTGACATATAGTATGTATAAGGCATTAGATCTTAGATAATGCCTTGACAAGGTTAGGAAGTTAATATTAGATAAGAGATTAATTAAAGGAATTCAAACATCATTGTGTTACAAAACAAATGTAATGGTTTAAATTTTTTAATATGCACTTCTTACAATATAATGGCTATAAATATTCTAGTTAACAATTTGGCCTCCAACTTGTTACAATATATTGTGTACTTTTCAATGATTTTATACAACTCCTTAGATTACACATGACTAGCATATACGAATAGGTAAAAAAAAAAAAACATTGCACAGAGAGTCTTCAATCAGAGAAGGGTTACCTTAAGATACAAATTACAAAGTCCACAAGAGTTTTTCTCGTGGCAGATGCTGCAGAGAAAGGATAAAATGGATTGGTTCTCATAAACATGACAATTATATAAAATAGATGTAATCACACATAAAAGATTGTGCAGAATCTGACAATATGCTATCTTTGAGGCAGTCAAATCTACCGATGAATCAAACTATATACGTACGAGGTGTGATAAAAAAAAGTTCCGAGACTACAGCCACAGAAATGACAACTTATCTGATCAAAATTTGTCCAGGGTCCCCTCTGCAGCGAGACATCTGCCAGCACTTCTGCCATGAATAGAAGTCTCGTTCTTTAAGGATGCCAAGCGCCATCTGTGATTCACTCTGGTTCTCCCTGACACTATCAAAGTGACGAACCTCCCAACTTGAGCTTCATCTCGGGGAAGAGGAAGAAGTCACCGAGCCAAATCTGGATCTGGCTCGCTAGACGTCTTCCTCTTCCCCAAGTTAAAGATTTGCATTTTTGCCACCGTCCGGAGGAAAAATCACTAATCTTAGATGGTACTAGACATGCTTAAAGAATGAGACTTCCCAGGAGCATTCTAAAAGTGGCAGAAGTGCTGGGATAAATGTCTCGCTGCAAAAGGTGACCACTTCAAAGGGGATGCTGGCCAAATTTAAATCAAATCGGTTAGGTGTAGTCTTGGCGCTTTCTCATTGCATCATATTTGCATAGTAATCAATGTTATGTTCATCAAAAGTTCATTCAAGAAATGCTTGCGAACTGACTTGATCAAGAGAGAAATTTCTGTATTGGTATAATTTCCAAACTAATGTACAGTAAATTAACACTCAAGACGTGAACTGACATAATATATGTTCACTGTTGAGGCACTGCAGAAGCTTTATTACTATTAAGTGGACTCGCCACAATCTTTGAGCACCACGGATACCATAATGTGTGTGATTCACAGCACCTCTAAATGCAAAGCCTCACCTAACCTTAGGCATCAGTGAGGCCTCAGGAAGGCTTCATAATCTCCTATGAAAGACTTGGTCGATTTGATTAGAAACAGATTGGGACGTATTATCAGATTAATCTTGGGAGAGATTTACTATCTTAAATAATGCTGGATGTGAAGTCGTGCATTCCAGGCTGTAAAAGACATTCACATAATAAGAAAAAGCTAAAGTGGTGAAACTCTAATTAAGTTTGGTCTGCCATAAATATTAGTCATCTCAAACCGACAACAATAAAATAAAGCTTGAAAGTTTACACCGTGATGCAAAAAAGTTGATAAAGAAAAACAAGAAAGATCCTGAAACATATTTTGCAAGTGTTGGTAAAAATCTAACCCCAATTTTTTTTTTTTTTATCCGAGTAAGATAAAAATTTATTAGTGAACACGGGTCCACTCCCTCAAAAAAGTAACTGAAAAGTAAGACTTATTCACGTAACTGAAGAACCCAATGGGGTTACTAGTACAGTAAAAGCTCAATATAATGGAATAATTCAGCCAAGGCCAATTCTGGTAAATCAAACTTTCGTTATCGGGCTTCTGATATAGCTCGATATAACTTCATTATCCGTAAAATTGAGAAGTTTCGGTAAATCCTGTTTCTGCAATGGTCTGTATGGCCCCCCAAGTCTACCCAAACGCGAAGCTCGGCGACCATTGACGGAACTGCACTAAATATTGCTACATTTAGCGGAATTTTTCACTACATCGAGCATTGAAAAAAGGAATAACTGAATTTTTTTTTTTTACCACTAAATTGAGCTTCTCCTGTACTTGCCATAGACATTTCAAGATCTTTCTTACCATTCTTTATCAACTTTTTCGTATTGTGCCGTAGTCTTTAACTATAATTTTTGTTCAATTATTCATGGTAGGCCAGTTTTTCCTTCTGTAATAACTTATTCAATTTGATGCTTAACAGCACTTGGGTTTTTTCTTATTACATGAATGTCTTACCAAATGGAATGAAAGACTTAAACAACATTATTTAAGATATAATATTAGTAAATTCCCCCCCATTATTCATCTATATCAGTTACATTTGATAATAAATATGCACTGATCTGTTTCTAGTAATATTGACCTAAGTTTTTGTTGTCTATACAGGAAAACTTGTTCATTGATAATTTGCTTTCCCTGTAGACTCCCAAGATTAAAAGTAGTATTAAAGTAGCCAGTTCCATTTTCGTTTGTTACATGTTCAAGGCTAATATTTACATTCTTTACTAAATCAGCTTTTGTTGAAAGACACTCTAATTATGTTGTCACCTCTTGTGAAGTGTGGTCCTAATCTTCAGGACATCATTACATACAAAGATCTATGGGCGATGCGTCAGTGTTGTCAAGTTTGGGGGTGTAAGTTATCCTCTAAGTACCATTTGGCAGAGCAAAATGACATTCACAAAGCAAGTATGAAAATCCAGAAGACGTTTTGTAAGGCATCATTTTTAGATTTCTATCATTTCTTGTAAAACTAAAGTGCAATCACAAATTATTTGTGATATTAGGATTCCCTCACACATGTGATGTGCCGTGCAACAGTGTACTTTAGATAGCAAATGTTTCCCTCCTAAAATATTTATATTTACATGAATATTTTGGCTATTTATATGTTATACAACAAAAGCATGCTAGATAGATGCTAAGTAATTGGTAGAAGTGAAGTGTTGGCACAAATCTCAAGACACCCTACAAAGATTGACATAATAACTCACTGATAGGTAACCACCTGGTGCCTATGAACTATAACTACTACTGTTACTGATTTTAATGCTGTATGCAGAATGTCAACATTCTGGGCAGATATATAAAATTAGAGACTGTGCAAGAGTACTGAACTCTGAACATAATTTAGTTAATTTTTGTTTCCAATTTGTATTTGCATGCTGCATGTTCTACTGTACATAGCAGAAATGATGTAGACCCTACATTGCATCATGCACTATATCACACGAGAAAGAATATTCATGAAATATTTCTTGGACCCCTTCAACAAGAAGATTAACTACACGAAATGTATTTGGGTGCACGCTCAGAAAATGCAGGTTACCAGCGTTGACCCTCGCCAAGAATTATACCATATGAACAAATGGAGGCGAAAGCAGATAGACCCGTGTGGGGGCTACCTCGTTTTTCTGTGTGCGCACCCCCACTGCTCACATACAATTTACCAGACAGTAAGGAATATGAATTTTGTCGCTTGCAGTGCCAGAGTACAAAAAAAGGAAGTTAAGGGTGGCAGGTAACCTGCCTGGAAGATTAATTAAGTTTGTCAAGATTTATTATGCAACATTGATGCACGTGAAACTAGAGTGTTTCTAGGTCGCACGTCACAATACTTCCATCTTTATGCCATATTAATTTTCATTTTTTTTTTCTGAACCTAGGATGGGGCTCTCCAGGCAGTTCTTCATTAATATTCCCCCCAAAAAACTGATGAAAAACAGGATAGCCAGAGAACCCATCTACTTTTCCCTTGGTTTGTTTCATAGCCTACATATTCACAGCTACAATAGTCCTGGTAGCACCTCGTAGTGGTTTGTTAGCTCTTGTGTAAAGTACATAGTACATCTGTGAAATTGAAGGGCTTTATCAAAGTCCAAGTTTGAGGCGGTGTGCTATGCCCATCTAGCTATTTCATCTTGACTTGTTTTTATTATAAATGGGTAATGTACACCTGGGTAAATATGAGAAGAGGAAGCTATCATGGTTTTCAGCTAGTGCAGGCTAAAGAGTCACCAATTTCGTATTGACAGCTAAGGGTGAAATCATCACAACCCTGATAGGGTTACAGGTTACAAGAAATTACTTTAAAGCGATCAAAACATGAATCACAGCCTTTATCATAAGCTTTCCAGAATCCAAAACTCATTAGCATACAGCCGAGGTACACTTTGGCTGTCTACTGAATTAAATAGGATTCATCATAATTCGGGTGGCTTGCCAAGACGTGTATTCACTGCCTGATGTGTGGATCTGATTGCTAATTCTATATTCATATATTTACTCATTTATCTGCAAGTACGGGGCTTCATTGCATCTAGGACTATCCTGGTGGACTAAGTGGCCGGAGCAGTGGTATTTATTTACACTTTCTCATGTTTCAACATTTGTTTTTCATCTGATGAAGGATCTGTCAAACTAATAGAAAATAAAGCACCACTGCTCCATCCCTTAAATTTCTACAACAATTTCTACAGCTAGAGTATATGTCTCATATATATCTTGATAGAACATGCTTCACTGACTCCAACTCTGGTTTATAAAGGCATGTTTGTTTACAATGCTTCCTTTTTTAAGGGGCCATGCTGCCTACTGGCATAACACGCGACAAGTATCCGAGGGATTGTGCTCAATAATAAATAGACTGCACCATCAGCAGGACTCCACCACCTCCATGCACTGACTACTTTTCTATACCTTAATTATAAAGTTCATTTACCAAGAAGTGAGCTGATGAGTCTTCAGCATGATCAGCACCATATTGATGTTTAGGGGCAGAAGGCCACGGATGTATCAAATGAAGAGTATGAATCAAACATTTGACTAGTGTTGGTAACCAAACAAAGCAAGGCAACATGTTTGGTAAACCACAGTTCAGCCTTGCTCATGCTCAATGATGTTTGTCTGACCACTGACATCTTGAAGGTGTCCAAATAAATTCTCACTTGTGTAATACAGTAACCACTGCCTTAAACAAGGACTGCTTCCATCAGGCTCACCATGATGGAGATCATTGGGCTTATCCTGAAGGACCCATTGTCCCAAAAAGGCCACCAATCTGTCTAGGTAGTCAATAAATTAACACCAGGGAAGAAAACTTCTTCAGCTCACTGATAAGTTGCTGTGCAACATATCTCCAATTGTCAGTTTTCAACAATGAGATAACTAATAGCTATGGATATGCAAAGTTCTACATGAGATCAAATATAGCAAACCACATGAGACAGCATGCATACAACACTGAATACTGACTAGTGCCTTGCACTAGACCTTAATACAATATCAAAGCCATTTAGTGAACAAGTTTCAGTTGCCAATAATAACTAATATAACATGAAACAGTACTACTGCAAATTCCCAATATTAAGAGTCATGTGACTACACTTTCCACAAGTTGTGGAAGATGATGTACAATGAAAGAGACCATTACCTCCTAAGTGCACTACAACACCTGTGTGTGTTTGAAAAGCAGAGGAATGGCGATGGCGGCGGCGGTCCTGACGGAGGCATCGGGGTCCCGCAGCAGGTACAGCAGCCCGTGGCTCACCGTGCTGATGCTCAACTCCTCACTGTGCTCGCAGTGGTATACCAAGTTCCCTGTGTTAACAGCAGAGAAGTTTGGGTTAACAACATTAATTCAACTTAACATATACGTATAATGTACACACTAATATTAAAATATAAGAAAGAGATAATCTGTCAGACTTAAATTCATGCATCTAATATTTTAAACTATATTTGTTAATAGTGAAATTCATATTTCAAGTTTATAATCTTCACTGGTGAATGATTTTCATTTTCAAAAGTTTATATCCTGCAAGCAACAAGTGTCCGGTGTGTTGATTTATCATTCTATTTCAATGTACCATTCTCCATGCAATAGTTTTGTGGCATCAATTTTTTTTGTTTCTGCAGGCTATGATGCCTCTCACAGTGCAGTACAGTGTACCATAGTAAAAAAACCTACCTATTAAAAGAGCGGCAGCTTTACGGAGTGATGGTTCTGGGCTCTTGAAATATGATGAGGTTGCTTGAATGAAGAATCCAATATGGTCCTTTAGATCTACCACCTGCATTAGAAAAATCAATTTAAGTACCTACTTTATATCACAGCTTAGAAGCCTCTATATACCACCCTATAATCACAGATTGATTGATTGATTGATTGATTTAATGCCTAAAAAGGTGAATGTGCATCAGAGGTCATATGGCACTATGGCAAAGCATATAAAGGGGAGGGGTTAAAGAATAATAGTGAAACGATGAGGGAAGGGGAAAGAACGGAATGTTACAGCAGGATGCTGAGATCAGATGTAGGATGTGGGTTCGTTGAAAGAAGGAGGTTAAATTTTCCAGGGAGAAGGAGGGGGATTCCGGGAGAATGTCCGCAAGATAGGGAGGAAAAATAAGGGAAGGAACTGGAACGAGCAGGAGTAAGATGGGGGCAGGATATTAGGACATGTTGAACAGTGAGAGGAACTTGACAGGGTGTGCAGAGGGTTGGGGAGGAGCGTGACATGAGATAGGAGTGTGTGAGGTTGGTATGGCCTATGCGTAAGCGTGCGAGAGCAGTCTCCCAACATCTATTAGAGTGGTAAGGATTTGACCATGGAGAGATAGAGGGTTTGATCAAGCGAAGTTTATTGGCAGAGAAAGTGGTCCAGGAGGATTGCCAGCGGTCGAATAGGAAAGATTAAAAGGAAGGGTAGTCGGAGGCTGGCAAGTTTGAGAAACAGGGGCATTGGGACAGTGGCCGAGCGCGCCAAAGAATCAATGCGTTCGTTGCCCGAGATACCCACGTGACTCGGTACCCAGCAGAAGCAAATTGTTTTGTGGCGTATGGATAGTCAGAATAACCAGTCTTGGATCTCCCGAACAAGAGGGTGAAGTGAGCGAAGAGATTGTATAAGAGAAAGGGAATTGCGGGAATCAGTGAAGATAGTGAAGGAACAGGATGGGTAGAAAAGTATGCGTTTCAAGGCGAAGAGGATGGCGTACAATTCCGTTGTAAGAACAGTGGATTCTGTAGGTAGTTGGTATTGATAGTGAAGAGAGGGAAAGAGGACAGCAAAGCCAGAACCAGAGTGGGATTTAGAACCGTCGGTGTAGAAGTGGGTGCTAGAGGAATGAGTGGAAAGGTGTTCAAGAAAGTGAGAGCGGAGGAAAATAGGAGGAATGGTAGACTTGGGAGAGGTAGTGGGGACAGAAGAACAGATATGGGGGGAAGGTATAAGCCATGGAGGGAAGGAATGAACATAGAAAGGGAGAAGATTAAGAGTAGGAAAGGAGGAGTGGGAACCACAGAGCATACGAGTATATGATGCCAAGGTGTGTAGGGTGAAGACTGCAGCAGGAAAGGGTTCTGAATGGAAAGGCAGTGCTGAGATATCTAAGAGGCGCAGCCCTTTCTGGCCTTGGCGGAAATTTCCAGAAAGTACAAGGTATTAGCAATGTCTGAAAAGATAAATTCTGAAAGAGCTGAATGTTTCATGGAGGAGGTGACAGTGACAGTGATGGGGATGTGTAAGTAGGTGATGAAAATAGAGATGAATTAGTTGGCAAACAAGAGTAACTGAGACAAATAAGCATAAAGGCTAGACAATGACGGTCAAGCAAAAGGCACTTGGACTAAAGTGATCATCATGGTCCGACTGTAAAGTGTCTTGTACGTTGGTGTCCTGTCTGGCTTGATCCCTGACTGCTACCTCTCAAGGCTATCATTAATTCATCATATTTGTCAGCCTGTAACATCCATCTGTTTATGAGTTGCAGCCTTGTTTTACAGGGACATATAAAAAAAGTAATTTTATCTACATTCATTGACTAATTATAATTATTTGAAATATTTTTTGGCGTCAATGGGCCCAAAGTGCTGTTCTGTCTCTCATGGCATACTCCTTCGCAACTCAGTGACACTTGAGCTTGAATGCAAATATAAAGCAGTATCTGCATTGGTTTTCAGCAATGGGTTAACGATAATTAAAGACTTCAAGTGTACCTAATACCAGTACACTGTAGTTATTTACTGCCTGCGTCCTTCACCTGTCCATTCCTAACCAGGTGGTTGGTGTTATCCATAGCAACATTTCTGTCAAAAATAATAGAAAAATGCCCTCCTAGTCCTACATTGGCCCAAACAAAAACTCATATGTTAAGTATTTGGGTATAGTTTTACTCAATAACGCCTAAATAATAGTAAATTGTGCGCCTCCGTGGTGTAGTGGCTAGCGCGCCTAGCTATGAATCCACGAGCCCGGGTTCGAATCCTGGCCAGGGCAGTCGGCGTGCAGCCCACCTAGCTATTCATCCTTCCTTTTGGGCTTGGTCGATAAATGGGTACCTGGGGAAGGTAACTGTGGTAACCCAGATGTCACACTAGCCCTGTTTCCCGGGGTAGCGGGTTGTCACCCACCACGGGCTCAAGGACTAATGCGATAGAGATGAGCAGTGCAGCTTAGCCTATGCCCCCATCTTTACCTTTACCTTTCCTACCTGTAAAGTTTGTGGACAGCTTCACCTAGTGGGGCTACGTGTTGTTTGGTGACTTTAAAGAGATGATCTGGACATCAAAAAACTGCTACACCAGATCACAGCTGTTGGAAACATATTACGTACCATGTGCTTTGTGAGGTCAATGATGAACTGATGATAGTTGAGTTGGCCACTAGGAATAAGGTGTGTTTGGAACATGGTGTTCATATCCTTGGATCGGAGGTGGGGTCCAAGTGCTTGCAATGCACTTTTGCACATCTGTGAAGAGTAATTACTTTGTCATTTGGGAAATGGTAAAACAAGTTATTGGAAAGGTGAGTGAAAAGTGAGGATGAAGAGATAAGTGATGGTATTATAATGAATGAGCTTATTAGAGACAGAGTTCAAGGACAACTCTGTACAATGGTCACAGCTCCATGACTTACACTCCGTACATATTCTCTGTTTGGTGAACTGGGGACAAGGCATAAAAGAAACCAGGCCCAAATTGTATCCGGCTGGCCAGTGCATTGAATCCTTCTCCCTCATACGTCTGGCCATAGACCACTGTATACCTGGACTGCACACGCGACAATGTTTTGAATTGCGGGGCTGCATAGGGGCCTGCGGGGCGCCCGACAAAGAGATATAGTGGTCTATGGACTATCATATAGACTGGTTTATCAGTATATATGACATACTGTAATCTTCGTAAATGTTTGTTCTATAATATTATCAAATAAAAAACAGTAAAACACGCTAAAGAAATGCCATTACGAGACTATGAAGAAATATGCATGAACTTAATATTCACTTAACTCTTCGCCATTTAAAACTTTGCGAGTCAACTTTTATCATGAAGGGTATCAATAGAAGCGCAATTGTATTAGCTTTCCATTGCTATATTTCGTTATCTGATAAGTTAATTAGAACCATGCATAAATTAGCGTTAAATAAATAAATAAAATCATCAATCGGGTAATTTTCCCGATTGATGAGGTTATTTATTTACTTATATATTTCTTTTTCTGATAAATGAATTAGTACCATGTATAAATTAGCGTTGACTAAATAAATAACCTCATCATTCGGGAAAATTACCCGATTGATGATTTTATTTATTTAGTTAACGCTAATTTATGCATGGTTCTAATTAATTTATCAGATAACGAAATATAGCAATGGAAAGCTAATAAAATTGCGCTTCTATGGATACCCTTCATGATAAAAGTTGACTCGCAAAGTTTTAAATGGCGAAGAGTTTAAGTTCATGCATATTTCTTCAGAGTCTCGTAATGGCATTTCTTTACCGTGTTTTACTGTTTTTTATTTGATAATATTATAGAACAAACATTTACGAAGATTACAGTATATCATATATACTGATAAAGCAGTCTATATGATCCGTATATATATATATATATATGAATCCGAGTGGCCCTCCGACTTCAGGCCCTTGTGCCACAGGCCGATATTCCGTGCGCAGTCCAGGAATACAGTGGTCTATGGTCTGGCACATTCACCTTTTTAGGCATTAAATCAACCAATTCTCCCTCATACCCAACAGACCTCTCAGTGCTGAGCTGAACGTACTAGTCACAGCAACTTTGGGCTACTAAGTTCTATATGATTTTTGTCATACGAAGGCATAAGATGTAACCTTAAATATGCTGATAGCCATATTAGTGATATGAAATCATGTTTTATGTACATTTCATTTAGAATGTCTCAAAATTAACATCTCCATCAAACAATTTCTGTGGCGAACCAAAGCAACTTCACATAACTTAGGATTCAGTGTATCAGCGGTGCATCACCCATCATGAACCAAATCATTCCACTTCATTCTATCCAGCATTTCCAAATATCAATAATTTTGATTGATAAATAGCTAGCATGACACACAATAATATGCATAGTAAGTTAGTCAAAAATTTAGAATATCATAGTAAGCAAGGATACAAAGAATGAGTGGGTACATCCACGCACCACCACAGTAGGAGGGTGAGGGTCGGCCAGGTGGATCAGAGCAGCAAGGAGGTGGAGGTGCAGGTGTTCCCGGAATTCCTCACTGCCGCCCACCACAGACGCCAGGCCTCTCAGCACCCCCAGACCCGCCTCCCGCACTTCACCTGATGTCTGTCACAAGATGAAGTACTAGGTGGATCACAAAGTATTGTAGTGATTTATAAAGGTCTGCATCAAGATATAGCGCTGTATTTCCAGAGATTCTGTGACTCATTTTGCTTGATCTTTTTATCCCTCCATCAATAACTTGGTAGCACAAGACAATAATGAAGGATTCCTACTGAAGCTGGGTGCTCACCTTCTCTGAGAACAGTCTTATTCTGATAAGGAGTGTTGGAGTGTGCTGAAGGACAGTGTCCTGAGGCAGGCGGGGCAGCAGGGCAGCCAGGCCTCTCAGGGCCTCCAGGGCCACCTGGCTCTCCACGCTGAGTTCCTCTGAGCTGCCAGTGTCACGCTGGTCCGTGGCCCCAACCATGGCGGCGATGATCTCCTTCAGTTTCTCTGATATCTGTGAGATATTGAAATATACGATGTGTTCTTGAACTGCATGTTGTACAGAAGTTCAATTAGTTTGTTATGTGCAGTCACTGAAATAGCATTACATATAGAATTGTTGATGTAACTGGCATTTGGATATTTCATAGGACATCTAATTTGTTATAAATATGAAACTTAAACTCATCAACTTTAGCCTACATGCTATGAACCAATTATACACGTCTACTAGTGCAGCTGATTTGATCAAGAAAGTATCCTTAAGGGAACAAATACATTACATTCTTTTATAAGATATCTAAAGGTAAAATACTGAGACTATAAGTCAGTAAAAAGCACAAATGAAGTTATACATCATCTAGAACACAGTGTTGAGAGAAGTGTTCATACAGGACAGCAACATTAAATAAATACATCAGTGTTTTTTAGACTCCAGTACGTCTATATGGGATGCCATCACTCATGCCATGCACAACAAAGTGTACAGGTGGTTTTGCTACCATAAAGTACAAGGTGAACAACATTAAAAAACTACTTTGGGGATAAAACAGGAGGACACAGATGGCAGGGCTGAAATGTAGGAAAATAGCGGCAGATACAACTTTTCTGTGACTCAAACTCAATTACTTCACCTATAATCTTTCTTTGTTTTCTATAACAACAACCAACTTACCCCTTATCTAGAGTGAAAAATATTAGGCTGTCCTTTGCAAAGAATTTAAGCTAAATATTTTCTTTAACTCATGCTTAATCACCATCCATGAAGTTATGTATTCTATGTCACCTATGTCAATATTTTTATGCCGCCCTTGATATTGTCTATACATGGGTTCTGTCTAAGCAGGTTTCAAAGAAACAGGGTAGAGTCCAAGGCTATTTATCTCATCAAATCCCTTTCGTGCAATGGCCATATTCTTATCTCTCACAATACACCTCAAGGCATAGAGTACAGCTTTTATATAGTAAAGCTGGTTTGGTTTGTTTGAGATACACAATCAATTTTCATTACCCTTCATAATTACACAAAATAATTATACTAGGTTGCCTCTGTGCATCCATTCGGCTTTTGTGTATTGGATGAAGCCCTTTGCTTTGTACCCGTCAAAGGGAAGGCATGATGTCTCTTACTTCTCATTAACAAATGGAATAAAGCTTCTGGGGTGCTGCAAAATGTTGTATTGGATAGGAGAAGAACCATGTTATTGTGCATGTAAAGTCCCTTGAAGACATGTTACACATTTTAGGTGAAAGAGGAGGGAGATTTAGAGTATAAATGATAGCCAATATTAATTTACATCTTTTGCAGCATTGTCAAAGAGCCAACAGTCCGATGCTATTCAAGATGAAAAGTTAAACCAGGAAGAGGAAACTTCATTTGCTTATAGACCTGATCCAGAAGTTTTAAGTGCATTGGACTTCTACACTTATATTGAATGCAAGTCTTGTGGATTTCAGCCACTGTGCTTGATCCAAAGGCAATTAATTTGGTGTGAGGTTTTGGGAAATTATACATGCACTTACACTGTTAGTGTTAGGAAACTCAAGTAGTCTGTACACGTTTCCTGTAGACAAAGGAACAAAAGTAGAGACAATCTTTATATAAGATGTTGCTACTCATGTGGTCATTTCGACCATTGGATCATGGTGGTTCCTTGAATCATTTGAACGGCTTGGTTATAGCAATGGCTGTCAATAGGCATCAAGCCTTATGTATGGAGGGAAAAAAACCTATTCCAAGTAAGACAGCATGTGATATGTGGTAACAGTGATGTTCAGTTAATTTCAAGATAAGATTTCAGATTCATAACACCCATACATGCAGAAATGTTCTGATTAAAGGTACAAAACTCAAACCAACTGTGCAACACTCTACTTAGACAGCAACTTACCGAGAACCACTGTGGGAAATAGCACTAGAACAGAAGAAAAGAGGAATGAAAACCATGTGAGAACTTGCTTTCCATTAATAACTGCTAGTTTATAACTTCAGATAAAATAATCCAAAGAAGTAATGTTGTAGAGTTGGGTATCGTGGTTACAAATTGAAGTCTAGCAAATGCTGTATCTATACTCATCCAACCATCCCTCCTCTGTGTGTATTTACCTAGTGGTGTTTTACAGGGCCTGAGCTACACTCGTGGGGTCTCGTCTCCGTATCTACATTTATCCAGTCTTTCTTTCAATTGGTGCCCATTATGTGCCGATATCACCTCCTCATTTAGTCCATTCTAAATTTCTACATTTCTATGAGGGAAGCTGTACTTCTTTATGTTGTTCAGGCATCTCCCTTTTCCTAGTTGTTTTGTATGTCCTCTTGTGTATCGACCTTCTCTTTGTTTCCGAGTCAGTAGTCTCTAATTGTCTGTTTATTCCATCTTTGTTATCAGCTTAAAAACTGTTATTAAGTCTCCTCTTTCTCTTCTCTGCTTAAGTGTTGGTAACTTTGTTTCCTTCAATCTTTCCTCATAAGAAAGTTCTTCTAGCTCTGGTACCATCTTTGTTGCCATTCTGTTATTGATTATCCCTTAATAATGTCATTCTCTGTATCCTCTCTAACTTTTTCACATGCTTCTTGTGTGTGTGTGCGCGTGTGTGTGTTTTCTTATGCAATGGACCCGTTTACTCTACTTGAGGTAAGGATTGATTTGACATCTTCAAGCCTCATATAGTTGGGCAGTGATGTTGATTTTTCTATGTGAACAGTATTTTTGATGATACAGCCAATTTAAGTACAGGAAAATTTATACGCTCTAAAACGACTGGCGCCATGTTGTGACGTCACTAGCGCAGACAACAGAGCAAAACAGCTGTAAAGCGGCCACTACTTTATGTACTACCTACTAATACACCAACTTGCATTACCCCTACTACCGCAAGATGACCAGTAATCCTCCTTCAAGTGATGTAGTAGGTATTCACCGTGTTTGTGATTATGTAAGTTGTAGTTTATAAGGAAAAGGTGGATAGACAGAGATAAGTGGCCCGTGACACCAGACAAGTGACGACTTCTGGGATCGGCATTCCTTATAGGGAGCTTAAATGAACCTGCAATGACATGTAAAGCTAGACAGATAGACGAACTCATAGAGGAACAGGTAGAAATGTATGGCTTTCTTTCCCCACATAAGCAAAACACACCCTTCGTCACTCTACTCACCACTACAACCTTTACTAACCATACATTTCTACCTGTTCCTCTATGAGTTCGTCTATCTGTCTAGCTGTACATGTCATTGCAGGTTCATTTAAGCTCCCTATAAGGAATGCCGATCCCAGAAGTCATCACTTATCTGGTGTCACGGGCCACTTATCTCTGTCTATCCACTTTTTCCTTATAAACTACAACTTACATATTCACAAACACAGTGAATACCTACTACATCACTTGAAGGAGGATTACTGGTCATCTTGCAGTAGTAGGGGTAATGCAAGTTAGTAAGGTTAGTTAGGTTAGTAAAATAAAACTATAATTTTACAAGGTTAGGTTAGTAATTATTTTTTTATGGGGGTCTCGCTATGAGGTTATTAGTGAGATTAGGTTAGGTTAGGTTATTGTGAGGTTAGATTAGTAATATTAAACATATTATATTTTTGAGGGGTCCAGGGGGGTCGTTAAGGAGGGGAGGGGGGTGAAGGGGGCATCTCCCCCCCACTTTATAATTACAGTTTAGAGGTGGTATCTGAAGGGATCTGTGAAGGTCTGGAGGAAAAAACACTCTAATAAGGGCGGGAAAGGACTCTAGAATTTTACCTAACTCACTGCGTGTTGTATACTTAACATGAAAAACCCAGCCTGTCTCATCCCTACCTCAAAAGCCTTGCATACTGCATACTACTCCCACAACTTATCACAGCTCAGCTAAAGCCCCACAGCTACATATCATTTGCAAGTTACTTATCCATGCACAAGTACATACATACATCAAAATGGTCTTCACAGCAATAGTATGAATTTTTTCCTTCATCGAGAAATCACGCCTTGCAGACATCCACCACTGTTTCCTCTTTTTCTTGTCTTTAGGCATAGTTATGAACACATTCTCTGGAGTTTTAATTGTGGTGTTTTTGCACATTAGCACAAAACAAGCATAATATGTTCTTTTTGTCTGGTACATGTTGAATGCATAGATAGGTACTGCGGTCTGCTGAGCCAAAACAAGCCGATCAGCTGATCAGGTGAGATCTGAGTCTGCGCTTACTACGTCACAACCAATCACAGCGCGTTCCGCCGTGTTGTGATATTTTGGCCCCAAAAAAGCCATATATTTCATTTATGGTGCATTTCTCAGCAAAAAGAATATGAGTACAGTGATATGTAGCCTCTATTGCACCCAAAGCTTATAATACTCCGTGTTTTAGGTGTGAGTAAACGGGTCCATTGTACCTTCCTTAATAATATTATATATGCAGGATTTGAGACAAGCTTTTACACTGTGACTGTGCTATACGAGCATTAGTTAGATGAGAATTGGACGACTTGGATTTATGAATTTGCACCCTATTTCCCTGTACGAGCAATATCCGCTTGACGGTATGAGTTTTGGCAATACTTGTCTGCTTAGTCTCAGTACTTTTTTGCCTTTGTAACCTTTGAATCATTTGATAAAGCATTATACTTCTATTGCCATTTGTATGTATGTCTATCCTTGTTAGAAAATAATAAATGTGATATTTGTGAAGTTCCTAATGGTGTAGAGGTATGTTACTAGGGGAGGACACTGACAGAGTGACAGCATCGTTCCTGATGGCGAGATCACACACCTGGTTATTCTCTCTCTCTCTCTCTCTCTCTCTCTCTCTCTCTCTCTCTCTCTCTGTATAATATGTTATGCATGGTATGTTTTGGGTTAAAATGAGTGTTTGAATGGAAAATAGGTGGATCTGTATGCACAAGAGAACAAATAGGGTAGGGAGTTGTGGTGTGGCATGTTTGAGACTGATGCATATACAGGGTGTCTTACCATGACCATCCCTTATAGAGGAACCACAAGGGGGAGCAAGGTATCAACGACGATGATGAAAATAACTACACCACCAAGAGCAAGAGGCGAGTAGTAAGGTGCGTCGGTAAGTAAAGTAAGGTAAGGCCCAAGAAAGGTTATTAGTTGGCACAAAATTGATGGAAGTAAGAAAGAAGAATAGGGATCCAGAGTGAAGAGAGAGTTATAGAATAGAGTAAATAGAGTGAAGATGAGGTTAGAGAATCAGACAGGAAGAAAGAGGGAAATGTGCAGTTCATTCACAGAAATACACTTTGACGAGTAAATGACAAATAAGAAGGGAAAGTACGATTGTTAAAGTACGGAGAAATAAGTAGTATAAAGTAATGACAATAAAAGGAAGGTTGACAAAAATTTGAATAAGCAGTGAGATGTACTGTACATAGAAAATAAAAGACAGCATAGGATAAAAGTACAAAAGGAAAGGACAGGATGCAACGGGGAAGGATGTGCAAGGACATTAGTTGACTAAATAGGGTTCGGATAACAAAAGATGAAGTGAATACAGTGATAAACTTTAGTGCGGTGATCTGACGAGGTGGAGCAGCAGCGTGCATTGGGGGGATAAAAGAGTGCTGGATAAGTATAGTCACAAAGTAAAAGGAAAAAAAAATGTGCCTAAAAATATGATGGTTGGGAAAGTAGCTGAGATGTTGAAACAAAGGACAAACTAAATGAAATGACTGACAGTGCCTCAGTATTATGATTATTATGCAATCTAGTTTCAAAGGAATGGAAGGTGTCTAGTGACTGGGGTTAAAAAATAAAATAATTTCAAGTCTAAAAAGGATATGTGAGACAGGAAGGAATGTAGTTTCAAAAAGTATAGTTTGATGAGTATATCTACTAAAGTGCTAAGTTTTAATTAAAAGTGTCCAGAAACTTGTCAAGGAGATAATCTTAAAAAAGGAGAATGGTGACTTCAGAACAGGTAGTACTTGTGGAGATCAGATCTTAAATTTGAGAATAAGTTAGCAACGGAGAAGAGATTAAATGTGGATTCAAAGATCAAGCAAAGGAGTGAGGCAGTATGAATAAGGATCTTTAAGAGCATAATGTGACACAAGGAAGGTATTGAGATTGTATGGAACAATAAAAATAGGAGTTTAACCCTTTCACGCCCAGATCTTACTTTTGCTAAAAAAAATTGTCTGTTGTTAGCCATGAAATTACGAAAAGTAACTGAATATACCAAATTAGCTAGTCGACAAGGATACTAAACGGGTCAGATCTATAAAATATTGCTTATAATCACTAAAACTCGTCTAATGGTACCCAAAATCCAATTGAAATTATGCTCTGGGCCTCAAGGGGTTAATATATATGTAAAACTTAATGCAGAGGTGAAAGTTCAGAACACATGAGATTGTGAGAGAAGGATGTCAATGAGGCTTATGATGAAATTAACAATAAATAAAGTGGTGGAAAGATCACAATGTTAACTATAATATATAAATTATATCTGTACCTGGAATGAAAGTTAAGGGAGTTGGATATAAGTAGTGGATGTGAGTTACCTGAAGAGTGCATGTGGTGTGAACAGAGTGGATAGTGAGTAAGGAAAACGTGTGAGGATAGTTACGTATATCTGGTAAGAGATAGGGAATCAATTGTAGAGTGGCTTATGTAGTGAAGTACAGCTCCTTGAGATGGTAAAGGCGACTTTGGCGATGGGGCAGACACACAAAAGTAGAGCCATGGCCATAGCTGGACAACCCTCCATTATGGGAAGCCAGAGGGTTGCAATTTTGATAAAAAAAAAAAAGGGAAATCAAGGAGCAAAGTGATGATGTGTCAGGAAAGAATCCTATAGAGACTTCTGCAGTGGCTAACCTCTAGAGGGATCGTTAAACCATGTCTGTATAAGTGGATGGATACAAAACAGTTAAATCTGACAGGCATTGTTCTTCTAAGGGACAGCACTCAAGTGATAAGTCTAAGACACTTTTTTGGACACAACACCTCTAGATGTGACATCACTTCTTTGGTTATGCAGAAAACATAAAAAAACACAAGCATAAGTGACAAGGCTGTGCTGTGCAACTCACGAATAGATATAAAAAAAATGACCAAGACAAAAAACTAAAATGTAAAGCTTATAAGATATCAAAACAGAAAATGAGTATCAAAGTAAGCAGTTACCTGGTCGTTCTGCAGGTGGGCAAAGTTGGACAGGCCGCGCACAGCCAGGCGACGCACGTGCACGGAGCGGTCGTTGAGGCGGCCCAGCAGACAGTCGATGATCTTCTCCAGAAGCTCGTAGTTGCCTCCACATTTTTCTGCTGTCAACTACAAAGAAGCAAGTGTTCAGCAGGCTATTTCAAATGATGAGAGAGACAGTGTCAATTTATTATGACTGAAGACATAGATAACAAGAATTCTTGCACTGAGATAGGAAAATGCCTTGACCAAGAATATGTCTGGGTGTGGTGGTTGCCATGAAGCAACTCATGCATGTTTGGCTGTTACCTGGGACTCATGCCTTGGGGTTGTAACATGATGTTCATGCTTAGAAACAAAGTCGTCCATGAGGCTACAAGACATTATTAACCCCTTCACGCCCAGATCTTTTCCTTTGCTATATAAAATCGTCTGTTGTTAGCCATGAAATAACAAAAACTAACTTTATATACCAAATTAGCTAGAGACAATAATACTAAGCAGGTCATATCTATAAATCATTGCTTATATTCATTAAAATAGTCTAATGGTGACCAAATTACAATGGAAATTACGTTCTGGGCCTCAAGGGGTTAAACTTGAATTGCAAAAACATGACTTTGGCTCAATCTGATGAAAGGTTGTTCTATTTTCACAGCTACGTATATTCACAAAATCAAACAGGTGACAAGAGTGACAACGGCCTTATCTTGTAAAACTGTAAATCTGTACCAAGCACAGGGTGGACGTTACAGATGAAACTTTGATTTGAAGAACCCTCTCTACCCAGTTACAAAAACTGTGGTGTATCCTCTAAGATACGCCGTCTTACAAGTGCTAAATATGGTAACTGTTGTTGTTATTTTCAGAAAAAAAAGTCAATCCCCACAAATCATAACATTTCATGCATGTGGTCTGCAGATTAAAAGGTAAAATCATGCATGACTACTGAAGTACTATGTGAAGTGAAGTAGTATAGTGGAGTAGTGAAGATATTTATTTATAGCTGCATGGCTATGATGGGCCTCACCTGGGCAAACACTGCGGCCACAGTCACACGCTGCATCTCATAAGGGTGTTGTCGGTCCAGACAGTTCACTAGTTTCTCAATGTGCTTGGGTGATTCATGGACCAAGATACTGTAAAGTCATTGCTATAATTATATACACAAGGCACACATAAAGGACAGGACTGTGCTGCCCCATATAATGATGTGTAGGATTCTCTTTGTCATGCATTATGCTTGAATTATTCCAGACCTGAGAAATGGACACTTACGCTATAGCTTCGGAGATGGTTTGGAGGTAAATTTCCATGTTATCGTCACTTTCATCCCTGATTTTTGAAGATAAAAGAGCGCTGATGGAGGCGCAGTCAATCACGTCCACCAGCGCCTGGAGACACATCAGAACAGTCCTGCAAAATGAAACTACAATGTCATCCCAACTAAATGCAGCCAAGAAAAATAAATAAAATTATGTTTTATGAAATGTAGTTAACTTTTCAAACTACAAAAAGAAATATAGCAATGCTATATTAGTCTAGTCTAGTCATTACTCTCATATCCTCTATTAATGTCATTTGTTTACCACCTCTTATGGTGTGGTACAGACTATTTCTTGCCTCCTGAAACACTCGCACACACATGTACACACATATAGGAGGATAGGATTGCTAGTCTTCTACTGCCTAGTTGTGAAGTCATGACTCCTTGGCTTGTGTTCCATATTTATTTTCTGCAAGGTGTACATACATATAGCATTATATGTTAGAGCATTCTAAACAACAAGCCAATATTGCCTCCACCTGGCCAGGATTCAATCCCTCGGTCCTCTCAGCAGCAAACTGAGAACACTAACCATCACCCCACTGGGCCGTAATTGCACACTAATGATATAACAAAATCTTACTTGGTAGGAACTAAGGTTGTGGCTCCTCTGTTGGGTACAAAGTTGAAGGCACTTTTTGAGCTGACTGAGGAGGTCTGGTGGAGGGGAGCCACCACCCCGACATAGGAGCCATAGAGGAGCAGCATTAGGGAGGCCAACGAGGGGAAGTGGTCTACGATGATCTCCTGTGAGGCGAGCCAGGTCTGGTGATGCTCCTCACGGGGACTGGCTTCAAGCTTTTCCCAGCTGTCGTCAGAACACTCGCCTTCCTTCACCACTCTTAAGTCATGCATCAGCTCACACAGCCCAGATATTGCCTGAGGAACACAAGACAGGGAGTTAGATAAAGGTGGTGGATGGAGGATTACAATGTTGCATGGTTTGCTGTAGTATCTATGACCCTGGACTTATGGCCTGCAATAAAAGTTAAACCAATTAACCTGAAAAATGGGAACATTTTCCAATTTTTTTTTATTTCATGGAGTAAGCTTTCCTGTAGTATTTTCATATATATTTATTGTGCAGTCTGACAATCTGCTGCTGAAATAGAAAATAATGATTGCCTATCTATCATTGTGTTAAGTGCCCCCCTACGTGTTTGGAACATGGTCTAATACATTTATTATTTTTTTCTTATTTTAAATATGGCCTCCCAGACATGTTGGGTGCTACTAACACAGACCAGCTCACTCCATCGTTTTTCTTCACACCCAAGGCCTTCTCCCCAACGTGTGGGGCAGCTCAAAACCCTGACCACAACAATACTAAATACAAATAAAAAATGTGCACGCCCTAAACACAAAACAATTTCATGAAAACTAAACCACTATGGCCCATAATTTTCATATAAATAATAAATAAAAATAATATTAATAATTTCCTAAAAATCCATAAGAAAATAGTTATGGTGATGATGAGGAAGAGGCCATGCAAGTGATACCTACAGCCAGGGGAGGAATGGTGGCAATCTTAACCGTCGCCTCTGTGTTGGTGGGCTGCTCCGAGAAGAGTTGTGTGCGCTCCAGCACCTCGGTGAGGAAGGTGAGGGCGGCGGCACACAGCTTGGAGTCCCGGCCCAGGTGATGCCAGGTCTCACACACACCCCTGCAATAGTGGGGGCTCAATTACCTAACGATTCATATCAGATCTTTTTTTTTTTTTTTTTTTTGCACCTGTAGGCAGTGGTGACCCAGGGCTCGGATGGTAGGCTCTGGAGGTTCACTTGAGGGCTGTGATGGTTGGTCCTCGCCCGTGGTGGCGCAGGCAGGATTTTTATAGTGATGCCTGTGATTAGAGGCTCATGCCGCCCCCCTGTGTCCTCCGATGCACTCGCAGTCGAAGGTAGAGTTGATGGGCAGGGCATGTGGGTGTTCTTAGGCCACTCGACGGTGCAGAAAGGTTTTGGTTTTCTTCGGGGATCGAACTCGGGTCACCGAGAACGCCAGTCTCAGAGACGCTAACCACTCCGCTACCGCCTCCCCTAAGATCATACTGACATTACTAACAAAACAAACACACACACACACACACAGGAGAGGCGGTAGCAGATTGGTTGGCGTCTCCGAGTGGTGTTCTTGGTGACCCGAGTTTGATCCCCGATGAGAACTTAAATCTACTTAAAATCTTGCTGCACCGTCGAGTGGCCTTAAGAACACCCACATGCTGCCCATTAACTCTGCCTTCGATTGCGCGTTGAGTAGGGTAGATTGCATCATTGAGTTCTCCTCAACAGATCATTCTCATTCATTCTCTCAACCCTTTCATGATGCTGTGTTCCATCACCCACACCACTCCACTATTTCTTCCATTTCCTTTTTCCAGGTGTACCAAATTTTCTTTCTGCAATGCTACTACTTTTGCTATACATTTTGTTCACACCACAGACACTTCTCATTTCTACAGTTTCAGACCTACATCTTTGATATACATTCCAAAGTTCAATCTCACTTGGATTTGTATCCATTATAACAAAAATGGTTGGCTATAGTTGGCATTTAGCTTTTGTAACCTACTTTTCATAAGGCAAGGGGTAGGCCAGCAGGACATCCAGGACCAGATTCAGGTTGTGGGAGGAGAGCCGAGTGATTGCCTCCACGGCCATCTGTCGCGTCTCTCTGTCACGGACCTTCTCCAAACGGTTGTACACAAGCTCTGCAATAAAACGCTGCGGTTGGTATGTATCACTGCTATCAGGATGCAATAAACTATGACAATATAGCTTAATGGAGACCATGAACACTATATTTTTGTGGTCTATCAATCAGCTTAGATCTCTAGTGCTACACTTCCAGAGGGACCCACCACTGGGCCACCAGGAGGCATGGCACCTGCATCCCTCATGGACACTGTTCTTACTTTCTATATGACATTCCTGTTTTCCTTTATATTCATTCCTTCCCTTGGCAGTTCATTTGGCACAAAATAAACACAGTGATCTGCTTGTTATGTGTTCACCCCAAGTGTTTGGGAGGCAGCCAGTTCTACTCTACCCTGCCATTTAACAAGCGACCTTCCTTTTATACCCTCTCCCCGACCTGACAAACAGGACCTTTCAACTAACCTTATCCGATTTTTTATATATTTCTAAACCTACAAGTACTTGATCTCATTTTCTCCTATGTTCTAAAAATAACATCTTCTTTGGTCTCAGTCACATTGCATATCAAATTTTTCACAAAATTTTTAATCATTGAGTTAACATATTTTACATTGTGTCAAGATACTATATTTGGTTTGATCCAATATTTTCATGACTACGTAGACTACATAGAAGTCTGAAATTAAAAGACTTCATTAAAGTAGTAAGGCTTGAAATGATGGGATTTCCATGTTTTAATCTTCTAATACCTGGTCTTGCTTGGGCTTCAAATAATGTCAAGCAACTACAGCAGCATGAAATTATTGGTACAAATAATATAAGCTGCTGTGAGAGTTTGGGAATATGATTACCGATTAACAGAACATAAAAAAAAACAATAAAAAAACTGCTGTATTCATCTATATGTAGTTGACAGGGCTCTAGTTTGCCTTGTGTTGTCCTGTCTGTACATCTAATTTTGTTCAACTAAGTCTTGGAGTCATGGGTGTTCCTTGTTATCCCTTGTCAAATCACCTCCGCATTCAGTGAATTCTAGGCATCAATACTTTTATCAGGAAAGCTGAATTTCTTGATATTGCTGAGGCATCTTTTATTTTTCAATTTGTATGATGACTTCATCATCTCTTTTATCACAATGTTCTTTCTGTCCATAACTTAGTTCCATTACTGCTTTGAGCATCATGATCAAATAGCCTCATTCCCCTTGCCTCCAACATTGTCAGCTTTAGTTTATAGTCTCTCACCACTAAGCTTATGAAAGAATGTATGAGATGCATCATATATTTATATTAGTTTAAGATATTATTTAGAAGTTGAACATGAATTAAACTAGTTAATCAAATAAAACTGGAAAAAGATTCATAATGTCATTTTCCTGGGTGGCTGTGGTCACACAGATGCAATAAGAACATAAGAACATAAGAAAATAAGGAAACTACAAGAGGCCGTGAGACCTACACGTGGTAGTTCCTGTTACTTAACACTGCCTACATCCCCTTTCATCCCCATCCATGAAATTGTCTAGCCTCCTTTTAAAACTCCCTATTGACTCTGCACTAACTACCTGATGACTGAGTCCATTCCAATTATTTACCACCCTATTTGTGAACCAATTTCTCCCAATTTCTTTTTTAAATCTATGTTTTACCCGTTTTAATCCGTTACTTGTTCTACCCTGTTCAATAGCCATAAGAATCAATGTAGCAGAAACAATGCCAAGGCCTCACCCAGGAGTTCCTTGATGTGCTGGTGCAGCTGGTGGCCCCGGAGGGTGAACACGGTGGTGAGGGTGAGCGCCACGCCGGCCGAGGAGGCGGCCAGGCGGTCCTGAAGACCCACGGCCAGGCAGGACAGGAAGGAACGCAGCTGAACAAAGGACAGCTTGTTGCTTATCACCTGGAAATGTTAAATAGTCATTGAAAAATACACAAAAATTGTTGTTAGAGGTAATGACATGGTTTTCAATGCCAAGTTACCCCATTTTACCATCTACCCATTGTGAGCAGTATCCAAAGTTTCTTTATCTCTACACTCAGCCAAAACAGATTTCTAGGACAGGACAAAACAGCTTCTTTTTTTCGTAACTGATTATGTGCAGCTGCAAGTAAATTATTTCAACCAAATATGGAATATGCAATGATATTCTACCTCAAAAGAGCTCAGTAACAGAAAAAACATAAGGCAGGCAATTAACTCAATTATTCACAAAGACAAATCACAACACACACAGGTTACAAGGCTATCAACCAATAAGCAGCGTGCATAACTCCCGCGTGCCATGTCTTCATGAAGCATCGTAAGTTCATTCATCTATTTTGTATTTTGTCAATTTTTGTTGTAATGAATTATGCATTCTAACACTGGTTGAGAATTATATACCTGCAACTGTACAATTCTAAAACAGTATAAGAAAAGCTTTTGTACCTCTTGTATGATATTGTAATTGAGAGTCAATTAGGTGTCCTGGTACAAAGTTTTGCAAGGCTGCAGGACCTGAGTGCAGGTGCGTACTTCCCATGGACCGAGACTAACTGTCCACATTGATCAATGTTTCCATTATGAACATGGAAATGACACACTCACTCAGTCACACATCTCAGAGTTACAACTAATGATTAACTTTTTCCATGAGGTGATTCCAAATAATTTTATATGAGTGCAGTGCAGAGAAGGATGACCAAAATGATACAAGGGATGCATAACTTTAGTTATGAGAAGAGATTGAAGTTATTAAAATTACACTCACTCGAGAGACGCAGAGTATGGGGCGATCTGATAGAAGTTTTTAAGTGGATAAAGGGATTTAATAAGGGAGGGGTAGGAAAAGTTCTTACGGCTTTTAACCAGGGTAGAACAAGAAGTAACGGATTCAAGCTGGAAAAACGTATTTAGAAAGGAAATAGGGAAACACTGGTTCACAAATAGGGTGGTGAATGAATGGAATGGTCTCAGTGGACAGGTAGTTAGTGCTGAGTCATTAGGGAGCTTTAAAGAGGGGCTAGATAGGTTCATGGATGGGGATGAAAGGTGGATGTAGGTAGTGTTAGGTGACAGGAACTACCACGTGTAGGCCTCGCGGCCTCTTGTAGCTTCCTTATTTTCTTATGTTCTTATATTGTATACATTGATATTTTGTCCATTGCGGCTTTATTATATTTGGAGGGTACACATCCCATAACATTATCATGCAGGCGACTTAGGGCCATTAAATTGCCTCCATATATCTAATATCGGCAAGAAAGCACACACTCGGCTAGCAACCATCAGCAAGAAAGCACACACTCGGCTAGCAGCCATCAGCAAGAAAGCACACACTTGGCTAGCAACCATCAGCAAGAAAGCACACACTCGGCTAGCAACCATCAGCAAGAAAGCACACACTCGGCTAGCAACCATCAGCAAGAAAGCACACACTCGGCTAGCAGCCATCAGCAAGAAAGCACACACTCGGCTAGCAACCATCAGCAAGAAAGCACACACTCGGCTAGCAGCCATCAGCAAGAAAGCACACACTCAGCTAGCAACCATGCAGAACACAATGCAGGACTTCAGGGATGGCGCAGGTCCAGGTATTATTTTTGTTTACATCACAAAGCACTGGCCAAGGGCATAAAAAGAGGGATCAAAAAGCCTGCTTAGTTGCCAGTCCCTATAATGAAGACAGCAAGAGAATAATAACAATGTAGTATATGGACATAGGAGGAGTAAAGCCCAAGAGAACCATTCTGTGTACTGTGAAAGTGTAAGCGAGGTAGAGCACATGTGATCCCACCCTCACCCCTCCTGGCAGCATGGCAAGCAGGGGTGAGGGTGGTAGTGCGGGGGGGGGGGGGGGGGCAGCAGGGTGACAGGCTGCAGGGCTCAGTGATATATGTGGAAGGATGTGGCACAGGTGAGGTGAAGATGTGGTCATGCAGAACCACATTGCCAGCATGAAGGACAGGATGCTAGATAAGACGCTATGGCGAAGTGGAGGTGTTTGAGGCAGTGTGGCAGGCGATGGGGCAGAGCAGGTGCACCCGTCACTGCTCTACAGGCTACAGGCTACAGGCTACAGGCTACAGACTACATACCTTGGCAATGTCCTCAGCGAATCCATTTATCTTCTTAGGATCCTCAGCAGAAATATGCTCTTCTACTGTCTGTAAATACAGAGATTCTCTATTAATATAACACTTAGAAAGTGCAACTCCTCAAAAGTCCAAACATCCCCTACTGCATAATGGAATAGAATTAATACAGCTGAGGATACTATTATAGGAATTGTGGACAATGGGGATGTTTGCTTCTGATACTCTTACATTAAAACCTTTTTCTCCGTACAACAAGCTCTTCCATGATTCTGGCATGGCAAGAGCCTCAGGTACCTTTATGATTGTAATTTGAACTTCTTCTCTTTTGTCTTTATGGACTGACACAAAGGAGGTATTTCCTACTTCCATCCACTCATCAGCAGGTTGACTGGTTAATTCAGGTCATTTCATTATTCATGGCAGCATATAACAGCATGTCGTATATGTAATGCCACTCTTCAAACTGAGTGAATGGTCAGTAGTAATGATGGAATAACGAGTAATGATGAGCTGAGACACAGTAAAGCCTCCTTGAGTATTGTATCAAATCAAGCAGCTCCATACCTTGATGGTCTCCATGTCCTTGTCCTGGTGATCCGGTGTGAGGCCGGTGTAGCGGCCGGCCACCCTCAGCACCATGTACACGCTGCCCACGGCTTGGGTGCGCACCAGGGGGTTGGGGTCCGTCACACGGGGCACAAGGAAGGCCAGCAACTGACACGTCTGGTTGAAGTTGGTTGGGCCCTGAAGGATACACAACAATTGTACACACTTTTCTCCGATATGTGTTATGGTAAACTCTATGCTAAAGACATGTGGGAATGTGATGAGTGATGGAAAAATGAGTCACTCTTTTGTATTTGTAAACATAACTGTACCCATAGTGATGGTAAAATCTATGAGAAAACAAGCAGTTTAACATATCGAGTGACAGACAATACTAAAATTGAGACTGAATGGTTTGATGGCATGAGACCCATCTTGATAGTATTATTACAGGTCCACTCAAACCAATGTGGTGGTAATACTAAGGCATTTGTTGGAACACTATAGACTCAGTGAAATGGTCACTTTGCAAAATGAGATGCTTTACACAACAATACCTAAACAGAGAACAAAATTGGTATGGTGATCCTACCACAGCAAACACTTCAGTCATTTAATGTCTCAATATCTTTCCTCAAGTTGTTCATACCTCCACGGTGAAGGTGACATGCTCATAATAGGTTTTGAGAGTGATGTGGAGAAGCTCAACAGATTTTATCCTGATCAAGTCTGTTGGGGAGACTGTCCAGGACTGGAGCAAAGTGGTCACGTCATCAAGAGTGGCTGGGTTGGTGTCCTTCTGCACAATTGTTCTGAAACATTACAACAATAAGAGTAAAACATTACAGTATTCTTAGTTAGCCATGCAGTTTAAAACATTTTGCTTTTGTGGCAGCTGTACCTGATGAGAACACTGAGTTGAGCAAAACACTTGATGAGCAGGGGGTCCATGGCGTCCACCTGGGCCAGGCGTGGCATGGCGGCTGTCAACACAGACTGCAGGATGATGGTGCGCTCCTCCACGTTCAGCTCCGGCTCTAGGGCTCTGGGGCAAAGCTAAGGACAACACACAACTCAAGTGCAGATAAAACCAATATTAAAATGAATGGACAAAGGCATATTCCTTAAATGTTCCCAGCATGTACTATGATATACATTGTGCTTTGTGTTAGAAAGGTAGTTGTATCATTATCATGGTTGTGAAATCAACAGGAAAAAGCTAAATACAAATAAAAAAAACAAGAGTAATCCTGCCTAAAAGGATACACCAGGTCCCTCAGACCCTGGAACACGCTGGCCAGGATGTGGATTGGGATGGTATCCGGCTTGATGGTGTTGATGAGGTGTGTGATGAGAAGCGGCCGCTGACGCAGGCTGCAGTCCGGCAGGCCGGTGCGTGCCCGGGCAATGCTGCTCACGGTGTGCAGCACGGCCTCATTCACGTTGTCGCTCTGGGGGAGTTACAGTCAGGGCTTCATAAAACAGTAAATCTTTTTTTTGGTTCATATGCATTATCTACCAACCTAGTTACTTGTTCATGTGTCTCAGCATTGTTTTTGAGGTGCACTGGGTCAACAACTTGTTACTTTGGTGATATTAAAGAACAGGTCTGTCTTTACATTGTTCCTGACTGTGAACAGGACTGTGTGTTTACCTTGTTGCTGTTGATGATGTTGAGAAGGTGGAGCATGACGGGTCCCTCCACCCAGTTCTGGTCGGCGTCCGGGGGCGTGTGGGCGGCCACCTGGCCCAGACACTGCACCAGCGTGGCCCGCGTCCACGAGCACTCCTCGGCCCGTGTGTCCTGCTGTTGATGCCACACAAATACTACTGATCATACTCATGGCCACCATCATGATCCTTATGATGATCTTTCATGATCACACACTGCTATTGACAGTCTACTGCAGTGATTAATATGGATCTACAAAATTGATTACATACTCTCTTGTATCTCAAAACTAAAACCTTACTTTTGCTTCCCATTCCTTTGACTTTTTACCATGGCAGGTTTCCCATGTAAAGTCAAAGCGAGGGAATGTATTGTGAATTGGAGGAGATTGTGAAATGCTGCAGCCAAAGGTTTGTTCACAAATTCACTCATAAAATATCTATCAACCATATGAAAAGAATGAGAATGGCAGGGTGAAGAATAGTGAACGTATTGCTGTGTAAGGGAGGGTTCCTATTAAAAGACTTGGCATGGGCTGAGGTCCTGCAGTGGGAGAAGCAAAACATGTGACTTGAGAGACAAGTTCCTCACGATGGCATTTTGCCTCTCCATGCCACTTTCTATCATCTGCATTGGGAACTAATTTGATATCAAAGAACTTGCATGTAAATCATATGAATTAAATAACTAAATCAGAACCTTTTCTACTTAGTTGAAGTAATTTCTATATCCTAGAAAATCTGAAGCGTACCTTAATCAAATTGAAGAAAGACAAAGGCTTCTTGGTGGGATCTGCTGTCTTGAGCCACATCTCTATGTGGGTGAGAATGATCTGACTGTGGGCAGACGCCACGGTCCCCACACACAGTGCAAAGCTCTCTCGTTCTAAAGGGAAAAAGAATACAAGGTACCGTCAAGTCTTGTTCTCTTTCATTTAACTTTTACTTATTGTGTTATCACTCTAAGGACATGTACAGCATATACCTCTTGTTTTATAGCAAATGTTAGTCAAGGTAATGCAGACTAGAATAAATAGGAGTTAAAAAAGTCAGTCACTGACTAGTACAAAAGATTATGTAAGGCCGGCCGTGGTATCTCAAGTTCTTTACAAAACATTAACACAGAATATGTATGTTTCACATTAAGATCAAGGAAATATTGGATGAAGATGTATGACATCAACTAAAAAAAGCAGAATTTGATCCCAACGAGACCAAAGCCATGAAGTGATGCCATCAAGTCAGGTCACGACAAAGTCCCCACTGGCCAGTGTTATCCTGTACTGCTGAATGGTGACAGTCATATGTGTGATGTTAGGGGGATTGAATCTCCAGCAGCCACATGGAGACATTTCTGCCTCCACCAGTATTGTAATTGCCACAGCCTCATGACTTTACTAGTACATATTCACACACAAAAGGTTGTCTGTTTGGTGTTCTCACCTATGGATGACTTGTGGTTGGTGGCGTTGAAGAGTGTGGTGAGGTGGGTGGCGATGAAGGTCTTGCTGCCGCACTGCTTCAGGGTGATGCCCAGCAGGGACATCAGGAAGCACAGGTGACTCTGGTGTTTCTCATACAAATGCAACTGTTCCATCTGTTGTAGTAAAAAAAATTATTAATTGTTATCAAAATTTATAAATGAAAATATATGCCAGTCAAGCCTGAAGCCTGTGTGCCAATAATGGAGAAACAAATTAGGCGAAATGAAGCACTACATTCTTTGGCTTATAAAAATAATTTCAGAAAATCCTCACTAAAAACACTACTTCATAAAAGTAAGTCTCACTGAGCCCGGCACACTGAGAACTGAAGGCAAGTTGTTTACCATTGACATTTACATTATTTTGAGCTGAAATGCAAGTAGTTTCAACAAAAATACTATAATTGTCATCAAAGTATCTATTCAAGTCAAGCAGGGTAGAATATCATTATAAAACAACATCTTTAATCACTGTAAACCACTTGAATTTTTATCACAAAATCTTCTGAACAGCAAAAAGTTCTTGTGGTTCGCCTGTGCAGAGAACCTCAACATAGACCACTGAAAGCATGTTATAAGTTAGCCTACAGTAAACTGGTGACCTTCATCTACTGAACGCACTGCACAGTTTTCTTACTCGAATTGGTACATATCTCACATTTTTATTGTTTACTAACTGGTGAATATTGTTCATGCCTGAAGCTAAAAGTCCTTCTGGGCCTTCACGCCAAGCAAGGATTTCACCCCAACAAACTAAAACCCATGAAAAGATCAACCACTAGTTTTTTGCAAACAAATTGATCTTTAGAATTCTAATCTAACCGCACACCTGTATTGACGGTAATCTCATTCTTTGTGCCATAAAAACATAATCCCAAGTGTTGAGACATAAACTGTTTGCTATTTTGATGGAAAAGTGTCAGGCACCAATTTCTTCACTAACATTCTCCTGAGCCTCTGTTTGCCTCAAGACAAAAATATATAAAAAAAAATGCATGTATAATAGAACAGTCTGTGACCCTAACAAGAAATTGTCCCTCACTTTGGGCCAATGGTGAGGCCACTTCTCTCAATCTGACTGATTAAAGTATGGAAACTTGAGGTAAAAACAGAAACAGACAATCCCCCTCCCCCCCCCAATTTTTTTATATTTTTTATAATAATAAAATTTCCAAACCCTATTCAAGAAAGGAAATCATCCTTTGGGTGAGACAAACTACAACAGAGTGATCTGTACCATACGACAGTTCAACAGCATTCCACCACCAATGCCATTGTCTACCATCAAAACTGTTTCATAATGGTATTTGTTACCAACTTAGAAACTTTTTCTTCATAATGCAACTCTTGCAGTGACTCACCTGAGCTTTCCCCAAGTTCATGGTATATTCTTCACTATCGATATTGGTGATGGTGGCACCAAGAAAATCCCGCAAAGATTCATGCCACATCTGTAGATAAAAGGCAGTCAGCTCTGATAAAAATGTACTGTAGCTACATAGCGCGCCAAAGTATTGTTCGCGACATCATAACACAGCGCTTCCATACGGGAATTCAGAAAATGTACTCTATGGCAGCCTACTGACTTCCGAGAGAGATATCTTACATATGGCAGCTTGTTTAAGGCACGGGCAGTCCATCAAGACCGTTGAGGAATGTTCAGATGCCACTTGTCAATTATAGACGAAGCATTTTAAAAAGTATCGCCTTCCTTACAACGAGTAATTTGAACAGACGCGCATTGGTATAACTATCCCTATTTTCATAATGAGTGGCAAGAAAGACCTAACAAAGGAGCAAATTAAAGTTATTGTATCTCTACACAAGGCAGAGAGGCCAGTAGAAGAAATATCAAGGATTGTGGATGTTACGAGGAGATGTGTGCATAAGTGGGTGGAAAGTTTCACGGTGGGTTGGCGGGGTGGCGACAGCCGCGACACCATAACATTATAAGTGGCCAGGGCGAGGATGTAAAACATCAGCAAGCACCCTAAATGTCATGAAACGTCAAGTGGATGCCCATCCTCAATTAAGAGCAAGAAAAATATTGCGATATGACTTTTACATCCTCGCCCTGGCCACTTATAATGTTCTGGTGTCGTGGCTGTCGCCACCCCGCCAACCCACCGTGAAACTTTCCACCCACTTATGCACACATCCCTCGTAACATCCACAATCCTTGATATTTCTTCCACTGGCCTCTCTGCCTTGTGTAGAGATACAATAACTTTAATTTGCTCCTTTGTTAGGTCTTTCTTGCCACCCATTATGAAAATAATGATAGTTATACCAATGCACGTCTGTTCAAATTACTCGTTGTAAGGAAGGCGATACTTTTTAAAATGCTTCGTCTATAATTGACAAGTGGCATCTGAACATTCCTCAACGGTCTTGATGGACTGCCCGTGCCTTAAACAAGCTGCCATATGTAAGATATCTCTCTCGGAAGTCAGTAGGCTGCCATAGAGTACATTTTCTGAATTCCCGTATGGAAGCGCTGTGTTATGATGTCGCGAACAATACTTTGGCGCGCTGTGTATATTCATACATATATTCATATACTTTTGAACTCTGTGAATGTATCATCAAAACACAAACTTATGAAAGTAAACAATAAATTATGATTAACATGACAGTGTGCAGGTACATGAGAGTAAATGATATTTACCTGAACTGCTGAAGGCTCAATAGTGACTTTTCCATTCAGATCGTGTAGTACTGCCAGGAGGTGTGGGAGATGCTTCTGCCAAGGCTCCACCAGCCTGGGGCTGACATGGGGAGCTAAGCCCTGCAGCAGAGTGAGAGCCGACACTCCCACACCATAGCCTGGGGTGCAGCTAAGGACCAGCAATCGTGAGAGTAGCACGGGTGATGTCGGAGGGCCCGGTGAGCCAACGAGGAGAGGCTGCTGCTCACTCAGTGCAGCGGTGGTCTTGGCCAGGTGTGCCAGGCAGCCCAGCGTGGTGGGAAGACTTGCCTCGTGTTCACCCGTGCAGACAAAGGTGAGCAGCAGCGGCCACAGCAGTGAGAAGGCCGCCTCAACCGTGGTGGCCAGGAGGTGCAGCACCCGGCGACACACCACCGACACCGACTCCTCCTCAGGCTCGGCCAGGGATGGCCGCTGGGTCTGGGGCGAGGAGACCCCTGCTGAGTGCTTGACTAAGTATGTGATGAATGGTGCTCCAGACTGAGGGGTGAGGTGGTTGTTGTGACACAATGCAACAATAACTTGTGTAACACTCTTAACAACTTTGCTGTTTGGGTCATTTAAGATTGAAATCAGAGTGGCTACTAAGCTTGTTATATCCTCTGTATTGAGAGTCTTGCTATTAATGAGGTGCTTGATCACCATGAGGGAGCCCACGCGCTGCTGGTGGCTGGCGTTCTCCAGCCTCTGCAGGAGGTGGGCCACCACGTTGTCAGGGTACTGGCTGCCCAGGAGCTCATAGCAGCGCAGCACCTCAAAGTGGTTCTTGACGGTGAAGGGCTCAGCATAGTTTGGATAGACACATACTTGAGCAAATAATGAACTCAGCAAGTGCTCCACATGAAACTTCATTCCTTCAGAGATATTTTTCTTTAAGAGTGCATCCATGATGAGAGCCAATGCGACAGTGAGGCTGTAAGGAGAGGAGGTCCTGCGGTACATGGACAGGATGGTGGTCACTACCAGGCCTGCCAGCTCCTCCAGCTTGTCGGAGGGCAGCAGGTGGCTCAGGTGGCCGAGGCAGAGAATGGTCTCATGCCGAAGAGTGACAGTGGAGCTTTTGAGCCAAAGAGTAACCAATGACTCAAATATAGCAGCACTCTCATTCATGTAGGACTCCAGTGATATGTTGGGATCAGGCTCCTTGTTTTCTATAGCTTCTAATATAGCCTCGGTAATTTTCCTTATCATGAGGCACACTGCACTCTTGAGACTGTCTTGTTTCACTGCAGGAAGACATCCTACGAGAAGCCCAAGAATGACTTTAAAGTACGGTACGGTGCCAATCACGTTTCCCGCAGCCAAGGCGCCGAGGGTATCCACCACACTCTGAGAGGGAAGCATGCCAGTCTGCATCTGGGTGATCAGGATATCCATGACCTGTGGGGACAACACTCACTATTTAATGCGTCGAACAATTACATAAACAGCACAAAATGAGGAAAATATATGATGATGGACAAGTTCACAAAGAAAACTTACTTATCATTAAAAGTTTAAATGTATTAATGCTCGATACTGTATGAATTTTCCAACTCATTACACACCAGACAAGGAAAAATTAGACATGAAGGGTTGACAGATATCTTGGTTGGTTATTAAGCCAAATATTGTAGAGTAAATATAAATATTGAAGGTAGTAGTAGACCCAAAAACAACAAGCATGATCTCAAAACAATGATAAGGCAACAAGACATGACATGGTACTCAGGGAAGCCATACAAAGAACTCACAGCATTACAATGAGATGGACTGCTTCCCAGGGCCACCATGAACCCCGAGGCTGCCTCCTGAAGGTTGGGGGCCACGGAGGGCAGCGTCAGCAGCTTCACCGTGCCCTCCATCCACGTGGCTATCACCTCCCCGTCATCTATCCTCTCCCCGCACTCACGCACAATGTTCTCAGCAACAGTGTACAACATGGACTGTACATGTACCTGTCATGGGGTGATCAATATTAGTGTACTGTTTACTGAAATCCCCTTATGGAAGTGCACTATGCCCTCCTTGTACTAAATGGTTATTAGACTGACAAGGTTTTACACCAGCATGATGTAGAGTGAAATGAATTTGTTACTCTGTTTGCATTTTGTGAAGACAGGATGTAAATACATGAACCACTGCACCAAGTGTTTAGGCACTGTTGTAAATGCCCGTGAATCTCGATCAGAGAGTTTCTTTTTCTTTTTAATGTTGGAGCCTATAGCGCCTGTAGGCATTATCTTCCTCCTTAGGCTCTTATCTTCTTTCCTTGAGGGCTAAGGTGGTTGGCCCTGCATATTCTGGAGAGCTGTGATGGTTGGTCCTCGCCCGTGGTGGTGCAGGCTGGATTTATATAGTGACACCTGTGATGGCTTTCTATGATGTTTTTTTATTTGAGGCTCAAGCTGCCCGCCCCCTGGTGCCCTCTGCCGCACTTGTAGTCGCAGTCGAAGGTCAGGTTGATGGGTAGCATGTGGGTATCTTCGGCCACTCGACGATGGAAGAAACAGTTGCTTCTGGCGGGACATGAACTCGGGACCTTGTGCTCACCATTGCCAGGTTCTAATCCTCCGGCCACTGCGTTAAAAATGGTCGAAAGAGTTGCCCCCGGCAGGATTCGAACTCGGAACATCGAGCTCACCACTCCAAGATGCTAACCACTCTCCCACCGCCTCCTCCAAACTAGAATTTGTGGACCAGAGGGGTCTACCGTCCAATACATTTATGTTATTCTAGCCCAAACAAGCTAAATCTGAGTGTTGCTATGTTGAATATCAGGTTTTTACAAGCAAAACTAAAGAGTTTTGATATACATACTCACTGCCTTGTTAGGAAGGTAAAATTGACCCTCTATTTTCGGACCTCCTATTGCCGGATTTTGGATTTCCTGGTCATTGTCCGCCCCCCAACATATTTGGTTTGGCCGGACATATGTCCGGAATAGTCCGGGACATTAAGGAAAGTACAGCATTCAAATTTCTCGCGCGGCGAGGTTCCCGGCCGTTGGTTCGGGGATGCTGCCACTAGGGATCAGGGCGGGCTGATACACAGCCACTCGGGGTGAGTATTACAGTATTGCCACAATGCCTCCTGTAGTGCTGCCCAAAGACCCAAAACGTACTAGAAAACCAGTACACCTTACTGTTTACCAGATAAAGTCCGTGAATGGCTACACCTCACGAACTTTCGTGGTTCCCGGACTTTTTGGGTTCCCAGACTGGGCTAACCCCCTAATAGTTCGGAAAATAGAGGGTCGAGTGTATATTATTCAAAATAAAGTGTACAAATGTATGGTAAACTCCTGTCATCAGGAAATTTCTAAGGAAGCATTAAAAAGGATTTGAGTAGAGATATTACCTTCATGCATGTCTAAAGACGATAAACTGTTTGAATGATGGTAACGAGGTCTGCTTCTTTAAAAAAAAATGTGATGAAAGCTACGGACAGTTACATACATTTGTATACTATATTTCGTAAAATATGCCTTCCTACTAAGGTCGTGAGCATATGAAACTCTTAGTTTTGTTAGTAAAAACTTGATATTCAACATAGTAATACTTACATTTCGCTTGCTTGGGTTAGAATAATATCAATTATTGGTCGCTAGAACCCTCAGGTCCACAAATTGCCTATCAGATCAAGATGACCTATATGGGTATTTACAACGAGACCTTAAAGCTTAGTGCAGTGGTCCATTACAGTAAACCCTCTCGAATTCGAACTCGAATTATTTGAACTTCGGATAATTCGACCTGTTTAGGCCCAGTCAAATTTTTCAACAACTTTCTATAATCTGAACTGAAGCTTGAATTGTCCGCACATTGTTCGAATTGTCGAAGTTTTCTGCAGCGTCTTCCACCTCCTCTGTGCCACCCACTTGGTCAGCCAGCCTCCACATCGCCTCAATCAATAATAATAATCAATAATTAATCAATTTACGTAACGCAGCCCTTGCCTGAAGACGCTATCAGTGAAGTTTGAGTGCTCAGTGTACAGTAGTAGTACTGCATTTCAAGACTTCAGTATTAGCCATGTTTTGGTGAATACAAGTACTACAATCTGTGCTGTTTGTTTGAGTGAGTTCTTATCGTGTGGAGGGGCTAGAGGTAACCATCGGATAATTCAGACTTTTGGCTCATTCGACCCAGGTCTCCCCCCTATTAGTTCAAATTAGAGAGGGTTTACTATCAGTGTCCCACTTGCACTGTACTAAACAAGACACATGTGAGAAAACCATTTGTTTTCTTATTACACCACATCAAGATACATTTACAGTGGCTACCCACTAAAAGCAGCCATCTTTAGGAAAAAAATTGTATTACAAACTGTTCACCTATGACTCTTTGAACACAACCTACCTTTACAAACATTCAGAGTTACGCAAAAAAATATTATATCAAAATTCATTAAACGCACATAATTTGATGATAGCAATTATTGCTCTTGAAGTTTAACCCCTTGAGGCCCAGAACGTAATTTTCATTCTAATTTGGGTACCATTAGATGATTTTAGTGAATATAAGCAATATTTTATAGATATGATCTGTTTAGTACCCTACCCACTAACTAATTTGGTATATTCAGTTTCTTTTCAAAATTTTATGGCTAACAACAGACAATTTTATATAGCAAAGGAAAGATCTGGGCGTGAAGGGGTTAAGAAATCAATGGCAAGTTGGCAATACATGATCGTTTATCTAATTTTTCGCTTAACGTACGATTTTCCAGGAACTTGTGCATTAAACAAGGTATATACAGTGGGCGCAAAAAAAAAAATTTGCGCAAAATTTTTTTTTTGTGCAAAAAAAAAAGTTACATGGAAAATATGTAACATTATTTTCTTTGTTTCAAAGAACGAGGTTAATTTTTTACGGTTTTATCGTATGTCTGGCAGTAGTACTTTGTTAGTAAGACAGGTTGTGTGCAGCTCAGCCATTCAGTGTGAGCCAGACGTTAACGGTGGGGGGTGCCGCTCCACCCTCCAGCCACGCTCATTTTACTGCCTCACAGTAATTTTTCACCCCCGCCTTGCACACCGCCCACGATAGTCGAGGATGGCTTCCAAGCATATGACGGGAAAGGACAAGGCCAGGGCCCTCACAAAAATTGAACAGGGTGCGTCTGTCATCAGAATTGCTGCCGAATTCCATGATTGATTCCATGATTCCATGATTCCATGCCACAGAGGATGAGGCAGGTCATCAAGGTCAAGGGAAATATGACCACATATAAATGTATATATTCCTTTATGATATGTTTCTATGTTTTTCTATGAATAGACCCATTACCCATAGCAATGTATTTATATGTGTTTTAATTATGCCTTTATCTCATTTTATGATGAAATATTGAAATGTAACATTTCTTTTTGTGCCCACTGTATAGGTGTTTTCATTAATTTAATTAAATCCATAGTGAATAAAAAAGCTATAACAGATGCCTAGCAGGTTTGTCGCTAAGTTTTGAAAAATCCCAAAATGTTGAACTATTCCAGAGGTGGAGAGATTATAATGATCAATATGTATGTACAGCATGACACGTCTAAGACAGGCTGGTGGCGCGGCGGCTTGTCTCTGTCTGGCTTGGCATGGGTGGTTCTGTGCTGCACTTTATCTGCCTACTTTTGCCTTTAACCCTTGGGCATGAACCAGCAAGGCAAAGAGAGCAGGGCAGTACCTATCCTAAGAACCAGCAAGGCAAAGAGAGCAGGGCAGTACCTATCCTAAGAACCGGCAAGGCAAAGAGAGCAGGGCAGTACCTATCCTAAGAACCAGCAAGGCAAAGAGAGCAGGGCAGTACCTATCCTAAGAAATAAAGAAGAAATAATTTCCAAGTGAGAAAGCAGAAAATGTGTCGCCGATCTAGGACTTGAACACGACATGG
>JACEEZ010006218.1:80000-102500 GCA_016584305.1 Chionoecetes opilio | reverse complement strand
AATTTGAAGTTCAGTTATTCTAATTTGAAGTTTAGTTATTTTAATTTAATCTTCAGTTGTTTTAATGTAAACTTCAGTTGTTTTAATATTAACTTCAGTTGTTTTAATATAAGCTTCAGTTGTTTTAATTAAAACTTCAGTTGTTTTAATTTAAACTTCAGTTGTTTTAATTTAAACTTCAGTTGTTTTAATTTAAACTTCAGTTGTTTTAATTTAAACTTCAGTTGTTTAAATTTGAGATTTACTTGTTTTAATTTGAAGTTCAGTTGTTTTAATTCAAACTTGTTTTAATTTGAAATATACTTGTTTTAATTTGAAGTTCAGTTGTTTTAATTTGAAGTTCAGTTGTTATAATTTAAAGTTCAGTTGTTTTAATTTGAAGTTCAGATGTTTTAATTTGAAGTTCAGTTGTTTTAATTTGAAGTTCAGTTGTTTTAATTTGAAGTTCAGTTGTTTTAATTTGAGTGAAAAGGTGTAGTCTAACCAAACTTAAAACCAAACTTAAACGTAACCTAACCTAGCTATTATTATATGAAAATAAGTCCTATATTTTTGGTTTCCGGAAGTGAATAGCTAGTGTACAATATACTGAACTGAAAATAATAGAGAAAATGTAAGCTGTAAGGCCTGTGGAGCCCACCTACTCCTGCGGAATATTAACCCCCGATTTCCCGCCAGGCCCCCAAGATTGTAATCTAGAGGGAAAGCGAAGAAGGAGATTGAGACTATTGGCTGAAACTGTCCCTATATGTATCCTAAAAGATTATGATAACATCCTCATTCTCTCTTCATAATAGGTCTACAGCATCAGGATTTCACATATGTCTGTACACTGACTAACTATGGACTTATATCCTACTACCCAACTGTCAAAAGCTAAATTTACGGTTTAGGTCATGCCGTGATTTTGAGGCCGAAACTTAGTTTTTCTACATAGTTTTGATGTGCTTTGAATGCAGGGTGGAGGGCCCACGCCGGCCCTCCCGGTGCACCCAGCAAACCTTGTTCTGCTTTGCACTGCCGTAGTTTTAAATTTTTTCTATTTTTCTTTATATTTTCTGTTACTAAACCAAACCCCACCTCTAACCTAACCTAATCTGATTTAACCTAACTTAACCGTTTCTGGCTGAAGTAACTGTACATTTTTGGCAGTATATGTATCTCCATTATTATTCAATTGCGCCATGGAAAATGGGGTTCAAAAGACTCAGAATGAGGAGATTACACTTATGATACAGGTTAAAATTGTCACGCTTGAGGATGCCCTGAACCATAATAATACTCTGTCAAACTGTATTTTTCTCAAACTAGATAATGCTACTCATAGACCACTGTATACCTGGACTGCGCACGGAATATCGGCCTGTCGCGCAAGGGCCTGAAGTCGGAGGGCCGCTCGGATTCATATATATATATATACGAATCATGTAGACTGGTTTATCAGTATATATGGTATACTGTAATCTTCGTAAATGTTTGTTCTATAATATTATCAAATAAAAAACAGTAAAACACGCTAAAGAAATGCCATTACGAGACTATGAAGAAATATGCACGAACTTAATATTCACTTAACTCTTCGCCATTTAAAACTTTGCGAGTCAACTTTTATCATGAAGGGTATCAATAGAAGCGTAATTTTATTAGCTTTCCATTGCTATATTTCGTTATCTGATAAATGAATTAGAACCATGCATAAATTAGCATTAACTAAATAAATAAAATCATCAATCGGGTAATTTTCCCGATTGATGATGTTATTTATTTAGTCAACGCTAATTTATACACGGTAATAATCAATTTATCAGAAAACGAAATATATAAGTAAATAAATAACATCATCAATCGGGAAAATTACCCGATTGATGATTTTATTTATTTATTTATTGAACGCTAATTTATGCATGGTTTTAATTAATCTATCAGATAACGAAATACATCAATGGAAAGCTAATAAAATTGCGCTTCTATTGATACCCTTCATGATAAAAGTTGACTCGCAAAGTTTTAAATGGCGAAGAGTTAAGTGAATATTAAGTTCATGCATATTTCTTCATAGTCTCGTAATGGCATTTCTTTAGCGTGTTTTACTGTTTTTTATTTGATAATATTATAGAACAAACATTTACGAAGATTACAGTATACCATATATACTGATAAACCAGTCTATATGATAGTCCATAGACCACTATATCTCTTTGTTGGGCGCCCCGCAGGCCCCTATGCAGCCCCGCAATTCAAAACATTGTCGCGTGAACAGTCCAGGTATACAGTGGTCTATGTGCTACTTAATTAGCAATTCAATACACATTGACCAACATCAATCTGCATATGGCACACTTTCCGCCCACTATCCATGGTACATGTCATCACATTGATTGGTGGGCTGGTGTGCCAGCAGCTCTGGGCTACCTACTTTTGTGTTCTTGTGATTGAGCCGGTAAAAATGGACGAGGACTGCGCGGTCATATTCTGAGACACCAGCAGTTGACTAGTTTTTCCTTGCCTAAAATTAGTGCTTTTTCAGATGGAGGTATTTTTATTTTCCGGAAACCCAATAAAAAAAAAATATATATAATATTTTCATAACCAAATCCTAGGGTCGCCATTTCCATTGATAACAATGTATCTCCATCAGAAAAAGGGTAAATTTTTACAATGGCACCAAACTTCCCTATACAATTGTGAACATGGTTTTTGTTTACCTTATTTTATTCTAGGAGACATTTTCTCTTTGAGCTTTCCGTCGCAAATCAATAGTTTCGGAGATATAGAACAGTTTAGGTGGGGGGAGGAATATGTCTCCTTGTTTACAAAATGCCTCCCTCTTCCTCTTCTTGTGACCTGCATTGCTTTTGTTTCGGAGGCGCACCCGTGGCTACCTAACCTAACCTAACCCAACCTAACCCAACCTAACCTAACCTAACCTTACCTAACCTTTAACCTCCTAACTGGGTCCAATAATAAAAAGTTTAATAAAATACCAAACAAAAGCGATGCAGGTCACAAGAAGAGGAAAAGGGAGTAGGGTACGCCGTATAACAAAAATTCTTTTTCTCAATTTTGGCATGTCAATTTCCTATGTAAAATGGAATTCTAAGTCAATCTTATCTTGTTCCATTTTTGCATTTGAGCAATTCTTACTATGCAAAATCGCACTTTTATATTGCACCCTTATCGAATAATGCTTAAATGAGTACGCAGTGTCCGGTTGGTCCTGTGTCATCATCATGATCAGCATCATGCACCAATATGAGTTCCAAATGACTAGCGTGGTAAGCTCTTTCTGATCAGTTGGTTCATCAGGCACTACATCACAGTGTCACAGCCTCTACGTTGGCCTAGAACGTGTCCATCATGTCCTTCTTAGACCTGAAGCAGGGCATGGTCTCCCGGTGGTGGGCCCGAGCCCGGATGAACCCGTCTCTGGCCTGCTGCCCCACCACTGCTGCCGCAGCCTCTGTCACCTGCTTCACGACTCTTTCGGTGCTCTGAGTGTGGATAGAGAACTCCGGAACCTCGTACGGCTTGACCAGGATCTCCTGGATCTGATCCCCGGATAGTGAACAGGTGAATGCCGGCTCGTGCACCTACCCAGGCTGCCAGCTGATCAGTGTCTGCAAGCTGGTGGCTGACAAGTTCAGCTTGGGTGTGATGCGAGGTTTTACACTGGTGTCCCCATACTCCTCGCCAGCCCTCAGCTTCAAAATCTGGGTCACAGCGAACCTGCGGTCGTCCTCACTCTGACTTGCCATCAGCGAGAGGACACATTCTGAGTGTGCGAACCATGCTCCTGTCTGCACGTAGAAGGTCACAGCTGTTTGGACCTTCTTGGGCTGCGACCTCATCACTCTGAGCTGCGTGAGGATGTGCTTGGGGCCGTCCTCTAGTCTGTGGTGAACCTTGATGTCGTAGTAGAGTTTGAAGTACACCTGCAGGCAGTACTTGACTCGGATTTCCAGGGTGTTCAGTTCTTTGCCAGTCAGTCCATGCTTTCTGGTCCACATGTACACGAGCGACTGGGCTGTGGTGAGCCATCTGGAGTGGGACACCTTGCCACACTTGATCTCCTACAGCTCGGACGGGAAAACGCCCCGCTTCACAGCCTGGACCAGCTGGTAGGAGACCTGCTGGTCAGTGGACATGTTGACCAGGATATATTCCGGTATCTCCGTGAGATCTTCACCGCCTGGCACTCCTCTGAACTCTGCGTTGTACTGCATCTCATTCACGCTGGACAGCAGACTGCACACTAGACACGTGAAGCGAGTGTCAGATGAGGTAGGCCCGTCGTTGCTGCAGATAAGGTGGCGCAGGGGCAACTCGTTTGTGTGCAACACGCATATACTCCAGAAGAGCTTGCGTCCCAGCATCTTCTCCAAATGGGCGTGAGTACCACCCTTCCACCCCGTGTTGGCCCTAGTTGAGTCACCTTGCAGTACGATCAGTGAGTCGGTGGAGTCGTATGTCACCAGCAGATCATAGAGAGCCTGAGCCACCTTG
Source organism: Chionoecetes opilio (assembly GCA_016584305.1). Taxonomy (NCBI): domain Eukaryota; kingdom Metazoa; phylum Arthropoda; class Malacostraca; order Decapoda; family Majidae; genus Chionoecetes; species Chionoecetes opilio. Next base: position 97,997 of record JACEEZ010006218.1, on the reverse strand, counting down.
AACGCAGGCTTCTCAGGTGGCACCGGGTCCTCTGGTACAAAGTGCCAAAGGTACCTTCCAGATGGCTCCTCTGTCACTGACACATGCTCCTCCCTGATCAACCTTGGATGCAGTTTCCCATAGCTGTCAGGCACCATCGCCCTGGTCTTGTCCTTCCTCCCATCGTAACCCAATCCAACTATTTTGGTACCCTGGTTAGGGTACGCCGTATAACAAAAATTCTTTTTCTCAACTTTGGCATGCCAATTTCCTATGTAAAATGGAATTCTAAGACGATTTTATCTAATTCCATTTTTGCATTTGAGCAATTCTTACTATGCAAAATCGCACTTTAAGCTATGTTGTTGCATATAAATATAAAAGTCCATTTTTGCATAGCAAGAAGTGCTCAAACCAAAAAGTTGAAGAGGTCAAACCACCCTTAAAATTCAATTTTACATAAGAAATCACCCTGCCAAATTCGAAATAATCTATATTTCACTTTTCATTGGACCTACGGCGTACCCTAAGAGGGAGGCATTTTGTAAACAAGGAGACATATTCCTCCTCCCACCTAAATGTTCTAATCTCCGAAACTATTGATTTGCAATGGAAAGCTCAAGGAGAAAATGTCTCCTTGGGTAAATACAATAAGGTAAACAAAAATCATGCTCCCAATTGTGTAGGGAAGTTTGGTGCCATCGTAAAATAATACCAGAAAAAGCACTAAAACTTGGCCAGGAAATAATAGTCAGTGTCTCAGAAACCAGAGAAGTGACGGAATTGTACGAAAACAAGTGTGCCCCGCCCCGCCCCACATTAGCCAGCCGCCGAAAGGTCTGCTCCGCCACGCCCTGCCAGGAGGATTATTACCCTAACCGAACCAAATCTAACCTTCTTACAAGGGGGATCCGCCCCCCTCGAACCTCCGGCGAGATTATGAACCTAACCCAACCTTAACCTAACCTCCTAAAAGGTTGGGGGGCCTCTGGAAGGGGAGGATGTCTGTATACGTATTAGACAACTAATAATTTCTACGGTAAAACTTTGGAAGAAGTCCTTCACTACTATCTTTTTTTTCTTCCCCCTATAGCCAACAAGCCTGGGGAACTGGCGGGAATACGGGGCTTTTGGGTGGGGAAGCAAATATAAGTGATTTATGATTATTTATTTATAAGTGAAATATATGTGATTTATTAGTCCCCAAAAAATCATCAAAGTCACTACATGTAAAAATCTAACCTAACCTAACCTTAACCACAAAGTATACCTAACCTAACCTTAACCACAAAGTATACCTAACCTAACCTTAACCACAAAGTATACCTAACCTAACCTTAACCACAAAGTATACCTAACCTAACCTTAACCACAAAGATACTAAACCCAACCTACCCAACCTTAACCACAAAGTATACCTAACCTAACCTAACCTAACCTTAACCACAAAATATACCTAACCTAACCTTAACCACAAAGTATACTAAACCCAACCTAACCTTAACCACAAAGTATACCTAACCTAACCTTAACCACAAAGTATACCTAAACCCAACTACCTAACCTTAACCACAAAGTATACCTAACCTAACCTAACCTAACCTTAACCACTAAGTATACCTAACCTAACCTAACCTAACCTTAACCACAAAGTATACCTAACCTAACCTTAACCACAAAGTATTTCTAACCTTAACCACAAAGTATACCTAACCTAAACTAACCTAACCTTAACCACAAAGTATACCTAAACTAACCTAACCTTAACCACAAAGTATACCTAACCTAACCTAACCTTAACCACAAAGTATACCTAACCTAACCTAACTGGACTTAGAATTTTTTGAGGCACCTCATATTTCATAGCGGCCGTGTGGGTTAACCAAGGCTGAGCGCACACTGGAACCTTTACAGATGTGTAGTACAATAAGCATACAATACAGTGCGGTAGTTCATTTCAGTCAAAGCCGGAAGGATGAGTTCCAAAGTATTTCCATTTCTACAATATGTATATAAGTTTTGAAGGTTACGCGGAAGTGGATTAATACTGTACAATATACTAAGCAAAAAATATAGAAAACGTAAGTGGTAACGGCGGTAGCAACCGCGCAGTTCTCGTCCATTATAACCAATGACACCTCTAAACTAATTCCCTATATCAATACCCAAGTCGTGGCAGCAGGATTACTGGTATCACATACCTACCAGCAAGCTTTGGACTATACAACATATCTACTAAACTACCGGTAGATGACTCGGATAACATACTACGTAGTTATCTACAAAGACATGACAAGCAAATGACATGTTAGTCAAGTATAAGGGTTAAATAGGCATGCTCACCTTTATCCTTGGCCTGCATGTCTGTCTGTCCGTGTGTGTGTGTGACTCAGGTGACGTCCGGCAGATAAATAGGGTGACTCAGGCAATGTGACACCTGTAGGCTACACCCTCACCGATCTGAGGCCTCTACATGATTATTGAACATCTATAGCGTTGATTGGAATTACAGTGATGTTATGTTCTTATGTCACTTCGTTATTATAGAAGTTTTATCTGGCAAAAGGGACTTTGCGTGGCACTTCGGCTTGTGTTTACACTTTGAATATGTCTCGAGTCGTGGCATGACTCGCTGACTCCGCCTTCACCTTGCTTCACTGTCTTATTTCAGTACAAAATTCGCCTACAAACAGTATTGGACTTTAGTGAGGATACAAACATGATTGAAAAAGTCAGCTATACTCTATCATACACGCATTTGACAACATTTTATCGTGGAAACAGGAAGGAATGAGATACGAGGATAATCTGACGGGAAGTGTTTGGAAAGAGTTGCCAAATGTCACTTTTCACAATTTTCCTTATTTTTTTTCTTTTAAAGGGGTAGGGGCTTCCCGGGAAAATTAATTGCAGTGTGTTGGAAGAATATTCAAAAGATATGGCAAAGTAATATCTCTCTCTCTTCTCTCTCTCTCTCTCTCCTCTCTCTCTCTCTCTCTCTCCTCTCTCTCTCTCTCTCTCTTCTCTCTCTCTCTCTCTCTCTCTCTCTCTCTCTCTCTCTCTCCTCTCTCTCTCTCTCTCTCTCTCCCTCCCCCCCCCCCCGCAGGGTGGTGCGGTTGGTAGAATCACGGACTGGTGTCGCAGAATCCCTGCGCCAGCCAGTCGGTCAGCGGTTCGAGTCCACCAAATTCGTCCTGGTGTGGTGGCGCTTTGTACAGTCAATAACCTAGTAGTTGGTACTTGCAAAGTGTCTAGATAGGATCAAAGTATCTTATCTTATCTCTCTCTCTCTCTCTCTCTCTTTTGATAATCAATTAAGTTATCAGGTGGTCTTACACTGTTAATTGCTCAAGAATCACTATATGAACTATTGTGAGCAGGTACTTCTCTTGGAATACACTTGTTCTTGTTGCCACACATAATGCTTAACTCTGAAATCAAGTACATATATATACGTAGGCTACATATAAACTAATTTGATTTCATATGTAAAAACTGGGATATCAATGGACTAAGATTTGTTTTTAAACGCAGAAGTCAAGGCATAAGGGTTAATAATTACACCGAATGAGGTAAATTATGAAGATATTAGAGGCGATATTTCAAAGATAATCTGTCTGTATACTATGAAGTCAGAGGAGTAATATAATTTAATACAGACAGATTATATTTATTGGACAATACTGAAAATCATTTCTCGACATATATTTTGCCCTCCGTTTTAATAATGGTTTACCTTTCTTCATCCTATTGTTTACCTTTCTTCATCCTATTGTTTACCTTTCTTCATCCTATTGTTTACCTTTCTTCATCCTATTGTTTACCTTTCTTCATCCTATTGTTTACCTTTCTTCATCCTATTGTTTACCTTTCTTCATCCTATTGCTTACCTTTTTTCATCCTATTGTTTACCTTTCTTCATCCTATTGTTTACCTTTCTTCATCCTATTGTTTACCTCCCTTCATCATGGTTTACCTCCCTTCATCATGGTATACCTCCCTTCATCATGGTTTACCTCCCTTCATCATGGTTTACCTCCCTTCATCATGGTTTACCTCCCTTCATCATGGTTTACCTCCCTTCATCATGGTTTACCTCCCTTCATCATGGTTTACCTCCCTTCATCATGGTTTACCTCCCTTCATCATGGTATGCCTCCCTTCATCATGGTTTACCTCCCTTCATCATGGTTTACCTCCCTTCATCATGGTTTACCTCCCTTCATCATGGTTTACCTCCCTTCAACTGGTTTACCCTCCCCCTTTCATCATGGTATACCTCCCTTCATCATGGTTTACCTCCCTTCATCATGGTTTACCTCCCTTCATCATGGTTTACCTCCCTTCATCATGGTTTACCTCCCTTCATCATGGTTTACCTCCCTTCATCATGGTATACCTCCCTTCATCATGGTTTACCTCCCTTCATCATGGTTTTACCTCCCCTTTATCATGGTTTTACCCCCCCTTCATCATGGTTTACCTCCCTTCATCATGGTTTACCTCCCTTCATCATGGTTTACCTCCCTTCATCTTTGGTTTACCCCTTCATCATGGGGTTTCCTCCCTTCATCATGGTATACTTTCCCCTTTATCATGGTTTACCTCCCTTCATCATGGTATACCTCCCTTCATCATGGTTTACCTCCCTTCATCATGGTTTACCTCCCTTCATCATGGTTTACCTCCCTTCATCATGGTTTACCTCCCTTCATCATGGTTTACCTCCCTCCATCATGGTTTACCTCCCTTCATCATGGTAGCTATACCTCCCTTCATCATGGTGCTATCCTCCCTTCATCATGGTTTACCTCCCTCATCATGGTAGTATACCTCCCCTTCATCATGGTACTATACTCCCTTCATCATGGTTTACCTCCCTTCATCATGGTTTACCTTCTTCATCATGGTTACCTCCCTCCATCATGGTTTACCTCCCTTCATTAATGGTTTACCTCCCTTCATCATGGTTTACCTCCCTTCATCAAGTTTACCTCCTTCATCATGGTTTACCTCCCTTCATTAAGGTTTACCTCCCTTACATTGGGTTTTCCTCCTTCATCATGGTTTACCTCCCTTCATCATAGTTTACCTCCCTTCATCATACTTTACCTCCCTTCATCATGGTTTACCTCCCCCCATCATGGTTTACCTCCCTTCATAATGGTTTACCTCCCTTCATCATGGTTTACCTCCCTTCATCATGGTTTACCTCCCTTCATCATGGTTTACCTCCCTTCATCATGGTTTACCTCCCTTCATCATGGTTTACCTCCCTTCATCATGGTTTACCTCCCTTCATAATGGTTTACCTCCCTTCATCATGGTTTACCTCCCTTCATCAATGGTTTACTCCCTTTATCATAGGTTTACCTCCCTTCATCATAGTTTACTCCCTTCATCATGGTTTACCTCCCCCATCATGGTTTACCTCCCTTAAACATGGTTTAATCTCTTCATCATGGTTTACCTCCCTTCATCATGGTTTACCTACCTTTTCCCTGGGTTTTTCCCTTCATGGTTTACCTCCCTTCACATGGTTACCTCCCTTCATCATGGTTACCTCCCTGCATCATGGTTTTCCTCCCTTCATCATGGTTTACCTCCCTCATCATGGTTTACCTCCTTCATCATGGTTTACCTCCCTTCATTAATGGTTTACCTACCTTCTCTGGTTTACCTCCCTTCATCATGGTTTTCCTCCCTTCATCATGGTTTACCTCTCTTCATCATGGTTTACCTCCCTTCATCATGGCTTACCTCCCTTCATCATGGTTTACCTCCCTTCATCATGGTTTACCTCCATTCATCATGGTTTACCTCCCTACATCATGGTATACCTCCCTTCATCATGGTATACCTCCCTTCATCATGGTATACCTCCCTTCATCATAGTTTAACCTCCCTTCATTAATGGTTTACCTCCCTTCATCACTGTTTACCTCCGTTCATCATGGGGTTTTCCTCCCTTCATTAATGGTTTACCTCCTTCTCATGGTTTACCTCCTTCATTAAAGGTTTCCTCCCTTCATCATGTAGGCCTATACCTCCCTTCATATGGGGTTTTCCCCCCTTCATCATGGTTTATCTCCATTCATTAATGGTTTTTCCTCCCTTCATCATGGTTTACCTCCCTTCTTAATGTTTTACCTCCCTTATCATGGTTTACCTCCCTTCATCATGGTTTACCTCCCTTAAACGGTTTACCTCCCTTCATCATGTGTTACCTCCCCTTTATCATGGTTTACCTCCCTTCATTAATGTTTTCCTTTCTTCATCATAGTTTACCTCCCATCATTGTGGTTTACCTCCCTACATCATGGTTACCTCCCTTCATGGTTACCTCCCTTCTTTAATGGTTTACCTCCCTTTTTCATTTATGGTTTACCTCCCGTCATTAATGGTTTACCTCCCTTCATTATGGTATACCTCCCTTCATCAATGGTTTACCTCCCTGCATCATGGTTTACCTCCCTTCATATGGGTTTTCCTCCCTTCATTAATGGTTTACCTACCTTATCCCGGTTTACCTTCCTTCATCATGGTTTTTCCTCCCTTCATTAATGGTTTACCTCCCTTCATCATGGTTTACCTCCCTCATTAATGGTTTACCTCCCTTCATCATGGTTTACCCCCCTTATCATGGTTTTACCTCCCTTCATCATGGTTTACCCCTTCCATCATGGTTTACCCCCCCATTAATAGTTTACCTCCCTTCTCATGGGTTTTCCCCCCCTTCATGAATCATAGTTTTTCCCCCTTTATCATGGTTTTCTCCCTTCATCATAGTTTTCCTCCCCCTTTATTAATAGTTTACCCCCCTTCATAATGGTTTACCTCCCCTTTATATAGTTTACCTCCCTTTATTATTAGTTTACCTTTCTTCATCATGGTTTACCTCCCTTCATGAATCATAGTTTACCTCCCTTCATCATGGTTTACCTCCCTTCATCATAGTTTACCTCCCTTCATTAATAGTTTACCTCCCTTCATCATGGTTTACCTCCCTTCATCATAGTTTACCTCCCTTCATCATGGTTTACCTCCCTTCATCATAGTTTACCTCCCTTCATTAATAGTTTACCTCCCTTCATTAATAGTTTACCTCCCTTCATCATGGTTTACCTCCCTTCATCATAGTTTACTTCCCTTCATCATGGTTTACCTCCCTTCATCATAGTTTACCTCCCTTCATTAATAGTTTACCTCCCTTCATCATGGTTTACCTCCCTTCATCATAGTTTACCTCCCTTCATTAATAGTTTACCTCCCTTCATCATGGTTTACCTCCCTTCATTAATAGTTTACCTCCCTTCATCATGGTTTACCTCATTTCATCATAGTTTTACTCCCTTCATTAATGGTTTACCTCCCTTCATCATAGTTTTACTCCCTTCATTAATGGTTTACCTCCCTCCATCATGGTTTACCTCCCATTATAAATAGACCAAAACTTGAAATACGATCTCCGTTCCGTCAACCTTCACTTGATTTGTCGTCCTCGTGGGTGTCACATGTAGTTCTCTTCCTGTAGGAGGTCGAAAGGCTGCGTGGTATTAACCCCTTGAGGCCCAGAACGTAATTTCCATTGTAATTTAGGTGCCATTAGACGATTTTGAGTGACTATAAGCAATATTTTATAGCTATGACCAGTTTAGTATCCTTAAGAGGGGAGAGATGCTGAGACGTGCCATAGAGGTAAGGCGAAAAGAGCGCTTTACCGGTCTTCAGGCGCTTTTGTAACAGGCCCGGCTAAGGCACCGGCTCAAGGCTATGTACAGTCGATATTTCATGCGTTTTTGCCCTGCCATACACTTCCAAAGCCCAATGCGTGGATGTGGTCCGAGAATCATAATAGCCAATCACGCTGCCTGTCTGAGCGCTGTTTAGGCAGCTTCGACCAATCACAAGGCTTGAACACTTCAACACCAAAACAAGAATTTTAGTCCCTCCCTCCCTCACCTCTGCAATAAGGCAACGCTCGCCCCGCGGCCGGCTGAAAACAGTTTGTCACAAGTATGACATTCATCACAGGTTTTGACCACTTATATATTTTTGCATTGGGACGTGCCACATACCATGATAATCGGAAAACTGTGGTGATTCCGAGACTGAGTGAAAATTTAATGCAAGCTAAAGTACAGGAGTAAGGAGGAGTTGAATAAAAAAAGGTGAAAGAAAATAAATGTTTATACACGATCACATTTTGCTCTCATTATCTTATTATAGGTATAGTTTACTGTAATTTTTATACAGTCATGATATGCACTAATGTCTCGTGAAGATGATGGTATGTTCAGTTGTCCTAAATATCATCTGGTGATATGATAATACCGTATAATAGTACAGCATTTTAGTGCGGGCGGAGCACCCTTGGTGACACTTGTTGTCTAGTCGCTTCGCCCTCCGCCCGCCCGCCAACCAACACACAACACAACATTTTTATCGCCAGCATATAAGCTTATAAAAACACCCTACAGTGCCGCGTTTAGTTTTTCACGATCAATTCATACACCTTGCAACACTATTATACGTAAACACCAATTGTTACGTTGTAGGAACTGAAACAAGGCTGTATTTGCCTTATAAACAGAAGATGAATGTCTGTCAAAGGCCAACAGTAGCTCACTAAAGCCGGCCACACACACCGGCGCGGCCTGTCCGGCCGACGAAAAGGGGCGTGGCTAGAGGCGGCCGGTGTGTGTGTGGGGTGTTTTTCATCCGGCGGGGCCTGTCGCAGCGGCCGGATGAAAATCAGTCGGCGCTTGAAAATTCCGTCCGGCGCGGCCTGCCGCCTGCGTGTGTGTGGGTGCCTTCCGGCGCGGCCCGCCCCTCGCTCGGCCAGATAATGACTAATTGTACCAGTAATAATTGTATTTATGATAATATAGGTATTATATATGACTTATTATATATAGGTATTATATATGGCTGCACATGCAGCCATCACCAACAAGTCATTTTCGGACAGCGGATTCATGTTGTCACCACGGTGGTCCGACGTGTATTGTATACTTTCATGAGGCGGCCGGTGTGTGTGTGGGTCTCGTCCGGCGAACGATGCCTCGCCACTATTTGTCGGCCGGACAGGCCGCGCCGGTGTGTGTGTGGCCGGCTTAAGTCAGGGTCTGACCATGCCTTATTTTCAGCGCCTTTAGCGGTGCCACTAAGGCAGCAATCTCGACTGAGCATAGCGGTGGGAGGGCGTTTCGCCTTACCACAGGCGCCCTAGTGGATAGGGCGCCCTAGCTCGCTCTCAGCATCTGGCTTGTCCACCAACTAATTTGGTATATTAAGTGACTTTTGTTAATTTTATGGCTCGACAACAGACAATTTTTTATAGTAAAGGAAAGATCTGGGCGTGAAGGGGTTAATTAAAATAAATATATAGTGGGCTTGGCTAGTAACCGTTTTGTGATACTGCAAAATTCGGGAATCTCGCCTCACAAGTGGTGGCTGCGGGTATCCTCCTGTATGACTATTTATGACTGTAGGAGGTGCCGAGCCGAGGGATTATATATAACTAATTACCTTCCTGTCTACGTACAGTCGCATTTCATTGATTGTCTCTCTCTTCTCTCTCTCTCCTCTCTCTCTCTCTCTCTCTCTGAAACCGTGAGAGTGCGATATGCGTTATTTCATTAATGGAATATACACTTCCATTCATATATGTACTGTACGTTACTGTCATTTTTTTATGGTTTCATCGAGAATATAATTATAAGTAGCATAGATAACAGTATGAACTGGATGTGACACTCCGCAACTACGCGCGCTGGACGCTGCAGTACTGGCCCCATGGTCAGTATGCTGGCCCATTCACTTGCTGCATATCTATAATAATATAAGCGAAAGTGTGTGTGTGTGTGTCTGTGTGTCCGCGATAGGTGCCGCTCCCAGTGCCCCAATCCCATTATATGGCACAGTTTTGGAACCGGGTCGACCAGGGGAAGTTTTTAAGCCCACTTATAGGATGATCCGATCACTTTTCTTTTTCTTTTTTCTAGCAGCCTATTAGCGAGAATTGTGAAAAAAAGTGGGTTGCGAGAATTGAGGAAACCTTGATGTAGGGTGATGGGTAATGGGTGAGTGAATGGGTGGAGTGATGGGTAATGGGTGTGGGGGGATGGGTGAGTGAATGGGTGGGGGGTGATGGGTGAGTGAATGGGTGGGGGGTGATGGGAGTCTCGTAATGGCATTTCTTTAGCGTGTTTTACTGCTTTTTATTTGATAATGTTATGGAACAAACATTTACGAAGATTACAGTATATCATATATACTGATAAACCAGTCTATATGATAGTCATATGCAGCAAGTGAATGGGCCAGCAGACTGACCATGGGGCCAGTACTGCAGCGTCCAGCGCGCGTAGCTGCGGAGTATCACATCCAGTTCTACTGTTATCTATGTAAGTAGCTATTTTCACCTTTTTATAATTTAAACTTTGGTAATTATTCATATACAGTGTGGACTGGACACCTTGACATGACGGCTTCACAACATTTTAACAGTACTTTTTTTTTTTTTTTTTTTTTTTTTTTTTCTTTTTTTTTTTCTATTTATATACATAACATTCAACAGGTTTTTGATTTTTACCATAGCTTTGTTGTAGCACACCTGTCCGACTAGGAAATTAATGGTGGTGGTGGAGGGTGATAAAAACTTGCCCTGGCGGTAACGAATAAGGAGTTGCATCGCCGTGCTTCCTGATGAGGGCGTCGAGGTGACTACTTGTTCTTGGCGAAAGACAGAATGAAGGTGTAGAAGTTCCTGGCGACGAGGAAGTCCAGCCAGGTGTGAGGCAGCAGCTGCAGGATGTCTAGGGCCACCACGACCAGCAGCGGGGCAGCGGAGTACGTCAAATAGGGATTTTGACTCAATATGGCCGATCTGTAAAAAATATTTACCAAGATTTAGTTTTTTTTTCTAAAGTTAAGGTGAGTGTCATTTCTTCTATCAACAAGATAGGCTATTGATATCAGTCTCATTTCAGACACAACTAAAATTAAATATGGGGCATACGCTATGTTGCGCGTGGCCTCGGTGCTAATCTCCGTCGCATTAGCCCTTGAGCCTGTGGTGGGTGGCAACCCACTATCCCGGGACACAGGGCTAGTGTGACATCCGAGTTATCATAGTACCTTCCCCAGGTTTCCCCAGGCACCCATTTATCCATCAACCCCTAAAGGAAGGATGAACAGCTAGGTAGGGCTGGCCGCCGACTGCCCTGGCCCAGATTCGAACCAGTGCCGGCAGATTCGTACCTAGGCCTCTACCATACACAGGAGACAACCTAACATCGGGCTTCTAATTTATGGGTGTAGTCTAAGCTGCCTTGGCATTTTAGACCAAGGGACGTGTCGAGGCAAGCCGACTACCCGGGACCAGGCCTTCTGACTCACGCAATTTCTCTAAACGTGACAGGGCATCCAGGTTCTGAATGGCACCCACACCATTTAACCATCATAACCCCTAAAGGAAGGATGAAAGCTAGGTAGGGCTGGCCGACGACGACTGAGCCGAGATCGAGACAGTGGGAGAGACCTAGAGGCAGCACTAGACAGAGAGAGACCTGAACGCCTAGGAGAGAGTATGAGAGAGAGAGTAGAGAGAGTGAGAGAGAGAGAGGGAGACGGATAGAGAGAGAGAGAGAGAGACAGGGAGAGAGTAGAGAGTACATGAGAGAAGTCAGAGGACGGACGAGGAGACGAGAGGAGAGAGAGAGAGAGAAGAGAGAGAGAGAGAGAGAGAGAGAGAGAGAGAGAGAGAATAGATGAGAGAGAGAGAGAGAGAGAGAGGAGAGAGAGAGAGAGAGAGAGAGAGAGAGAGAGAGAGAGAGAGAGAGAGAGAGAGAGAGAGAGAGAGAGAGAGAGAGAGAGAGAGAGAGAGAGAGAGAGAGAGAGAGAGAGAGAGAGAGAGAGAGAGAGAGAGAGAGAGAGAGAGAGAGAGAGAGAGAGAGAGAGAGAGAGAGAGAGAGAGAGAGAGCGAGAGAGATCCTAATAATTGCTGTTGTTGTTTGGGTGCTGAGCGTCAAAGCGTACCTGAAGCAGGCGAGGAGGCGGCCGTTCAGGGGCTCCGGGAGTGTCTCGGAAGCCTGGAACATCTCCCGGAAGAAGTGCTCCGCCCCCATCATGGCGGGCCCAAAGTCTTCGCGAGTCTCGTCTGGGGCGACGGCGAGCATTTTTTTCAGTTGATTGGCATTGTGGGTCAGGATTCCCGTGTGGTTGGGTAGGTTGCCTGGTGGAAGGGATCGGTAATCTACTTTGCACGTATAAGTCAAGGAGATTATTAGAGAGCTTAAGATTTCAAGGGTAGAACAACTTTTTACTGATGGAAGTTATATCCTGAATCTGTATGCTGAATTTGGCCCTCAAACAGAAGCGACTTCTTAAACTATTTGATATTCCGCTAGTGGTACATACATGTCATATACATGATAACGTGATATGTGCTATTTAAAAGTTTACTTTACTTGATGTATTAAAAAAATATTTATGTCGAATGTTAAATGTTAATGAGCTGCATAATCGTTCATCTTAGATTCGGTAGATCCCCCCATCCCCCCGATACACACACATGTCTATAGTATTGGTGTACAAGCAAAATTGAATACTTATTGCATGCAAGAAATACATATAGTCATCCCTTTGTCGATAAAAGTTACCGCACATGCACACACGCACACACACACACGATCATCGGCATGTTACATGGCGGACAATAACCGAGTACTTGTAGAAATCTGAGGGATATCATTATTGCAGCTTTCCTGATCCTTTGTTCTAAGGCTTAGCAGTGTAACCAGCCCATGTGTTCTAGCCGTTGCCTTAGTTCTAGTATACGAGTATGGTGAAGGCAACTCACAGGGTCTGACGAGGACGACGGAGGCTCCGAAAGGCGTCAGCTCTCGACGCAGGGCATGGGAAAAGCCCTCGAGCCCCCATTTCGTAGCGCTGTAGACGGACAGGCTGGGCACGGACACCTGGCCCGTGGGCGAGGACACCATCACGACCCGACCTACACACACACACCACACACACGGTGTGAGGGAAAACATGAAATATGAATACATACATGTATACGTATATACCGAAAAATCAATATCCAAGTAGCCACACCTAAGCCTACGTGGGACGAGGCCTACCTTTGTTCCGTCTGAGGGTGGGCAGGAGCACCTTGGTGACCTGGATGAGGCCCAGCAGGTTGACCTCCACCTGGTTACTCACCATCTCCCTCGTCTGCCACTCACACTGGGCGTACATCATCACTCCGGCGTTGTTGACGAGGCACCACAGAGCTGAAGGAGGAGGAAGAAGACTTGTTGGCTGAAGCCATGGAGGTAGAACTAGGAAATAGAAGTCCACACTAAAGATATGGAACGTGTCCAAGCTCGCACAGGCTAAAGTCAACTTTTTAAATATGCACTCTAGACCTTGCCCCCATTCGTGGAGTAAACATTTTACAAGCCTATATGCACTCTAGACCTTGCCCCCATTCGTAAAGTAAACATTTTACAAGCCTATATGCACTCTAGACCTTGCCCCCATTCGTAAAGTAAACATTTTACAAGCCTATATGCACTCTAGACCTTGCTCCCATTCGTGGAGTAAACATTTTACAAGCCTATATGCACTCTAGACCTTGCCCCCATTCGTGGAGTAAACATTTTATAAGCCTATATGACAAATTCACCAATCTATTTAGACCAAAGAATGAATTCGGCTGAAATAGGTGTCCAAGCGAGCGAAGCGAGCTTGGACAATAAGGGGTGATGCCGAGGTGCGGAAAAAGGTTGGTCATTCTGGTCGGCCGGTGGCCATACAACGATTGGCAGAAAGCACGACGTAGTGATGCCGTTGTGGTGGTGATGGTGATGTGGTGGTGTTGATGATGGTGAAGTTGATATGGTAGTTGTACTGATGGTCATGTGGTGGTGTTGATGATGGTGAAGTTGATGTGGTAGTTGTACTGATGGTCATGTGATGGTGAAGTTGATGTGGTAGTTCTACTGATGGTGAAGTTGATGTTGTAGTTGTACTGATGGTGCTGTGATGGTGGTGAAGTTGATGTTGTAGTTGTACTGATAGGGATGTGGTGGTGTTGATGATGATAATGAATTAGTGATTGTGGAGGTGATGTGGTGGTGTTGATGATGGAATTTATAATTCATCGGTTCCTATCTTATATACGAGTGTATATTGTTCCGATAGGAATATATCCGTGCTACTACAGCGTGCGGTCTACCGCACATTTTCGAGATATTTGCACTTCAGGCTGCAACTTACTATTGTTATATAATATTGTCAATTGTATAGAGTATTATAGGAAAAAAATATGTACTAGATCATTTTTGTATGATCATCATACAAATATAACAGTCTATTATACAGTAGTGTATTATAAGAAAACTAATAAATCATCAGCAACTTTTCTTAGCACTATAGTTAATAATTAATTAATGATCATCATATAAGCAAAACATAATGAAAAATGAATGTTGAATAATAGTACATAACAATGACATACACTGCATATAATTTTCTTCATAAATGATAAACAGGGATGTATTACATTTAGATTAATGACGTTTACGTCTTATATCCTTTAACGTATGATTTCGTATATCATTAATCTTAGAAATGCCACAAATATATCATGTGCATCTTTTCTTAGCAATTTCCAGCAAAAGAGATCAAGGTGGATTGAAACAGCTCATAAACGCCTTGCAATTTCTTTAGAAGGAGGATAGTGATGTATTTCTTACTTATGTCTTAAATAAAAGTTGTTATATAATAATGCATGTGCGTAATACCCATCCAACCTCCATGGAAATACCGCACAGCGCGTTGTGACAAGCGATTTTCTGCCAGTCGTGGGCTTCAGCCCGACCTCACTTTCTGGTGAAGCGCGGGGCTAGCAGGGCATCCCCCTTATTCTACCTCCATGGCTGAAGCAAAGCCATCGAAGGAAGAACAACAGCGTCATCAAAGCGCTGCCTGGTGTGGCTGCTCCCAGTGACGGGGTGTCTTCATGCACATGTCAACATTTTGGACAAGTTGCAGCCTTGCTATCAAATGCTACTAACTCAGGAACTCTGCTCAAATTAGTATAAATAATGACCAAGATAGGTTTTATGTATAAAAAACAACTTTCTAACTTGTTTGCCAAACCTGAGTTCAGGAAATTGTTCACCATTGTAACCAACGCAAAAGTGAGGCAGCGTGCGGCTGTTATTGTCACAAACGACACTGTAACATATTGAGGCTATCAAAGTGTACGTCAAAGGCGGTGAACAAGAGGCATCACGCTTGATATAAAATTTAATAAAAAATGGGGACGAGCTATAAGATGGGATATCTCATAGCCAGGCGGAAATGAAATGGAAAAGGTCAGTCATGAATACTATGAAAAATATGTGTCGCAAAAGCAGTCATTCCTGGTTTCCATTATGACACATTTCTATTTCTCCGTGTGTGTAATTTCATATCACTGATGTGTATACAATCTACTATGCAAAAAATAGTATTCGCACTGTAATAACATCTGTGCAACATGTGTATATTTTTTTTTATACTTGCACGAGACAAAATATAAAAATAGCGCCTTTTCATTGGAAGTAGAAAAAAAAGTAATAGTGAGTGAAACTCATATATTTTGCACGATTACTTTGCATAAGTTATGCAGTAATCTGAGTATAGTATAGGAGGATACCCTGTTTATGTCTATCTTTGCTTTAGTGACGAAGGGACAAACATACATATTAAATCTCATTATCACAACAAACAAGACATAATAACAATGTAAAGTTTTGTCCAAGATGATGAAACAAAAAAGCACAGTGGATCAAAGCTAATATTTTCTTGCCATGGGAAGGAGAAGTCTGTTCGACGTATTAATCTTCATTTCATATGCGTAGCTAATGTATGTTACGTAGAATCCCATGAAGATGGAATCAGTAATGATAATTGCATGGAATAACTAATACGAATAACACTTGGACCATTCATGTACCTCAAAATGCCGAGTTATATAACTTGCATAAAAGGGGTAAAAGTAAAAAGTATAAACAAGTAAAGTCAATGCGGAAATATGCATGGAGTCGATGCATCTCAAGATCTGTAAGCAAAACACTACGATTAAGTCTTTAATCTGTGTTTTGCTAGATTTACAAACACCTTTTATTTCTGTAATTGTACTGCACCAACCTTTATTTTCTGCCTTCAGTGCGTGCAGCGCGGCGAGGAGGTCCGTGAAGGCGTCCTGGTGGGGGTGGTGACGCAGGTCCAGCCTCACCACCGTAGCCCCGGCCTCGCGCAGCCTGCGGGGGGCCTCGCCGTCGGGGTCGAGGCAGGTGGCCACGACGCAGCAGCCCCACTCCAGGGTGCTCAGGGCGACGTTGTAACCGATGCCGCTGTCACACCCCGTCACCACCACCACCTTGCCACGCCCACCCACCACACGGCCCGCCCGTAGCCTCCTCCTCCAATAGTGGGCGGCCAGCACCACCATCCCCGCCGCCACGCCGCCCACCGCCCACATCATCTGAAGACAAGAACAGTTACACGAGCGATAAACTATAAGTAGATATAAGTTTATAGTAGGAAATGAAAGAAGACTACATCTGTGAGGCATGGAGGGACAGAGAGGACAGGCAAGGTTGCCAGACTCATTCATCTAGGTAGTTCTCAAACTTTTTGGCATTGTTACCCCCAGCAGTGCTATGATAGATCACCATTACCCCTACCCCATTCCTTTTCAGTTATGTGAAGTTAAAGGAAAGAAAAATATTGGAATGCTTAATTGTTAATGCATTTTATATGAGCCAGACGCCATGAACCAGACGAACTCTTGCTCCTTCTCTACTTCTACTACTATACTACTACTACTACTGGCCTTTGGTTATTCGTACACACACGTACTTTTATTTATTATTTACTTTTATATATATTTTTTCTCTCTGTACATATATATATCGACATTTCAGGGTGACAAAAGACACTCGTCATTCTTGGGGTTGTTTATGCGCAACGTTTCGCCAAAAGACACTTGGCATCATCAGGCTAAAATAGTTAAAAAATTAATATACTATACTGCTAAAAAGCGAACATCTAAAAGAATTTTTTTAAACAATAAAATAATCCTATATTATCTAAAAATAATAAATAATAAATAAAATACAATTTATACTTAACGGACCTTGGTGTGTATGCTGTCTGAGTTGGCAGAGGACTGAATGAACAATAGTTTGTGGGTAACATTTCGGCTCGTGTGTGGCGATCGAAACGAGAGTCGGACAATCGAAACAGTGTGATAATCATTTGAGTATATGTAGTTGGTGTGAAGTGACTTGGTTATTAAGATCAGGGGACAAATGCTTGATGTGTATGGATTCTAATAATTTAGTGTCACTAGGGTAGTGTGCCTTGGATAGGATACTAAAGTCATTCATAGAAAAAGGGTGATCTAAATCATGTGAGTGGGAGCGGATTGCAGATTGCGAAGCTGAAGAAATGGGTCGACCACTACGTGCAGAAACACCTTTATGCTCAGAAAGCCTAAGGGTTAGATTCCTTGTTGTCTCACCGACGTATCTAGCGTTACAGCTAGAACATTTGAATTCGTAAATTATGTTAGAAATAAGGGCTTTAGGTATAGAGTCTTTATATTTGAAATGTGTTCTTAAGGTAAATGAATCAGTAAAAATTTATTTAAATTTTGAGTTAGGAAGATGTAACTTAAGTAGATCATTGAGTTTTTTTCGAATGGTGTAACTGAGATGGCCGTAAAATGGAAGTTTAACATAGTGTGTGTCTAATATGGGTTCGGGTTCGTTCGACTTGGGGTTGAACTTTTCATTTAGGAACTTGGAGATGGTTGCTTCAATTAATTTGAGGGGTTAGCCATTATTTTGGAAAAAATTAGTAAGGAATTTGATTTCATTATCAAAGGCAAACCAATTAGAAGAGAATATATATAAGAAGATATATATATATATATATATATATGTGTGAAGAGAA
>JACEEZ010006218.1:60000-72500 GCA_016584305.1 Chionoecetes opilio | reverse complement strand
CGTACCGAGGGGGGGCATGCGGCCATGGCCCCCCCTTTTGCAAAAAATAAATAATACTAAAATATATTTATTATAAATAAATAAATATATATATATCACAGACCACTATATCTACAGTGGTCTATGATATATATATATATATATATATATATATATATATATATATATATATATATATTTTATATATATATATATATATATATATATATATATATATATATATATTTTTTTTTTTTTTTTTTTTTTTTTTTGGCCCCCCCCTTTTAAATTTTCTGGGTACGCCACTGCACACACACATCTATATACATACTGACCGCGTGGTACAGTGGTAAGGTCCTGTGTGTGTCACATAACGCGCGCAGGTTCGAGCCCTCCTAATGGCTCGAAATCTTTCCCTGCTCACGGTCCTCCTTTAGTAAAAGGGGATGGGGTGAGGGGGTGTGTGGTGCGTGAAGTCCCAGGTTGACCCAGATCTGTCTCAGTGCGAAGTTCTGTCAGGGAGGCCATCAGCTGGCGGTCGCGTGTCCAGGGTGTAATCAAGGCGTAGGTGAATCTCTCTCTCACACACACACACACCACACACCACACACACACACAACACCCCACAGACACACCACACACACACACACACACACAACCACACACACACACACAACACACACACACACACACACACACACACACACACACACACACACACACCACACACACACACACACACACACACCACACACACACACACACACACACACACACACACACACACACACACACACACACACACACACACACACACACACACACACACACACACACACACCACACACACACACACACACACACACACACACACACACACACACACACGACACACCACACACACACACACACACACACACACACACACACACACACACACACAACACACACACACACACACACCCCAGCACACACCACACAACACACACACACACACACACACCACACACACACACACACACACACACACAACAACACACACACACACACACACACAACACACACACACACACACACACACACACAACACACACACACACACACACACAACACACACACACACACACACAACACACAAAACCACCCCACAAAACACACACACACACACACACACACACACACACACACACACACACATACACACACACACACAATTATCGGTTTATTGATATGAGGAATAACCAGAACAATGAAACAGTAAATGCCAAAGAGTATTTAACAACTAATATTGACCAGATGAGATATGGATTCGGGACCCCACGAGTACATCTCCTTTCCCATATCACAACGAGCTAAATAAAGCTTGGTAGTACACTATACTACACTCAGGGCGCCGTAGACAGACAAACAGAAAGGGGCACAAGCGACACCTCATCGTTCGTTCAGTAACTATAGATACATAATAAATGATAACTTATACTTGTAAATAGTTTTAATTTCTTCATATTTCCATATCCATATTTCCTCGTGTAAATAAATTTGTTCTCAACGCCTTTTCAGTTATTTGTAACCCCCTTTTTTTTTTTTTTTATGTAATCTTGATTCATATCAAAAGTTTTGGCATTCGTAGTTAAGCTCAATAGATATAGTCATTCCCCAATGTACTATATTTTTAGTAACTTCACATAATAAGAAAGTATGTGTGTGTGTGTGCGTGTGTATAAGAGAGAGAGAGAGAGAGAGAGAGAGAGAGAGAGAGAGAGAGAGAGAGAGAGAGAGAGAGAGAGAGAGAGAGAGAGAGAGAGAGGTGTGGGGGTGGGGGTGGTGAAGGCATGACAGAACAATGACAAGAGTCCCTCCATTCCTTCCCCCACCGCTGCCTGCTGTCTGCCTCTGCCCTGCCGGGGGCCGGGGTGACACAATACGCACAGTAGATGGCATATTGCAAAACATCTTCTGCATCTTGCACACAGGGATGGCCAGACACAATACATGACCTTGTCCCCCTTAGAACATTATATATATGTAAATATATATATATATGTATATGGAATTATGGATACATAGATACGATACAGACTCATCATCAAAAACCATTGTTGCTAAAACTCAGAAGTTATCAGTTCTCTCTACTTTCACCATCCACACCACGGAAAATATAAGGATTTTTTTTTACAGTCGTACACACACCTGCTAATGAGCCTGATCAGTTTTGCAGGACATCAATTATTTTTCACATTCCAGTTACTGTAAACTGACGTGTTTGAGTAACTGTCACCAGGAGTTAGTGTGATGCAAAGTAACTTATACCCGGTAATGTATACTTTGGTGTGATGCAAGCCCTCCATGGCGGCGACGGGACGGACTTAACTGGTGCACGCGGCACTTGTGGTGCCGCTGGCTGGCTGGTGTGCGAGGCAGAGACAAGGAAGGACGAGTATCCTAGACGCGGTTGCCTCGCTCTGGCCGACGGGTGAGGGCGAGGCCAGGCATCGATAAGGCCAATCAAGACCATTAGGTAGCGGCGGTGCAGGCGGAGGCGTGAGATGGGACCATCAGGCGGTCGGCTCGGGTGACCAGCCCAGAAGAGCTGCTGTAAAAATGGAATAAGATGCGTTGAAGCCACGGTAAACATTGCTGCAAAACACTTTGTTGCTCCTATTTCCATCGCACTCGATGTTACAGTAATGCACTTGATATGACAAAAAAATATTTTTGCAGCACCGTACGCCTTTTTTTCGACAGTTTCACAAACCTCCTCTCTCAGAGACTGAGAGAGGAGATATCACTGTATGTCCTTCAGAAAGGACATCGCTTACTTCAACATGTAACACACAAATGCGCGTTGCAGTAAACGTAATGTATCATTAGAGTGAATTAAAAATGTGTTGGCGTCAACTCTAGGTTGTACCTCTGCTACGGACTCTGCCACTTCACAGTGACGATTTGCTGCATTCTTTTTTCTCCTCTACGTGGGACACAGTCCTTTAATGATATTAACTGCAACTTAATTCCAATGGCGTCTTTACAACAACCCTATTGTCACACATTTACTCATATTTTGCTCAAAACACGAGACATACTGTTTCTGATCGCCCAAACATATCTCTGCAAAAATCATGATGCATTTTCTTCCACATTTTGTCTTTCTTCCATTCTGCAACTTGAACTCTTTTGAGAAGGCGTCCCAGAAAATGATGAGCGTTGAGAAACCCTAAACGTTTCGACTGTGAAACGAACACCAAATATTCCTACACATAGACACTATTTTGAGTCCACTAATAATATTTATATGGAATTCATTCATAGGACTCTGATGTGTACAAAACATTAGGTTACAAAACATGTGAGGTTTACTGTCGAATGGGGTTCATATTCCAAAGTAATAGTCACTTATACAATTATCATTACATCGTTTACACCAACTAAACTTTGAGACCTGGAAAACCATGGACAACTTAACTTCACTCATAAGGAGCATGAATATAAAAACAAAACAAAACACTGTTACGCAGCATTACTGTGTGGGAGTGACAACACACGAAGAATGAATGCTGAAAATTCTGTGCAGATCTATTTCATATTTTGACCACAAGGAAAATAATTGGGATACATCACTGTCCATTCATCTTGAGTGTGTACTACATGATAGGGATGCTACACACACACACATACACGCACACACACACACACACATACACACACACACACACACACACGCACACACCGGAACGGCTTGGTGGGTTAGAGCGAGGCCACCGAGATGAGAGTTAGAGCGTCAGGCGCCATTCTGTGGTCCGGCGTTCGATCCCCGGCCCAGCTCGTTCCCGTAGAATTTTCACAGAGAAATTTGGGCGGTTACTGTCCCTCTTGAGCAAGGGGATGGGGGTGTGTGGTGTGTGAGGTCCCAGCATTATCCAAAGATCGGTAATAATGAGCTCCAAGCTCGCACCGGGAAGGTGAAACTGGCGATCATGAGTCTGACCCGCGTGGACAAGACCATGGGTGAATGACACACAGACACACACACACACACACACACATACACACACACACACACACACACACACACACACACACACACACACACACACACACACACACACACACACACACACACACTATGAACTATAAATATATATTTCCATGGATCAGGTATCCATCATTATCAGATATCAACTAATTCAGTTTCCATCCATATCAGGTATCCTTTAAATTCAATCACCTGATTCATAAAAAAGAAAAATGATAATAACAATGAATATAAAATAAAATATATAAAAGTTCACTGTCATATTCTGATGAGTGCAGCTGCACGTATGAACACATTCACAAAACACATCATTACAACAAACAAACAAAAACAAATTGTTAATATTTGAACGTTAATAGCACTGTTTTTCTTTTGTTAATTTTGCAGGAGATTCTTTGAAGCATAGAGGTGAGATGCGCCTGGCAACAAATACACCAGTGTTTGTCATCTGGAACAGTGCAATTATTGGCGTATAGTCCATCCACTTGATATCCTCCATTGTGGGTTAGCTAATGAATTGTTAACTACATAATATATTCTATAAAAAACCTTATAAATCTTAATTGCTGTCACCAGGATGCTTCAGTTTTCCCTGAGTATCTGTGCAAGGATCTATTTTCCCGCGGACACAAAGTTAAAAAAGGTGGTGGAATCGTACACCGCGGGGACATGCAGCTTTCCGTGCCTCCTTGTCTATACATTGTTTTCATCAGTTCAGTACTGGTGTGAAATTCAATAAATACGCAATATTGTATTGTTTACTTGTTTGTAGCTGTGTTTGTCGTGGGTTAAGAAGTGAATTTGCTGTACATGATATTACGTTTGTCTAACAGATTGACGGCCGGGAGTTCCTGGCCGCCACCCATCAGCGGGGCGGCGCGGCGGGCACGTAGTTCATCTCGCTGAGCACACACACACACACCACCCCGAGGGCTGCGTGGATGAGCGCGAGGGGCGTGGGCGGGGGAGCAGGGTGAAATCTTAGGGGTGAATCTTTACATTGTGTTATTATTATTATTGTTATTAATGTATTATCATAATTTTATTATCATTATCATTATCAACACTCGGTTTAAGGCCATTTGGGCTCCGGTATTTATTACTGCGACTGCTTTATGTCATGCGTAACCCCTTCACGCCCAGATCTTTCCTTGGCTATACAAAATCGTATGTTGTTAGCCATAAAATTGCGAAAAAGTACCTTAATACACCAAATTAGTTAGTGGACGAGGATACTAAACATGTCATATCTATAAAATATTGTTTATATATATGAAAATCGTCTAATGGTACCCAAATTACAATGAAAATTACGTTCTGGGCCTCAAGGGGTTAATAACGATAACCACGTCATTTTTCTTATTGCAAATGACATCACATATCCAACAATGGAAGATGGTGAAAAGACCATCACTATTATTATTGTTATCATCATCATCATTATCATTATCATTATCATTATTATTACTTGTTATGGCACTGGATATATTATATGTAGTATGTGTATGATGAAACATATATGTTAGCAGCATGTATTCATGTTGGAGGTGTATGTACGTGTGTCTGCCTCATTCAGCAACACATCTGTTATTGTGTTGCTCGGACAGACACTACCTCCTTGATAATGTTGACATTGACATAATTGTGTTGCTCCGCTGCTGCTTGCATTCCTGAGAATAAATAGTCAGTGTTTTGTGTATGCCTGTGGTTAATAGCCACTTATCTTAGATGATAAGCAATGCACACAGGGACAGACACAATTAACGTTGGGTGTGTTTGCGTCATCGCCGTGTGAACAGCGAGCTTCTCATTCCACGCACTCAGCAGTTCCTGTATAAACAACTGTTCAAGAAAGAATCCTTTCCTTTATAAGACGTGGCGGAGGGCCGGAAAGTCAGAAGAGGGGGAGACGCGATACCTGGCGCTCCTAAGATAAGACTCCATGTGAGTCTGAGCATGTACTCACTCACCTGTGAGTGTGAGAGTACCTTGTCACGATATTAATTGTTCTGGCCCTATCTATTAGACATAAGAACATAAGAACATAAGAAAATAAGGAAGCTACAAGAGGCCGCGAGACCTGCACGTGGTAGTTCCTGTAACAGTGTAACACGCACACATACTATTTGTGGTTTAGTAGCATCTCATAGCCAAGGGACCGGGAGATAATGTCGCCAACAGCATAACACTGAACTGGTTGACTTAGCAGGACCCAAGTGGCTGTTGGCACTCACTCGGCTTGAGATGAGTTCACTATGAAAGCTATTTACAGGACAATATAAAGAGTATTTCTAAACCACTACAATCTGTATATAAATGGAGGTGGACTGTAAGGTGCCATTCACAGTGCCAACCAATACACCACCTCCAGCTCCACCATCTGTATGTGGCCTACCAAAACTATGATAAGAACTCTATACGGAGTCCATGTTTCCAATACCTTAATAGCTGTACTTTATACACAAAACTATCCGTCCCATAAGCCGAGTGTGTTTGGAGGGTGAGTGCATCAAAGAAACATGACACGAGTCTTATGACACGAGTCCTTACGTGCTTTGCAAAGTAAAACAAACCATAATCACTCCCTTGTCCGTCAACACTTCATAAGAAATGAAGGCAAATATCTCATTCCTTTCAAACTTTTTTCCTTATAGGCTAGCTACAAAATTGCCATGAACGTATATGAAGGATTTTCTGAGAATATGGCCATATGAGTGCCCTCCATTCCATGACATTAGTTTCAATGGTCGCTAGTAAAGAGCCGCGTGACATGAGTATTGTAAAAACTTCACAAGTGTACATATATATATATATATATATATATATATATATATATATATATATATATATATATATATATATATATATATATATATATATATATATATATATATATATATATATATATATATTATTATATATTTTTAATAGTATATTGTCTTACTCGAATCCTTTGGCACTTTAAAATACTTATAAATTATCTAAAAAACCGCTCGACCACGATTAGCCCAATACTACCTTATACCACTTCATTGATGTACGTATACTTCTGGGCAGCAAAGCAAGTTACCTGCCTATCAAGAGGGCATCACAGGCAATCACCCCTACAGGTCAGTAACCTGTACTTTAATGGTGTGATCCCGTTACCTGTAAAATAACCTTACTAAAAAGGGTAACATACTACCATTAAGATTATTGCTATCATCATTATCATTTATATTATTATAGTTAATATCATTATTGTCATCAATGATATGGGAAGAATGGATGGAAAAAGTAATGTGAGTGCTTGTAACAGGTTTGTTATGTCAGGTTTTGTAAGTAAAGGTGAACGGATGAAATGCGGAGTGTTTGAAAGGATAAACTGCACCACTCTGATGTGGATCGGTCATTTATAAACGATGGTAGAAAGTGAGATGACTAAGATAGTATACTGAGTAGCAATAGTAGAAGCGGTGGATATCCAGTGAAATGGGAGGACAGGGTGTTAGTGTGTGAGAAAAAGGGTGTGGGAAGAATGGGAGGGTTAGAGAATGGGAAGGCGGTAGCGGTGTGGTTAGCGTCTCCGACTGGCGTTCTCGGTGACCCGAGTTCAATCCCCGAAGAAAACCAAAACCTTTCTGCACCGTCGAGTGGCCTAAGAACACCCACATGCCCTGCCCATCAACTCTACCTTCGATTGCGAGTGCATCGGAGGACACAGGGGGGCGGCATGAGCCTCTAATCACAGGCGTCACTATAAAAAAAATCCTGCCTGCGCCACCACGGGCGAGGACCAACCATCACACCCCTCAAGTGAACCTCCAGAGACTACCATCCGAGCCCTGGATCACCACTGCCTACAGGCGCTATAGGCACAAATGTTATAAAAAAAAAAAAAAAAAAAAAAAAAAATGCGAGGAAGGGGTAGAGGTACAAGTATACGAATAAGTGGACTCTTCTGTCGCGGCCATCCCCTTGGGGAAATTCTTAGGAACGGGCATCAATCAATCAATCATTGGGGGCATACGCCGGGGGGCGCGTCGCCTCGCCCACCCTACGACGCCACTCCCGGGGGTCACCACGCGCGAGTTCCCATGCAGGCTCCTTTCCCATACCAAGCAGCTCTCGACAAGAAACATCAACTTGCCCCAACCATGAGCCTTGTGGGCGCCCCCTTGGCCTCCTCCACGCCGGATTGTCTCTTACAGATACAACCCGATGGGAAGGATCGGTTTCAGGGTAGCGTGCCACATGCCCATATAGCCGAAGTTGGCGCTGACGGACTATGCAGGTAATAGGCCTCGATTCAGTCTCACGGTGCAATCGCTGATTTGACACGTAATCATCCCAGCGATACCCCATGATTCTGCGAAGACATTTATTACCAAAGGCATTGATTCGTCTCTTCAAGTCACTATTTAGTGTCCATGTCTCACAACCATAGAGTAAGACAGGGATCACAAGCGATTTGAAGATCCGGATCTTTGTCCTCCTGCACAGGTACCGACAACGCCAAATACTCCCGCTGAGCGAATCCATAACACCGTGGGCTATGCCAATCCGCCGTAAGACTTCTTGACGTGACCCGCCGTCATTATGTACTGCGCTACCAAGGTATGTAAAACTTTCCAAGATCTCAATGTCCTCGCCACACGCATGAACAGACTGTACTGCTTCATTTAGTAAGTCTCCAAACACCTGGACCTTGGTCTTGAGCCAGGAGACCTCAAGTCCCAAAGGCTTTGCCTCCTCGTGCAGCGCCTCGAGAGCCATCACCAGAACCTCCAGCGACTCAGCAAAGATTACTGCATCATCGGCAAAACCAAGATCAGTGATCTTGGTGTTGCCGACGGATGCTCCACAATCACTTTGATCTACAACCTTGTCCAATACCCAGTCCATACAAGCGTTGAAAAGTGATGGGGCAAGGACGCACCCTTGCCTCACTCCTGTATTCACAGGAAAGAAGCTGGATACACTTGCCTCACACTTCACAGCACTCTCAGTCCCAGAATACGGGCATCAGATATGTAGATAAAGATAGATTATTATCATTCTTATTGTAATTAATGTTATTTGTTATTATTAATATTAATAGTATTATCACCATCATCATCATCATCATCATCATAAGAACATAAGAACATAAGAAAATAGGAAGCTGGACGGTGAGCAGTAAATCCCACAAAAATGTCTCAACTAAGAGCACATTACAACCGATGAAAATCAAACTATTTTCTTCTTTTAAAGTTAACGCTTATAATCACGAGAGTCTCATCCCGCCCACCGGCACTACCTTCAGATACACTCGCCGTCAAAGATGAGGTTGATGGGCAGCATTTGGGTAGTTTTCGGTCATTCGCGGTTATAGAAAGAGTTGTTACCGCCGGGACCTTAACTCAGGACCCCGAGGTTGCCACATCCAGACGCTAACCACCCGGCCCCATTACTCTTCCCATTGCTCGGTAATGGATCCTTCTCGATACATGACGTCTATTTTTAGCCCTAAAGTGTGATCTGAGAGCGTCTCCTTCCTCTTCCCCGCTCCCTCCCTCTTTTCGCTCCCCTCACCTTCCCTCTGCGTGGTGTCAGGCGCTCCTTGCTTACCCTCATCTCCCTCGAGTGACATTACTCCCACACGCCCCTCGGCGCCTCCGCAGGTATATAAGTCTGCTGGAGGACCAACTGTTTCATTACGCTCTCACCTCCTCTCCCGCCGCCACGTACATCCCGACACCACCTGCCCGACACTCCAACGGCCCCACAACCAACAGGTGAGCCCCGTTGACAGAGCTGCCTCTGTTGTACCGGCACCAGCGTCACCCTGTTCTAAGTGCTGGCTTTGATACACACACACACACACACACACACACACACACACACACACACACACACACACACACACACACACACACACATTGGTAATATTTACAATGATTTCTTTTCAAACCAGAATCCATAGTGTGGTGGCTACGTTCTCCAAATTCATTTAGTGGTCAGTGCAAGGCTTCCATTCAGCGACATGGCGCTCGGCGAGGCAACGACATTTTGGAATAATGTAACTATACATACAAAATGGCCAACTTGGCTCTCGCGACGAGGATTTTGTGATCAATCTGTCACTCTCATCTTTCTCACGATGAAAGAAAGACCGTGTAGCTATATTAAGCAGCGATGAACAAAGCAGCCTGGCCTGACAAAGGGTTTGTATTGCAGGACACTTGCGGTGCGCCGCAAATTTTATGTCGATCACACCAGAAAGTCAAAAGATAATGATAATGATTGCATCAAAGCAAAGTAGTGGAATTTTAACCGTGATTCGACCATTGTCAAGCGCCAAGATGCATTATAGTTATGTAAACAATCAATACTGCTGCTTTATTGTACGATTTGATTACTCAGGTGTATAATGACGGGCCGTACTTTCAACCCTCACTACTTTACACCAGCGGTTCTTAACCTGGGAGGCGTCAGTAATCACCTAGGGGGGCGTGAGCCAGGAGAGAAAAAGGAAGAACTGTCAAGTATTTAACTTGAAGGTCGGCCTTCGCTTTAACAATAAGCTCGCTTGTGAGGGTGAGCGAAAAAAGTCGGTACAGAGAAGAAAGTCATGGTTAACTCTGCGGTAATGTTTTGCCACATTTCACTAACTTTGTGGACTTTAATGCAATATAATTTTCTGTTATTTTGTTTGTTACTGTTAACTTTTCTGTGGCATTGTAAAAGCAGTATAATACCAGAAAGCGTTGGGTAGGTACGTACTAAAGGAAGGCAGCTATCGGGAGAAACCACTGCTTGTCTTCATCTCCCAACAGTTCCTGACACTGAACAGATCCCGCGCTCTAAAGACGTCCTTACCTGCGTTCATCAAAGTAATTCTTATATAGCCTTGCAGATACTGTGATGCAGAGATAGTGTTCTGTTATGCGTAGAGAGGGGAGAGGTTGCACAGTAAGAGGATACTAAGCCCCAAAATTCAGGAAGGACGATAAGTCTGTTGTCGGATTCAAAATCTCGATAATGTTTCTGAACTGTTTCTTCTATAAATTTTCATCTTCATTCTCCAGATTAGATAATGTTTCTTATCTTGGTTAATTCTTCCTCAAGCCCTCTGTCCGCCTCCACTACAGATGGTGCACAGTTACTTTTCAGTATTTCGCATCTCAGTCTGTGGCTACCTCTATAGTAGATGGTGAACAGTTTCTTCGATGAGTTCTCTCCGACAGCTTTGATCAGTAGGAGCTGCATGGTAACGAAACACACCAGTGGTGGCCAGGCGGTGACTCGCCTCCATCTACGTACTGAAATCACTAAAGCGCAATTTTCTGTCGCTATTAAGTTTTACACAACAATCGACTGACTGGTAATTTGACAATTTTATTCAAATTTGAGTCAAGGGAACTGTTCAGAAAGATGATCCGTATATTGATTCATAATATGTGACTCGTTAGTCGTTATACAGCGTGACCGTCAGACATTAGATATTACATACTCTTTGATCATTTGCATTACTATATACCGCTGACATTCCTATTCATTGTGTTTAAGTTTATATGGAAGTGTTTAAACAAAAATACAATACGGTCTTCAGGATTTACATGTCCAAATAGTTAAGTGAGGCGAGAAAGCATTAGTCATGTCGTTGTTATATACTACGAACACTTCGCAGAGAAAACGTTCTCGTATTTCTATTAATGATTGAATATGCAGATTGCCTGACTGGTAGGAGTGGTGAATGGAAATGTCCTGTTGATGGATGGTGCGTCAGGACATGGTAAAGGCACATTTTAGGATCAAATTTCGCAAGACTTGTAAGCATTGCCTTGTAATCTGTATACAAAATAGTCTGCTGCATTATTGCAGTAATAGCTTATAGGAGGGTCGGCTGTTGTTTTCTCACACTATTTCACACACATGAACATCATCTCAAATTTGTGTTGTCAGCACCAGATATGCAGGCGGGCATGGCGGTGACGGTGGTAGTGACGCTGCTGGTCGGGGGAGCCGCCGCCTGCTTCATTACCAACTGTCCTCCGGGAGGGAAGAGATCAGGGGGACTCATGTCTCAGCTCGGCCGCACCCGCACGGTGAGTGTGTCTCCCTCCAGGCCAGGCACCGAGGTGTTGAGCCTGTGGTGTGGACAAACTGCATTGTTGGTAACATAGCAGCGTGCTCGTGGCGAGACTCAGAGTACTTCAGTGACGACGTGAAGTAGTTATGGTACTACGATATATTTGATTATGAAATATCATTAGGTGTAAATTGTACGGATTATTTCTCTTCTGTTTTAATGTTCTTCCATAATCTCTTTCCGTGGTTGTGTTCCGCAAGGCCGCCCTAGCAATCATGGCTTGACGGCTGCTGTCCTCCCTTCCTCAGTGCGCGTCCTGCGGGCCGGGTCTGCTGGGGCGCTGTCTGGGGCCCGACATCTGCTGCGGCGCCAGAATCGGCTGCTTCCTGGGGTCACGAGAGACCCGCCTGTGCAGAACAGAGAACATGGTGCCCA
>JACEEZ010006218.1:37500-55000 GCA_016584305.1 Chionoecetes opilio | reverse complement strand
TATGAAATATAGAAAAACTGAAAAACAGAATAACTCGATTCTGCCGAGCCGGAGTCGCTTCAGTACTTTCAAAACGCCTGATACGAATTACTCCGACCTAAATATATCCTGAAATCTTTCATGTTGGCAGGCAGGAGAGGGAGCCTTTGAGACTCGCGGGGTAACCTGACACCCTCATGCAGTATAGGTTACATACCTTACAGTCTATATATGTACCAATCTATATATGGCAGAATAAGAAGCTGCTAAAAACTACCGCTAATCCATATTTTCACAGGCATCATGGGTTTATCTTGTAAGGATTCTATAGCTGATCTGCTTATCACTTACGGGCTGTACGACAGTGTACGTGTGTTGGCAGATTCACTGTTGCTTCACTCTTTACATCAGAATAAGTCGCCTCAGGTCCTTGCTCCGCGCTACAGCACAAGGTTCATGTTCATTGTCAAAGCCTGGTCTCATTGTGATGTACGAATTATGACGTACATTTGGTGTTATTGAGATTTTAACCCTTGACTTTTCTTGGCGTTTGTAAGTCTTAGGTTTGAGTCAGCAAATTATTATGTGAAGACGCCGTATAACATGTTCTTGTGGTTTTATAGCGAGGGTGGAAGCATGCGGTGCACGATCCTTGCTATGTTGCTTGAGAGGTCATATAAGAAGAAATAATTGCTGTCCATTTATTGAAAGCTGACAAAAGCTGATATAGTTCTATGATGTTAAAAATATGTATACTAAATACATATGTACATACTATGTATATTTTTTTTTCTCTTTCTCTCTCTATCACACACACACACACACACACACACACACACACCACACACACACACACACACACACACACACACACACACACACACACATACACACAAACACCTAACCTAACCCATCACAGGCGCTGCTGCTCCCGGCTGCTGGAGGATGATGACGAGCGGGGAGCCGCTTCCCTGGCCTCCCCAGTTATCAATCAAGGACATTATGTTGGAGGCGTCGGGGGTAATAGTAGCGACGGCAGCAGCGGGGGCCTTCTGGTGAGCGACGGGTGAGGGAAATGGGATAGGTAAGCTCAGATTTATCATAAAAACGGCAACGTAATGAATAAGTGGTTATTGTAATGAAACCATGATTGTTGGTGTTAGCACTAAACAATTTCTACAACTACTACTATAACTACTATTTTACTACTATTACCATGCACTACGGCTACATCAACTACTACTATACGGCAACAAGTACTGCTATAACAACTACTACTATACAAATATCACCATTGTTGTTGTCTATCTCTTTTCTTGTCTTTTTGTGACAATGGGTCACGTGATCTTTTCCTCCTGATTAAAAGATACATTTTTTGGTCCAGTTGTATTGTTCCGTAAAAAAACACCCAATTAAATCCACAAGAGTGAGGAAATTCTATGATTCTCAAGTGTAATTGCAGGCTGAACGAGGGACAGTTTGGACCTAGTTTTGATTTGAACTTTTTGATAGCAGTTAAGTGTCAGTTAAGTTCTCAAAAATATAAAAAATTATCATGTTTGATTTCGTAGCAACGCATATCCGCTTTCCATTATCGACAAAGTCATGGAAGAACACTATACGGTGCATAAACGGTTTTGATATTACAGGCAAATAATAGATTATGAAATGGTTATTGTTGCGTGAAGGAACAATGGTCGCTTTGAAGAAACCTAGAGATAAAAAATAAACATATCAGAGACTTACTTGCGTGAGGGTGTCGACAGGAGCCTTGGAGGCGGGTGTTTTGGCCGTAGCCTGGGCGGGAGGGTCCACGGGTCTGGCCATGGGCTTTCTCTGCTTGGTCTGCCTCAGGTTGGGGAAGGGCCGCGACAGGGGTGGGATGGGTGTGGCCACAGGTGGTTTGGAATTCCTGATCCTTTCATAATTCCAAATGTCAAAGAAATTATCGAAAGCAGTCTGCATCTGAGTGGGCCTCTGAGTGGGCCTACGACGTCTGGGCGTCAAGGCAGTGGCTTGTTGTGATGTCTGCTGTTGGGGCGACGCCTTCTTGTTTGGTGCGCTCGTGCCAGCAGTTGTCGGCTGTTGTGGCGCCTCGGTCACCATTGGCATCTCCGTGGTCGCCATTTCTGTTGTAGGTTCTGGAGTTGGTTGTTCTGTTGGCATCTGGTTTTCAGTTTGTTGTTCTGTGGCCACTGCAGGTTCTTGGGTGGTCTGGTCTGCTGCTGCTTTCTTCGTCTCTGATACTGCTGCAAGCGCCGCCTGAGGTGGCTTTTCCGCCACTGGAGCTGGTGTGGCAGCCTTCCTGATAGCTGATCGCATACGTGGCCATTGCCGCGCTATCTGGTGATTGACTGACATGGGGGCAACAGAATTCCTTCGAGCTTCCGACATCCAGAGGTTGTGGTAGTTCTCGTAGGCTGCTGCGATGTCAAACGTTGGTGGGGCGAACGCCTTGCCCTGCACCGCCACCACCAGCGCCGCCATCACGCCCCAGCATGTCAGTACCTGCACACACACACACAACACACACACCGTCACTCATTGTTCTTTTTACTTACTTACAAAAGCTACAATTACTTACACGAATAGCTACCCCATAATAATCATGTTAGTATTATATTCGTAAGCCCTTATTTAAAACAGAATATCCGATTTATGACTACATAAAAATATGAATTTACTGTAATTTTGATCACAAACTGATCATGATGACAAAGCCTTGAAAAAGCTAAAACTGCCTCTTCATATCACATCTACAGCCAAAGCTACAACTATTGAGGCGCAACAAACCCTATGCAGGTACTCACAGTCAGTCTCATCCTGCCGTTGCGGACACACCCAGTCGACAAAGACCACAGGACGGGTGGAGCCTTTTATATGTCGCCGCCGCCCAGCGTGGCCGTGCGACCTTTCCCTCCGTTACACTCGACCGCAGGTAAGCCCTGAAAAAAGTAGTTACGCACTTAGTGAGGATAACTGGAAAATGTCATGGACGCTCTCCCGGGCGGGTAAGCAGCGTGCCCAGCAGGTGGGAGTGGTCGCGGCCTCTCCCGAAGATGGGAGGCGGGGCATAGGATGTTACTCGACATGCATTTACATTTTTTTGGTCTTTTTTCCTGTTGAAGCAGTGACGCAGAGGGACTCCAACACTTGCCTATCTCGCCTACTCGGGAGGATCTCTCCCTCTGCACGCTAAATGGTGCCTCCTTTCCCACCTGACAGGCGCCCTGCTGCGATTTGGTCTCTCTCTCTCACACACACACACAGACACACACTAGTGTGTACTATGTAAAATACAACTAGATGAATACACACACATACTCCTCTCTCTCTCTCTCTCTCTCTCTCTCTCTCTCTCTCTCTCTCTCTCTCTCTCTCTCTCTCTCTCTCTCTCTCTCTCTCTATCTCTCTCTCTCTTCTTCTTCTTCTTCTTCTTCTCTTCTTCTCTCTTCATCTCTTCGAGGTAGTTCCTGACAGGAACTACCTCGTGTAGATCTCACGGCCTCTTGTAGCCTCCTTATTTTCTTATGTTCTTATGTTCTTCTCTCTCTCTCTCTCTCTCTCTCTCTCTCTCTCTCTCTCTCTCTCTCTCTCTCTCTTCTCTCTCTCTTCTCTCTCTCTTCTCTCTCTCTCTCTCTCTCTCTCTCTTCTCTCTTTTTTTTTTTCTCTCTCTCTCTCTCTCTTCTCTCTCTCTCTCTCTCTCTCTCTCTCTCTCTCTCATTTCAGCCCGTCAGGGTGGCAAGGTTGGTAGAGACGTGAGCTCGCAATGTGCAGCGTCCCTGTGCATTCGGTCAGCGGTTCGAGTCCGCCTAGTTCGTGCTGACGTGGCGGCGCTTTGTATAGTCAATATCCTTGTAGTTGGTACTTGCAAAGTGTCTAGATAGGATGAAAATCTTATCTTATCTCTCATTTCAGGAACGAAAATAGAAAGAAACTATAAACTCGAAAATTTGTTTCATATACATTATGATCCTGTTGTTAAGAGTTTCCAAGACGAAGCAAACTTAAGGAGTGACCACACATCTGAGTGACCAGAATCACCCAATTTTGACATTTTTCATTTGTGTGCAAAAATTGTTCTTTTGGCCTAGAACTACAACGTATGTAGTAGGTTTCCCCCCCCCCCCCCCTAATGCTACCCCCCCCCCCCCCCTCCTCGCGTCCCATCCTGGCCACCGCATCACCATCATAATTATTTGTATAAATTGAAAAAAAATATTATCCCATGAAATAGGAATGTATACGAACGTTTTCTATCACCTCAATACATTAAACAATGGATAAATAAGAAGTTAGACTAAAGTAACTTGATATTCAATAAGATAAGGTATATTCGTTGTTTTCTCAAAACACGTTTCTTTTACTTTCACGGCCTACTTCCTCCTGTCATTTTTGTAATACAGATCTCAAATTTTGCACACTTTATACTTGCATACATGTGTGTAAAATGACGGCAGCGGATTTTGATTACAATGACAGGCGGAATTTCTGAAATTTTTCTTATTGCAGATATTACATTATTTTCAGAGTGGCATTTTCAACCTTTTTCGGAGTGATAGGAGAATTTCCCTTCGTAACTTTATTGTTGAATGTTTACAGAATACTCTAAGCTAAATATCTCATCAAACAAAGAATTTTTCGATTTTAAGTAGATTTTCATATGACAGCATATATATATATAAAAAAAAAAATAATAATATTTATAACCCAATAGTAATGAAACTTGGTCAGATAATGTAAACGCTCACGAAAAACACGATGGGGATATGATTTTGGCTCTAAAAGCAGCCTGGGAAATTTTGGCATCACTTGTTTGGTGTCCCCTTAATACAAAGCCGTCCCCGCCGTCCAAGTTAGCCTGTGAGCGCGGCACAGAACAGGAGGCCGCGTGGCTTTACCCCGCAAGGTCAGTGGCTTCATAATATAATCTTCATGAGAGGATTGGTTGGCGGCATGGCTGCTCCTAGGAACACCCGATACACTCTCTGCCCTCTGCTACCCGCCACACCCGTTCTCCCCACCCTGGCATCCCGGAACACCAACGCCCACGACTCCACGTAGGGACTGGCTGTACTGTTTTTGTAACATATAGACGTTACATGCTCGCTCGTGGAATGATTTTCTTTAATGTTCGTATCAGGAACACGTATCTTCCTCCGCGCTATCCATCCTGGCGAGGCGTGACGGAACTGTCCCGCTGCTGCTGCTGCCTGGCGCTTGCACTGAGTGGTGGCTGCGTCTAATGGCCCGTCTCCCATCATCACACTTTGCTTGATGAAGTGGGATCTTGCGGCAGCTCCCTGAGAACACACGCCCTCGCAATGAGCGCTTCGAGCGATCACCTCCGTACCCTGTGGTGATTGCCGGCGGCGGAGGCATGCAGGTGTGAGGGCGTAAGGAGTGTGTATGGACCTGTTTTTATCTATACCGAGGTGGATTGCAGCTGCTGCCTTATCAAGTTTATCCGATTATATAACTGTCCAGAAACGGTATGAAGTAGTTGTTTTCGCTAGATATCAGGAGTAAAAGCCTTATGTTGATGTTTAATCCATAAGAATTTTCAATATTCACGTTTATGTAATATTTATATAACGGGTCACAGTTTACTCACTACATGGACGCCAAATCAAGTCCAGTAGTTGTCCACAGATTGTTCCCGATGCCCGCTTTTTTCCATTTTGCCTGCCCAGTACATAAATCCTCTAATGGTATCTCTTTTGTCCTTGGTTTAGGTACAGTAATGTAATCATATTATTTACTGGAAGACACCCACTCGAGGCTCTGTTGTGTCTGCGGGCAAGCACAGGGGCCTTGACTATGTCCATTGACTATATTCTCCACATTACATTAGTATTATCACCTTGAATGGTAACCAGCCGCTCCGTTAATACCTTGGGTCGCGTCACGGCGGCCCCCTGGCGGGTGGGTCCTCGCTGCTCCTGCCACACGGCAAAGGGAGGCTGTGTTAGGGTGTTGTGTTATATTTTTTTCATTTTCACCATCTGGAGTCTGATATCATTACCATCATTGCACACACACACACCACACACACACACACACCACACAGCTTGAAGGAAAAACTAGATAAATGTAGGTAGATACGGAGACGGGACCACAGGAGTGTAGCTCAGGCCCTGTAAAACACAACTATAAATACACACACACGCATGAGGATAAATTCACAAACGAGGTTCTCTTTAAGGATAAAATCAATTTGACGTATTGCTCTGCCTTTTTGGACGCTTACGTGTTGCATGACACTTGTACTGATTCATACTACTACTTCTACTACTACTACTACTACTACTACTACTACTACTACTACTACTACTACTAGTACTACTACTACTACTACTACTTCTACTACTACTACTACTACTACTACTACTACTACTACTACTACTACTACTACTACTACTACTACTTCTTCTTCTACTACTACTACTACCTATACTTCTGCAACCTTTCCTGTTACTAATAATATAGCAATAATGATGTCACTCCGGATCAATGGGGGATGTGTCGTTCCCCGGGCGGCGTGATGGGTGTGGGGGCGGGGCGGGGCGGGGCGGGGCGGGGGGTTGCTTCGCGTCGCACCCTGCCGCGGGCGTCTTCCTTGATTAGATTTATTTCATGCCACGTAAGACTTCAAGGACTTTTGTGGTTCATTGAGGATCTGCGTAAATTGCCATACCATTATTCTTTTTGATGATTTTCAGACTGTTCATGCGATGTTTATATGTATGTAGCTAACATGTCGCCTCCGTAGCGTAGTTGTGTACGTAGTGGCAAACGCGCCTGGCTACAATTCTGTGGGCCCTGGTTCGAGTCCGGGCCAGGGCAAGTCGGCGGTCAGCCTAATCATCTGTTCTTCCTCCCTTTCGGGGTTGATAAATGGGTAGTAGTATATAAATGGGTACCTGGGGAAACCTGGGTTAGGTAACTGTGGTAACCCGGATGTCACAGTAGCCCTGTGTCCCGGCGTAATGGGTTGCCACCCACCACAGACTCAAAGGCTAATGCGACGGAGATGAGTACCGAGGCCACGCGTAACATAGCGTATGCCCCCATCTTTACCTTTGCCTTTTAACATGTAACGTGATGAAAGTGACTTAGAAAACCATCAGGGAATCACTGTAACTCTAATTATCTTATGATTATAGATTTTTTTCATCTATACTTTTTTTGTGATTTGATTTACTGTCTTTCTTATAATCTATGATGAAGTGAAGGCAGTTATAGTACTGATAAGACATCCGCGTGTGCCCCTTCCTGCCCCAAGGTCTGCGCCGTCGCCTCCCAGGACACGGCGGCCACATCCCCGCCACTCGTGATATAGTAAAGGTCGTGCAGATTCCTCGCCAAGGCCGCGACGAGCCCAGGGGCGCGGGGTCAGGGAGGCGCCGGGCGTGCGTGCGTGCGTCGCTTAGTAAGAGTCACCCTCACTTTCGTCTGAGCTCAACAGCTCTCATTTTTTGTGGCCCTAAAGAAACGCTAGGGTAATAATGTGTGCTGGAATAGGAAGCGACAACCGGTCTCCTGCCATCCCGCTGTGGTCGTCCTTGAGGCAGGGAACTAGTTGTCGCTGCCGCCTCCGCCACTTCCACTCTCACTTTCATTGAAGACCGACGGTTTGGATGTTTCTTGATGTCTATATACAAGGTTCATGTTTATCAACGTACTAAGTAACCTGTCTTTATAGATTGTCCCATGTGTACCTTTTATCTGTTTCCTGTGTTCTCTGGCTTCCTCATACTAGTCACGCAGGGGTTGGTCAGTGACACATTTCACAATGTACCCTTGAATGTCATGATACCCCTTATCTCAGGGCCATCAATCAGATACATTGCAGAGACACTTACCCTTGTAATGGTAAGACAAGGTGAGGGTGGGGGAGGATGGCGCACCTTGCCCGAGCTTCGTTGCCGCCGTGTTTATCTCTGTTCGCTCCGTGTGACCCCGCATGGCAACCACCCTGCGCCACACCCCACCGAGTCACACACACCTCAAGCCAGTGATAGGGAGGGTTGTACCCAAACACCCAGAACACGTGAATAAGGTGTAATATATGTGCTTTATATTTTACATTTAATTAACTGCAATACAGTTACATATTTATAATGTTTCTTTAAAAAAAGTGGGCTTCCACAATAATCCCACCGCAGTATATAAGGTATATAAGGTATAATATAGGTACTGGTACCCTAGCATTGGCGGAGATACGAGGAAACTATTAAAGCGAGGATGAACATCTAGGGTAGTCACGAAGACATAACAGTTTCAAGGCACGTACGGAGTGCTTCAACCCTGACCCCTATAACTGCACGTATAAGAAGGCAAGCACAAGCCCGAACACAACAAAAAATGACACTCATTAAAGCTTCCGATCCTGTGCTCCCAGGCAGCGTGGGAGCACCGGCGAGACGCGCCACAGCCACGCGATCAGACTGCTGGCCCGCCTCACTCTAACACTCAGCATTCCCACTTGGAGTTCCTTGTTAAACCTGAACATGAAACTTCAGTAGAAAGCTTTCAATTAACATTGAATATTCCAGCAAATTATTTTCCTACAGACGAGCGTCATCTGAACGTTTCTAGACGTCCATGACGGAAGCTTGTGATGTATTGTGACGTAAATTGCTGAAATATTCCTTTAAAAAAAGAAAACAACAACAGACAGACTAGCACGCTGCAATGCCCCACGCCCCAAGCGAGTTGTTCTTACTGGCAAGCAGTGTTTGACATCCTGTGATGAAACCATCAAACTCCGAACTTGTATTGGAGTCAAGCATCGTCTGTCTCAAGATTTTTTGCGCAAAATATATACTGCGAAACCTCCGCAGGCAGACGGTATTCTATTCCAATTTGGTCGGAAATAAATGCGTACAGGAATTCATGGTGGTATCAAACAACACTCGACAAAATGGTAAATGCAGAAATATGTTCTCAAAGAAAAAGCAGACAAAGTATATCTCTAACATCACGAGATAAGGCTGAGACACAAGCAAGCAGCATGTAAGCATGGAGTGTGTCCTATCATTAATGTTCATACATCTGAGGTTCCATTCAATGGTGGATCCATAACACTCTCAGCCTAAAACAATAAAGAAAAAACGACAGAAGATACTTGAACCCCTCAGTCTCAGACCCGACTATATGAC
The DNA here is from genome assembly GCA_016584305.1 of Chionoecetes opilio. NCBI lineage: Eukaryota > Metazoa > Arthropoda > Malacostraca > Decapoda > Majidae > Chionoecetes > Chionoecetes opilio. Next base: position 45,857 of record JACEEZ010006218.1, on the reverse strand, counting down.
ATAACGTGCCTGTACGAAGGACTCATGATATTTACATAAACACTGCTACAGGGAATAATTTGTTCGTGTTTCTCGACGGACGAGGACGCAATCAGACGGTCAGAATCAGAAAACGAGTATTTCTCGCTGCGGCCTTGGTGAGAACGGATTCTATATATATAGGAGTAACGGGTTTTTTCCCGGTCTCGAGTGAATGCAAATACTAAAATGCTATAATACACGTAATTCGTTCTGCTTCAACAGTAGAACGAGACGCAGCAGCCTTCCTTCTGACGCCGCTACGAACGCGTCACACAGGGGCGAGGCAAGTCACCTGGCGATACATCTAAACATGAACAGTTGTACCTATGTGGTAACATTTATATTATTGTCGTGACCTTTTTATTAAACTTACTCACTTTCTTGTAACCGTGATTTTTCGTTGTCTGAGGGGTCATAATGGTGACGCCTTTCTTTTGTTTGGGAGATACTTGTCCCTCCTCCTTGACCGTGACTGGACTGACTCTTATGCTTCTGGGGGCCACGCCGTTCCTCCGCTTGGGGGCGGCGGCGGGGGCGTCCCCCTCGGAGTCGTGCTCCTCGTCGATGGGCGAGATGATGTGGTCACTGTCCAGCAGGTCGGAACGGTTGTCCTCACTTCCCAGAGCGCTGTCTTTTGCTGGAGAACCGTCCAAATACTCGTCGTCTTCCTTCAGGGCTGCCTCCTGGAGACTCTCCGGGACTACCAGGGGGCGAGATGGCGTTGGCTCGGAGGACTGCTGGAGAGCCGTGGGGCTTAGAGACAGCTGGCTGTTGGTTGTACAGGCTAGATTTTGAGCCCTTCGGCGAAGACTCTCTGACCGCATCGATCGAGTTCGGCGACTCCTCTTTCCTTTCGCTAGACGAAGCAAAAACTGTAAAGACGAATTACGAATGCGGTAAACATTACACACACATACACATCTATATCTGTCTATCTATCTATTTATCTATCTATCTATCTATCTATCTATCTATCTATCTATCTAACTATTTGTCTATAAATGTGTGTAGACACAAACACACACATATATATATATATATATCAGACACAAACAGAGAGAGAGAGAGAGAGAGAGAGAGAGAGAGAGAGAGAGAGAGAGAGAGAGAGAGAGAGAGAGAGAGAGAGAGAGAGAGAGAGAGAGAGAGAGAGAGAGAGAGGAGAGAGAGAGAGGAGAGAGAGAGAGAGAGGAGAGAAGAGAGAGAGAGAGAGAGAGAGAGAGAGAGAGAGAGAGAGAGAGAGAGAGAGAGAGAGAGAGAGAGAGAGAGAGAGAGAGAGAGAGAGAGAGTGAGATAAGATAAGATAAGATTTTCATCCTATCTAGACACTTTGCAAGTACCAACTACAAGGTTATTGACTATAGCTACAAAGCGCCGCCACGTCAGCATGAACTAGGCGGACTCGAACCGCTGACCGAATGCACAGGGACGCTGCACATTGCGAACTCACGTCTCTACCAACCTTGCCACCCTGACGGCTGAAAGAGAGAGAGAGAGAGAGAGAGAGAGAGAGAGAGAGAGAGAGAGAGAGAGAGATAATAACAATAATAATAATAATTTATTGGCCGTCATGTTACAATTCAGTATAAGGAAATACATGGTGAGTTATATGGCAGGGCCCGATGAGCAAATGCTCTATTACGGGCCTGAATCATTATCTTTAGGTTAAATTTCTCTCACAGTGATGGCCGCAGACAACTCAACATAATATACATAAATGTAATTTTTATCTATTCTGATTTTTATACACCTACATACTTACGCATACAGATACATATACACATATATACATACATAAATACATACATATATACATACTCGTATATACACTCATACATAAATACATACATATACACGCATACACAAATACATACACATTCCTTAAATACACACATATACACACATATACATATTCATCCACACCTACATGATCATACACAGGTACAGTACCTATAGTAACGATTCGTATCTAGCAAATAATTCTCGTTTAATCCTCGACTTGAACATGTTCTTGGAAGTGGAATTTTTAGTGTCGTCTGAGAGTGTATTCCATGTCCTACAACCCCTCACAAGGACACTCTGCTGGGCGTGTGATGTTCTGCACCGAGGAAGTCTCAGCTCATGACGTGTGATCCTTGTCGCAATGTTGTGTGGTGCCCGTGTATAGTCAATAGTAATGACACAGTTACTTAATGCATTGTATACAAAAATACCTGTTCGAAAGCTTATGATATCTTGTAATTTTAATAAGGAATTATTCTTGAAATAAGGATTAGTGTGTTCATAACGACTACAGTAATACATTACTCTCAATATTTTTTTCTGTGTAAGAGAGTGTGTAAGAGAGAGAGAGAGAGAGAGAGAGAGAGAGAGAGAGAGAGACACTATGCTTGGTAATGAACAAGAAAATGTCATCTACTTCCTAAAACTGCTATCTTTCTGTTCTTTCTAAAGGATCCTTTCTGTATACTTTCCCACCACTCAATGCTATAATATGGTAAGGATGGGATGTCACTTGTGCTCTATGTGCATCATATAAAATGTGGTGAAGTCAATTCTACGAAGACTCCAGGCGGGCTTTTGGAGTTGTTGTGGTGGTGGAGCAGCTGTGTCTATTCGTGGGATGCGGTACACTCCCTTAATGGTTTTTGTATGTTACTTATAGTCGGATTTTTTTTCGGTTGTTAATATTCTCCCTCTGACCTTTGGTTTCTGTCATGACTCCACTATAGAAAGTCTGAGGTTCGAGATGATGCCGTCAAGACAGTTGATAGAGCCGCGAGCGTGGCTGAGGCCAAGACCTATCTTCTTCTATCTTCTTCTTCTATATTAATAAAAGCGAAAGTGTGTCTGTCTGTGTGTGTGTGTGTGTGGTATAGGTTCCGCCCCCCGTGGCGCAAACACCTCATATGGCACATTTTTGGAATCAGGTTGACCAGGGGAAGGTCATAAGCCCACTTATGAGATGATCCGATCACTTTTTTTTTTTTTTTTTTTTAGCAGCCTATTAGCGAGAATTGTGAAAATTTAGAGAGAACTGAAACTCGAGAAATGCCAGTGGTCGCTGGCAGTTTTAACTCAAAGGTTGGTCTACTGTGTTTTCCCTCCGGGACTAATATTTTTCATAAATTAATTTCGCGATAAACATTGATGCACCGCATCTAAAACAAAAATATAGTTTTCTGTTGTTGTCTACTAATTATAGGGATAACATGCATTACGATGGAACGTTCTATAATAGCAATTTAATGCAAATTACTCGCCTCGTGTAGCAAAGCTTAATATGATTTTTTACATGCCTATTTGTGGCATGTAAAATTTGGGCGATGTTCCCACTGTTTTCTAAGACAGTAATGCTCGTCTGGCAAACGCTTGTCAAAATACAATAAGCATGCTTGGAAAAACGAAGAATAAGAATCCCGAAATCGCTTGCTGCTGCGACAATGTAGGTTATAATTGTGGAGGCGATACGCCGCGGCGGGGAGTGGTGGGCGGGAGATTGTGGCGGGGAGATTGGAATAAAAACAGTGCCACTTCACGCGTCCCCGACTCATTGCACTTCCAGGCTTTCTACTCGGGATTGATACAGAAAAAACAATAATAACGGAAAGATATGACTGCCTAGGTAAAGATAACTTCTAAACTTCGTTATTGACTATATAATATCATAAGAGTAGCCATTCACCTCGGCTCCTCACTATAACCTACTTGGTTTATTTGGTTATTACAATTTTTTACAAATCAGGCTCTATACAATATACATATAGAAAAAAATCGTTTCTTAATATTATACTTGTTGTTTTAAGTGCAGTGGACTAAGCCCGCTATTTTCTTTCCAAGTTGACCAACTTTCACCAAATTGTGAGTTAAAAACTGCCCCAGCGACCACTGGCATTTCGGAGTTGCATTTTCTCTCTAATTGAGGAATCCTTGATGTAGGGTGATGGTAATGGGTGAGTGAATGGGTGGGGTTGATGGTAATGGGTGTTGGGGTGATGGGTGAGTGAATGGTGGGAGGGTGATGGCTGGGGTGATGGGTATGGTGAGGGAATAGGTTGGGTGGTGATGGGTTAATCTATAATAATATAAGCAAAAAGTGTGTCTCCTGTCTGTCTTGTGTGTGTGTGTGTGTGTGGTGTGTGTGTGTGTGTGTGTGTGTGTGTGTGTGGTCTGTATAGGTTCCGCCCCCCCGTGTGGGCCGGGGCCCCCCCCCAAAAAAAAAAAAAAAAAAAAAAAAAAAGAAAAAAAAAAAAAAATCAACGTCTTGGCACATTTTTGGAACGGTTGACCAGGAAGGTTTTAAGCCCAATTATGAGATGATCCATCATTTTTTTTTTTTTTTTTTTTAGCAGCCTATTAGCGTGATAATTGTGAAAAAAAAATTGGGTTTGCGAGAATTGAGGAAACCCTTGATGTAGGGTTGATGGTAATGGGTGAGTGAATGGGTGGTGGTGATGGGTAATGGGTGGTGGGGTGATGGTGAGTGATGGGTGGGGGGTGATGGGTTGGGGGTGATGGGTGGATTGGTGAGGGATAGGTGGGGGGTGATGGGTACTGGTAAATATAAGCGAAAGTGTGTCTGTCTGTGTTGTGTGTGTGTGTGTGTTGTCTGGTATAGGTTTCCGCCCGCCCGTGGCGCAATCGACCTCATATGCACATTTTTGGAACCGGGTTGACCAGGGTAAGGTTTTTTAAGCCCAATTAATGAGATGATCTCGATCACTTTTTTTCTCTTTTTTGGTGAAGGGCACCTAATTAAAGCGATAATTGTGAAAAAAAAGTGGTTGCGAGAATTGAGGAAACCTTGATTAGGGTGATGGGTAATGGGTGCGTGAATGGGTGGGGTGATGGGTAATGGGTGTGGTGTGATGGGTGAGTGGAATGGGTGGGGGGTGATGGGGTTGGGGATGATGGGTGATGTTGAGGGATAGGTTGGGGGGTGCTGGTTATGGGTGAGTGAATGGTGGGGGGTGATGGGTAATGGGTGAGTGAATGGGTGGGGGGGTGATGGGTAAATGGGTGAGTGAATGGGTGGGGGGAATACATACATTTTACATCCGTGATTTCAGGAAATTTAGAAGGGGCTATCTGGAGAGTCCGTGTTTGGTGGCCGAAGCCCACCAAACACAGACAGGTGTGGCCAAATGGCCCCCCCTGAATACCCATCCGCAGGAGCTAGCCAAAAAGTCCGCCCGGAGGGCGGCTTTGCGGCTAGTAGAAGATATAGGTCTTGGCCGAGGCTATAACCTGTAGGCTAGGCATAGTGCTATCAGGGAATGATGGCATGGGGATTGATTGATTTAACCCCTTGAGACCCAGATCTTTCCTTTGCTATATCAAATCGTCTGTTGTTAGCCATAAAATTACGAAAATTAACTTAATATACCAAATTACCCAGCGGACAAGGATACTAAACAGGTCATAACTATAAAATATTGCTGAAAGTCACAAAAAATTGTCTAATGGTACCCAAATTACAATGGAAATTACGTTCTGGGTCTCAAGGGGTTAATGCCAAAAAGTGGGAAATCTGCCAGACTATCCGAGGTCATATGGCATGATGGCATGGGAGAGGTGGATGGAAGCGCCCTTGTGTGAGGCGACGGCTGCCGTGATGAGCCTCGGTGCTACCTAGATCAAGTGACTATATGTATGATAATAGTCAGTTGATCAAGGGTGCCACAGGGCTGCCCTACTCACCCACATGTCTGGCGGATCCCAAGTGTGAGTACTACATAGAGATATAGATTGAGTTCACGGACGCCAGGCTGATACTGGAGATTAGGTACTGATGGTTATGATGCTAGTGATCATGGTGATGGCTGCCTGGCTCATCAGTAACTTACACACCGAAGTCACAGGATCAAGACGCATCTTGCTTAAGCAAAGAAAAAAAAACCTAATAAATATGTGAACGAACATATGAATAAATAAATAAAGACAGAAAGACAGAAAGAAAGAAAGAAAATAATATAAAAACAATGAAGACATGAAATAATAAATAAATAAAAATAAAACATCTAAACAAATAAATAGATATATAAATAAATTAATACACAAATTCGATATAATGATAATGTACAGACAGAGCGAGGAGTCCACTAGTACTCTCACTCTCAAAGATAGAACAAATTAAAAAATAATGTAAAAAGTTATGATTTAACTTTTTTAAACACAACTTGCTCAATACTGTCCCTTCCGCTGTCCCTCCGAGCCCCTGAACCTAAGCTGGAGTACTCACAGCGAGGCAGACGACGCAGAGAGCCTGTGCGAGCGACAGGATCTTGGCGATGGGCGGCCTGTTGGTGCTCCACTCCTCCTGCAGGGGCTTCATCATCTCCTGGATCTCGTGGTCCTGCAAGGCCCAGGGAGCCCCGTGTTAGGGTTGTGCTTGGCAGGGGGCAGTTGACAAAGTGGTGAAAGACCTACTCATTTCAGAAATGGTTTCCCTCTTTTTTTAAGTTTTCATAAGCCTTATAGAGTTAAAGACCCAAACCCTTAGCATTACTTTGCCCCGTGGCATAAAAAAGCTCTCGCGGCGAGGAGACGCTACGCCTCCCGACTCAGCGTACGCCGCCATGAGTCCCTTGTGCTCGTTCAGTTTAGAAAACATAAGTCAATAAAACTACATTATGTACAGCAAAGATCTACTCAATGATACTTAAATCCTAATACACAATTAATTTGTGTTTGAAATGGTGTTCTGAAATGGTATGTAATGTTTGCTGGAATCACCAAACTGCCTTAAGGAAAATATATTACGAACAGATGACTCGGGGTGACATATGTGCGCACACTGTCGTACTGCACATGCAAAACCTATTTCTGGGCCGAGCAGCAGCGTCCAGTGAAACACGGCTGCGTCGCCTACAAGTGCGCGCTACGTGTGCAAGGTCTGCCTGAGGGGATTCCGAGGCTTACTGGGAGGCAACATATAACATATTAAAGTTACATTAACCAAATACCGTCGCCGCTGAATCATGATGCGGCGATGATGAGAACATTTCCATAAGGCAGGACGGGATGGGCTATCACGCATCTCTTCCCACTTGTCGCTTTCATCTCATAAAAAAAGATAAAAAAAGCTGCTAACATACCTTTGAAAATTGTCCTACTTCTCAAAATTGCAGAATCTATACAATTTAAAGAGAAATGCGAGATGAATTTCATGATATTGCACAAATAGTTTCCCAGTGGAGATTATTTTTTTTTCTTTTTTACTTTTGTTCACAATTAATGTCATCATAAACTTTAATATCATTTATCCGTGCTGACACATTTCTTATTCACGAAAGTTTTAAAGTGCCTCTCCCTAATGCCACGCCTCCCTTCCCTGCATGGCGCATCACCACGCACTCTACCACACACATATTCCTCCCCAAACACACTCCCTGACCGCACCTCACAACACCACACTCACCATTGCTCACTACACGCATACACCCTCCATCGCGGTGTCATAGTCACCCTCTCCCATCACGCTATACCAGAGGCTCTTAGCCTGGAGGGGCGTGAGTCAATAGAGAAAAAGGTGTCTGTCACCTGACACATGAAAAAACTGTCAAGTGAAGCTCGGCCTTTGCTTTGACATTAATCGCGAGGGTGAGCGTCTTTACAGAGAAGCATGTGTGTTTGAAAAACTCTGCGGTGATGATTGCTACATTTCATTAACTCCCTAGACTTTTATGCAATAGTATTTTTTGTTATTATTATTACTATTATTATTTTTATTTTTATCATTATTATTATAGCGCGTCGCTTCTGGTGTACAACAGCCTTTAAACGTGATTAAACTAAATCTGCTGGGTGTATGCAAGGTGTTTATGAATAATTATGTGCCCAATAAAAGTCCTAAAACACGCATTTTTCAGTTTTTCTTTCTGATTCAGGATTATTTTGAAATATCTTTGTTAAAGAAGGGAAGGAGGGGGCATGGAGGCAAGGACCAACTACTAAAGGGGACTTGGTGGTAAGAAGGTTAAGAAACGCTGCGCTATACTCAACCCACGCTGCATTCACCCTTGCCTTATATTCCCTACTCACCCTTGCCCACTTTTGATAGGATTCCTGGAAAGAGTCGGCGTAGGGTCGCACTCGAGGCTCCACCATTTGCTTGGCGTACGTTGCCTGAAGGAGGAGCAGCAGAAGGGAAGGCGTTAGGCGATCGTCAAGACAGGAGAGAGGAGTAAAACACTAAAACACTAAAACACTAAAACACACACACACACACACACACACTCACACACACCACACACACACACACACACACACACACACACCACACACACACTCATACACACACACACACACACACACACACACACACACACACACACACA